>ML685781.1:5790983-5821920 GCA_007922175.1 Pelusios castaneus
GGGGGCAGATTCTGGGGGTGGGGCAGCCGGGGGGCAGATTCTGGGGGTGGGGCAGCCGGGGGGCAGATTCTGGGGGGGGCAGACTCGGGGGGGGGCAGCTGCGGGGCAGATTCCAGGGCAGGGTCCCCCCTACTCACTCCTCGTGGCCCTTGCAGAGGAAGAAGAGCGCGCGCCAGGCCAGCGCGGCGGCCAGCAGCAGCGAGAGGAGGCCGGCGAAGAGGCCGAAGCGGCAGGCGGCGGGCGGCCCCCACTCCTGCACCGTGAAGCGCTGCCGCTCCGCCGTCAGGTTGGCGCTGAGCCACAGGCCCTCGGTGAAGAGCAGGCAGCGGCCGCGGCAGTCGTGGCCGTTCTCGGACAGCGGCACCACCACCACGAAGCTGCAGAGGAAGGCCAGGAAGGAGCCGGCGCACTGGGCGAGGAGCAGGTTGCTCAGCGCCATGGCGGCGGCCGGGGGATCCTGAGCCTGCAGCAGCCGGCAGGGGAGGGTGGGGGGAGCAGGGGGCGGAGGATGCGCGCTGGGGTCCTCCGCCCCCCGCTCAGCGCGCAGCCGCCTCCGCGGCCCTCCCCGTCCCCTGCCGGTGCGGGGCGCTGCGGAGCCCTGCCCAGCCCGGGGGGAAAGGAGCCAGCTGGGCAGCGCCACAAACCCTGCACCCAGCCCCAGCCGCCCCCCGCCAAGTGTTGGCCCGACCGCTGCCCCCCAGTTCCGGTCTGAAGGTGGGGAGCCTGGCTAGCCACTGCGCTGTGCCCCCCTGCCTGCCCCCCACCCCGCCCGCACCTTGCCACAGCACACAGGCTTGGGTCCCCGGCTCCTGCTCCACTTCCAGCCTGCTGGGGTCTGGCGGTTCCCATAGAGGGAAGTTGCATCCGCTCCACTGCCAGGCACAACTCCCGGTCCCAGAGAGTCACAGACGATCAGGGTTGGTTGGCCCTCCGGAGGTCATCCAGTCCAAACCTCGGCTGCAAGCAGGACGTCCTCACTCAGCAACAGGCCCAAGTGCACGTTCAGCACCAACAGCCTGCTGGCATTTACCAGACTTGGGCCT
The DNA here is from genome assembly GCA_007922175.1 of Pelusios castaneus. NCBI lineage: Eukaryota > Metazoa > Chordata > Testudines > Pelomedusidae > Pelusios > Pelusios castaneus. Next base: position 5,792,027 of record ML685781.1, read on the forward strand.
TTCGTGCCCAAACTGTAGCATTAAAACGGGTAACGCATGTTGCCACTTGACCGAAAACGATCCTGACTCCAGACATCCCTCTACAAGAGCAATGCAGTGCAAATACCCACAGCTGGTACCTGGGTCACGCTGGAGGGAGCAGATATTTTAGCCATAAACCGCTACATTTTATTGCATAAATGCAGAGCAAGTGGGGATCCGCCTAATTCAGTGTTTCTCAACTGGTGTTCCATGGACCACTGGTGCTCCTCAGACATAGTGCAGGTGTTCCCTGGACCGTGACCCCTCCCCATTTGGTGGACTGAGTGGGAAGGGGGGAAATGTAATGCCTCAGCTGCAGCAAAGCTTCCAGGCACCTGGTGGCGGACATTGATGCACACCTGGAAGCTTTGCTGGGACTGAGGCATTTTAAATCTCCTATCACTGTTACCAGCTTTTTGGAGAATGTTTTCATCATGTGTTCTGTGTAAAGTAATTAATACCTTTAGGTGTTCCCTGGTCCACTAAAGATTGAGAAACACTGATCTAATTCACCATAAAAACCCAGTCCCTGGTATATATTGGCAGATACGCACTTGAAAATTCCAGCAAGATCTAACCCATTTTGTGTTGTTTTGTAAGAGGACATACAATAAGGAACAGCTGCCTCTTTTCTCTTGATGGTGGAATTTGGGGGTGTGAGATAGAACCTCACTGAACTTGTGGTAGTACTTTTGAACCAGGATGCATCAGGATCCAGACATTTTTAAGCACACAAGGAGCAGCTGCACTTGTTTCCTGGTTAGGCAGTGGAATTGGAGGGATTAGGACCAAACAATGGTAGGATCCAAATGCTGGACTCAGCTGCTTGCATTGCTGTTCTGCCAGGTCAGGCTGGGGTTTGGAGAGTTTTCATACCAGAGGAGCTACTTTATGGGGAAAAGAGAAAAACTGCTTCCACTACATGGCAAGCTCAGATCAGCACCACGGACAGCTCCCCTCTTCTTCCTTCACTCCTAGGCCTCATACACAGGACAAGAGCCAGCTCCCTGGCTGGATAAACTCAGAGCCTCTCAAAGGTAGAAATTAAGAGGGAGACCACAGGCCTGTATCACAGGCCAGATTCTGCAATCCCTTATACTGGGTGTGTCCGTTCAAAATCATTCTCCTGGCTTCAGTGGAGTTACTCCAGACTGACACCGGTGTAAGAAATGGATAGGATCTGGTCCTGCGGGGGATGGGTAGTGATGCTTATCTCATTTTACATCCACTCTGCACATCCCTAGCTTCATCAATACCAATGGAGTCACTCCAGACCAACACTAGTATGAGAGAGAACAGGATCTAGCCAGGTGCATTCCACCTGCAATTACGAAATATTGTGTCCATTATTACTTACTGATTTCCAAAGAAATCTTTGTGGCACAGAAGGTGCTTTCCTGGGATTTGAGTATAAACTACTCATCACTTACCACTGTCAAGAGAAAATAAAAAATAAATTAATTAGGACTAGTGGAAACTGTCTTTAGTTTGACCTTAGACATTGGAAGGGGCTCACGTGGGGCTGGAGTGTAACCTGGCAATGGAGTCTGAGGAGGATCAGTGCATAGACCCAGTGTCCAACAGTGCTGCCTCAATAGCGGAGCTGGACTCTCCTCCTTTGCTCCCTCCTTAGTCCTGGTGGGCAGTTATCTACACTGACTCTTTTCCTCCCACAGCATACATGCTGCCCCTTGCGGATACATCTCAGCTGTGCTAAGTGAAACATTAGCTTCATGGACCCTCCACCCCTACTTGATCACTTCCTGGTCACCTGTAGACAAGGAGGTCAGCAGCCCAACAACAGCTACTTTCCCTCCTTCCCCCATCCCTCTGAGCAGCCTCCAGCAATGTAGCAAATTACATGCAGGAGAGAGGGGCCTCTTTATGCCTCCTTCCTCCTATGCGTGGTCATACAGCCCTGATCACAAGTGAGCCCACAGGGATCAGCCAAACCCATTTGGAAATAGTCTCATTGACTTCAGTGACCATCAGATGAGAACCCAAACTACATGAGTTTGTGCCGTGCACAGGAGGAAATGGAAGGCCAGTGCACAGGGCTGCAGGGATACAAGGAGACCTCACAGGTAGAGAGATTTCAGTCATCTTCTTCAGCAAATTGCTGTTCTGTGTACAGAGGCTCTTCACCTTCTAAAGCCAAGTCATCCCTCATCTCAACTCTCTTCCTAATCCCTACACCACAGAGCACCCCATCCCAGGTCATCCAAAATCACAGGTCACTCTAATTCCAACTCATCTCCTTACCTCCACTCATCCCCCCAACATAGATTACCCCAATCCTAATGTCTCCCAAATCACAGATCACTCCAAGTCCCAATTTAGCCCTAAAAATACATATAATTTCTTATTTTATCTCATCCCAAATCTCAATAGCTTCCTGCACATCAGTCATGAATCATATCACTTGTTGTTTTAGTGGAGGAAGACACTTGAGAGTGGGCCTCCTTACACAAGATGAGAGATCTGGGACCTCAAATTTAGGTATGCAGCAGCTATTTCCCTAAAAACAGTTAGTGTTGTACTTGTATATAAGCAGCTGTAGATACAGACCTGAAGCAGCACTGGTTAATTTGTTAGCAAATACAACTGCTACTGACAGTATCAGCTTTAAGTAGAGGTGGACACTGATTGGGTTTCCACTGAATAAATGAATTCATTCATATTGTAAATCCCATACCTTAGAGTCTTTCTCTGCACTTGTATGGAAAGAATATTTCTTGTAGAGGTCCCAAATAGCCAGTTTGTAGAAAAGAAACTTTGGCCAATAAGTCTCTATTTGATGAGAGGTGTCAGGACATTTTTCTGACCCTTAGCAATCTCTGACCCTCAAATATTTTATTTCAATTTTGCTAAATGAATTATAGAGCTCTGGCCTAGCCATTTGGGAACAGAGAAGTCACTAAGTGCTCTTCTTGTAGAAGAGAATTGGTTGATATTTCAGTGTAGTGACAAGCTGGAAAGTTTATTGCTGCTAACCTCTGTTTCAAGCAGAGCTAGGAAATAAAACCTGGATTAATAGAGTATATGGCTAGAAGGGACCACTGTGATCAAATAGTCTGAGATTTTGTATAGCAATGTTTCTCAGCCTGGGGGTCATAACCTTCCAGGGAGGTCACAGGATGGGTTTATAGGGTCACAAGTGCAGGGCCGACATTAGGGGGTAGCAAGCAAGGCAAATGCCCAAGGCCCCATGCCAGAGGGAGCCATGTAAAACTATATTATGTGCTTCAGCTCTGCACGGCAGTCTCCAGCTTCAGCGCCACGGCCAGGCTGGCTGGAGCCCAAACACTGCCACCTGGGGCTGAAGCGTGGAATTCAGCTTTACAGGGCCCCATCAACACAGAGTTGGTAAATTCCTTTCTTTGAAACCTGCTCCTATAAATCCATCAACCATTTTCTGACATTAACTGGGGCATCATTGCCAACACCCAGTTACCATGGCATCCTTGACAGGGACCCGTTTGAGGTGTATTTCCCAGCAGGAGCTTCTGGCACATTATGTCTCAGGCCCGTAGAATACCTGGATCATACCAGACAATTGCAGATTTCACAAGAAAGCTAATAAAGAGGTAGAAAGTGAGAATCATGCTTAGAATATAGATATTTAGGCCTGTCTGTATAGGCTTATGATTATTTAAGCATATTCTTATCTCTTAGCTAGTTACAGGGCAGGGCCATCCCACGGAGGAAGGGGGTGGGGACGCGAGTGGAGCAACCGCCCTGGGCCCCATGGTTCAGTGGGCCCTGTGCTGCCCCCCTGCTGGCTTTGGTGGCAAACCAGCTCGGGAGTGGGGCAGGAGCGCAGGCTGGCCCATCCCAACCCCAGGTGCAGACCAATTGACTCAGGACAGGGCAAGCACCCGGGGCCCAGCATCCGGCTGAGGGTGGCCCCGCACCCCAGCACCAAAGTGGGGGATGGGTGCCCCCACAGGCCTGTTAGTCCTGGGCCCCACCCACCCCTAGGGATGGCCTTGTTACAGGGCTATTAAAACACAGAAACCAAATCACAGCCTGCTTGTCCATGGGCTTTCTCCCAGTCTGACAGTCTGAGGCCTTGTACTTCGGCTAAGCAAAACCAAGGGTAACAGGGGTAGCCATAAGCCAGAAAACGTGTGGTCACATCTACACATTCCAAACAAATCCCATTAAAACAAGGGAGTACCAAGCTGTTTAGAAGACAATCTCCAGATAAAGAAAAGACCCGTGAATGCTTAAAAAGAATGTTTTCTGCTAGCATTCTGTCTGGTTTTTTAACACGTGTCAACAGTTTTGATTATAGAATCTACACTTTGTATTGTTTTGTCATTATGGTATCTTCTGTGTTGATAACTTTTGTCTGATTCTTTGATTGTTTCTGTTTGTCTCATAACTAATTGTAGTCAGTTAAGGTGATGGGGTCTGATTGGTTAGAGAATTATGTTACACTATGTGAGGTCTGGTTAAAAATTATCTTGTGATATTTTTTAGATGATTAGTTAAGATACACTATAAAAAGCAAGGGAAGAAGGAGGAAAATTGCTGGTGTGAAGAACAGGGATTCTTGCTTGATTACCCCAATAAACCCATAGCATTGCCTTCTGCTGGACTCTGGAATTCTGTTTCTGTCAGTGAACTAAGAACTGGGGTGGGGTGGGGGAGGAGCACCTAGCTATCACTTTTAAAGTTTGTAACCCAAATCACATTTGTTAATGAACTAGATCTTGTTAATATATGTCTACAGAGGACGTTAAGGTGTTCATAAATGAAAGCTAAAAAAGCTAGATCAAGGAGCATGTCGCACATTTAGGCACAGAATCTGGTCCTATGGAAGAAATACATTCGATAGTGCAGAAAAACATAGAAGCCAAACACGATTTTCAGCTGTCACTCATTCATCAGGATGCCCAAATATTCTTCTACACCCCTCCCATGTAATTCTTACTGAACATCTAACTGTCACTAATGTAAATTGTTTCCTTCTAGGCAGGAGCAGAGTCTGGCTGAATGAAACTTTGACTTAAACTCTGGCTGAAACTGAGACACTTTGACACTTGAAGGTGAGATAATAAAAAAAAGTGACCTGCACCACTGTAAACCTCCTGAACTATTTTTTTCTTGTGCTCCATATTCCAGGTTTAGTAGGTTGACAAAACACTTCTGCCCAAGCTTCTCCCTGCTCCCTTACCTGCTTTAGCAAGAGCCTTGGGATACTTCAGCTGGGAGGTGGGGCTCCATGATGGAACTACCACTAAAGAAGGCATGCAATATACCTCCAGTCTGTCTCTGCACTATTGGGGAAGACCCTACAGTAGCTCCCATGCATTGTCAGCATAAAGGGAAGTTATAGGAAGCAATGCCTTAGGTTAGAATGGGGAACTGAAGACACGTTTATCCAGCTGCAATGGCACAAAGACCCCATACGAGTAGCCCAGAGAAGTTGTGGCTTCTTTTACAGCCTTGACACTGAGCAGTAGCCACTGCAACTCAGCACTCCAGCCATAAGCACGGAGGCTTTTTTCTACATGGTGACTGAGAGGTGTAATTTCCATTGTGGGCAGACGTATACAGGGTAGCTCTCAAGCTGGCACCTGTGATTAGCAGTGTGGCCATCATGCATGGGCAATGGATCAGGGTATCTGCCCAAGGACACAGCTGGGGGCTGCACAGAATTGTACTTGGGGGGCTAACACGAACGACCACCCATGCCAGCATGGCTATAGTGCTATTTTTGGGCACTAGCTAGAGAAGAGCTAGCATCTGTAAGTGGCCCCATATTGGGGAATTACACTCCCAGCTACTGGTTAGCCAAACCCAGAGAATACCTGTCCTTTGCCAGCTCTTCTGTATTGTAACCACATAAACAAAGAATACTTAGATTTTAAGCAGATGCCTATAGAAGAGAGTAAACTCCAGAGGGGGCTTCAGCTGGGGGATGGAGCAGGTGTGTTGAGCTTTTTGCAGAAATAAGCGCAATGCTTGTAAATTCCATTTTATTTACTCTAAAGAAAATTCACATGAACAAAACATGCTGTGAGTTCACTTGCCAGTGCAGCCTTTTTCAGAACCAGAAAACAAGGATAAATCAAAATCATCTATGCCGGGGTCTGACTGCTTTCCCCTTTTTCCCATATCTCTCCTGTCTAAATCCTTGGGGGCAACTAACTGTGTATGAACTGGACTGACACAATTTGACTGATGGGGGAGAACATTTTTGACTGTGCACCTCTATGCTCCCTCTAAAGTCATTAATTATTTTATCTGACATAAACAGTGCTCTCAAGTTGGTATTTGTAAGATAAGTGATTAATTTCCTCTCCTCCAGATAGCTCATTAAGACATGTTTTATTACCGTAAAAGTTGCTGATGAATTAATTAATCAGGTAAAAATATTTTCGTGAGCATTTTTTTTATCTTCTATACATGTTTGCTGTGGTCCAAAAAATTAATTACACCTAAAAGCTGAGCAGCACCTCAGTGTCAGAAATGTTTTTGTTTATTTCTTGAATCAGACAAAAAGACATGTCTGGAAAGAATGTGCCATGGGATCAACATTGCTACATTCTAAACAAATGTCACAACAGCTCCTAACATTTACAACCACAACAGCGGCGCATGTCCCAAGTATACTTCACAAATGCTCAGCCTTTCCATTAGAGGCTACAGAGCAGATAAAAATTCCACTCTGATTTTTATTATTAATAATAATACAGGAAGGGTGTCCTCTGATAACTATGGTAAGCATCAAGCATATGGTACTGCCATTGGCGTAATTACCAGAAGTACCACATTTTGGGAAAGTGTTCTTATGGTAATCACTATATTTAAGAAGGTGACAGCCACCAGTTCAGAGGGTATATAGACAAAATACCCTCACTGTCAGCCGTCTGTCAGTTATGCCTTTCTTTGCAACTACTTGCAGCAAAATGAATCTCTCAGCACATCTCATCTAGGAGTATCTTGACATTCTGCACTTTTTGTGAAAAAAAAAAAACCCCAACATTTGAAGTGCTTCCTTTCTGGGACAGAATCTGTCTTGTCTGCTAGGAGATTACAGACTGCGAAGATGCAGTGGTGATTGACATTAATGGAGCCGTTATCCCAAGACAACTGACTGTCATTAACATGTCCAAATGCATTGACCACTGTGTTTTGATAGTCCAAGAAAAACAGTTTCCACTCCATTCACAGCGGAATTGAAGTCAAGATTCAGCTGAAGGGAAACATTTTTTTTAAAATGCTGTTATTTCTTTTGCTTTTCAAAACAGCATAAATGCAATGAATAAATAAATAGTTGTGAGTGACTGACAGACTTCAAACATTACACACTAGGCTTAGGATAAAACTGAAGTTTCTGTTTGCAACAAAGGAAAACAGTACTTTTAATACCTTAAAAATAACAGGAATGATGGTGAACGTGCAACACGCATTTCCAAAAGATGTTGACCCTGCTGTACCATGGAGACTGAGCTGGTGGCAAGGAGGGTCAATACACTTTTGAGTATCCCATGCCAAAATCCTCCAGTGATTGTGTGGACAGAACTAAAATCCAAGCACTGTACTTGATGCACCCTAGTGGTAGGCCAGCATCATAGCATTGAGGATAGCCTGAAAGTAATGTGGAAGGTAGGGATGAAATAGGAGAGGAAAATGTAAAGGAAAACACTTGAATGGGAACCTCTTGAGTTTGACTGAACAAAACCAGAAGTAAAGCAACGTCATATTTCCGCATCTCTTTTGATTAAAGAAGCCACTGTGGATGGAAATGGAACTCTATCAAACCATTATCTTTGGCTATGCCTCTGGTTTTAACCATATGAAAAGATAATTCAACAGGAGCCATATTTCTTTGGTTAAAAAATATTGCACTGTACACAGGTTAAAAGGTGTTAATTTTATCATATGGGACCAGAGTCTCAGCTGGAGTGTAAAATTAGCATGGCTCCATTGACTTAAATGGAATGCCAGTGGTGAACAGCAGATGAGGATCTAGCACATCTGATTTTAATAAGTATTGAACACTCACTGTACTTATTGGCTGACCTGAACAATCAGGTCAGTGTTTTTCAGAAGATTAGTAAAATGCTTTCTAGTCCTAATATGACTTTGAAAAAAAATTTCAACCTTTACTCCCATTGGCTTTCTCTTTTAATCCACAGTATGTACCGCCACTGATTACTTTGTATCATAAGGTCAAATCATTTCCCTAGGAGATTCTCAAGATCAGTAATCAAAGGGCTAGCACCCAGTGAGCTGAAAAACAGCAAAGACAATCTCTCTTAAGTACATTGTGCAATGTTTCCAAATGAGTGGTGAAATATTTATCATCACTATTAAGTACGTTTGAGGTTGCCAGGGGGTAAGAGGTGAATATCAAAAGATGCCTGCTCTGCCGCTCTGTTTGTTATAATTATATGGAGCCTGAATAATATTTTAAACACATTTGCATCAAAATCCTGGGCCAGATCTTCTACCGATGTAAATCAGCATATTCCATGTACTTCAATGGCGCTTTGCTCATTTACATCAGCTGGGGATCTGATCTGCCTGTCTTTAGTATTTTCTGTTCCACTTACGGAGAACCATTCAATAACAGTAGCTAATGGATAGTGTGCCAATTACTGTCCCATGTACTTGCACTACGTGTGACATATTGTACCATGCATTGATTTTTAATCTGTTCAACCTAGCATTTGTCATGCAGGGTAAAAGTCTGATGTGAGCAACAGCCTCTTCATTTTCCCTGACAATTATTAACACTGAGCTAGTCTTCATTGCTCATGGCATAGGCAACATTTCCTGCCAAAAATAAAGGCAAAGAACAAGGAGCTGGTTTGCAAAATTACACTGTGTCTTAAAAGTGCATAAATCCGGGGGGGAGTGAGGACCCTCATTTGATGTAGAGGGGAGTTGCTCCATTATGCAAAAGCTCTGACCCATGGAGTGGGTGTAAGCAAGAAAGAACCCATAATAGTAACGTAGCACTCAGCTCACTCTTTTCTGTTGCATGAAGAGTAGGTTGCCGCTACGATAAAAAGGGGAGTTTACGCCCTTAACGTGGAGAGACAAAAAAGAGAGACGCACACAAGAACTGTAAGAAATTCTGGTACTAGTTCGTGGAGGGGTTTAAAAGTGTAGGTCTGGGGTGCTGTGAGATCAATATTCCAGACACAGCCACCAGGACTGACACTGTCTGATTTCACGGAGACAGTCCACAAGATGGACTTTTCTGGGACAGTCAATCAACAGCCCACGGAGGGGAATTATGGAGATGAATGAACCCCGTGGAAGCTCCCATGGGACCTGAAGCAGACAGAACACCTCTGAGGGCTGCTATGGAAGACACAGCAGCAGCAACCATGAATGCACCCTATAACAGGGTGCACTCCCCCCTCCGCTGGCCCAGATTTTTCCTGTCTCCATTAGCACTAGACTCTCCTGGCCTTTCATTCAGAGGTGCAAAGGCTAGGAGTGACTGGCCTGTGTGCTGGAGATCAATGGAGAGAAGACTTCTGCATCCTGTGCCCATTCTTTCCGCATCCATTCAGAGCTATGCCACAATCTACCCTTAAATGTTCTTATATCCCATTTCCTACCACAGTACTTCCAAAGTGCCTTGCTGTCTGATCAGACATATTGTTATGGAACAATACAGAAGATGGTAGCCAAATCCTCAGCTGAAGTCAATAGAGCTAAGCTGATTTAAATCAGCTAAGGACCTGGCCTGTTATATCAGCTGTTTAGATCATTGTAAAAGAAACATTTTAAAAAAGAACTCTGATGATAATTTACTGACCATCCTTTGAAATGTGACTGATGTCGTTTTCATCCCGATGGCAAAGTCCTGAAAATTATATGAAAACCATTTGACTTTTCAAAGCCTGATTTCTGCATTCTTTGCTAAATGTATCTACTAGTGTTCTTTGGTGAGTTTGATAGCTGACATGTTGACTTGCCCCAAATTATCCAATAGCTCATCAGCTATGGGCATTGGATATGCATCAGCCACTGTCACTGAATTTAGTTATTGGTAATCAACAGAAAATTGCATAGACCTATTTGGCTTTGAAATCAATAAGCCTGTGGGCTTTCTGAAGGTCAGATAACTCCCAAATGTCTCATGTCATTATTTTTTTCTTATCATTAACCTCACTTGCAGTGTTGTGGGGTGTTTGCCAAATGCTTTTTCATTGAGTTTCTGAAAAAGAAGCATTTCATATTTTATTCCTCATCTTGTGTGCAATTTTTTAATTTGCAATGTAGGGTAGGTCAATGAATACATTATATTATGGGTCAAATGTTTAAAGCGCTGTACAGTGTAAGGTAACATTGATTATTGCTGTATTGCAGATAGAAAACCAACAAGCCAAAGGCCCGTAAGGTAGCAGCTTAGCAAGACTAATCGAGGCATAGATTGGAACTTGACAGAAGCCAATGACAAACAGGTGGGCCTTACATAGCAAAATGAAATGCAGTGCGAAACAAGTGCAGGAAGTCAGCTGACTAATATTAAGTAACAAATTGCAAATACTAGTTTTTCATATTTTAGGGTATTTTTAAGGAAAACAAATTCACAAATATTGACCACAATGATGCTCTATAATTGATATAAATGCTAATGAGTATGAAGTAAATGGATAATTAACCTGCAAGACATGGGGACCCTAAAAGTGGGGTGTGAATGTGTAGCCAAGGGAAAGGGGTTGAAAGCATTATGAATATGCATAAGATAAGATGGGTGTTCATGTAATACTTTATCAGAGATTTACGTGACATAAATACTGAGTGCTGGGGGAGATACCAGCAAGACAAACATGTACCAACTCTCAGGTATCCCCACAAAGGGAGATGTGAGCAATGTAAATGCTGGATGTTCTGTATTACATCTCTCTCCTTTGCAAGGTTGGAGTTTGTGTATTGTTGTTTGATTTGCTTATCAAGGAAGCTATCGAAGGGTATTGCTCCACTTGTGTATGTGGAAAGCCTCCATCTACTGACAGCCTATATATACTGAGCTGGGGACTGAACCCTGGCAGAACTCAGGATGCCAAAATATGTTTAATCTCGGGAGTCAAATAGACACAATTCCAGTGTACAGATTAAGCTACATGTACAACCTAATTAGGTAAAGGCACTCAGTTGCTGTGACTTCATTGTTATTGTTAGTCTAACCATTGTCAGGAGCTTAGAAGTTTTGTGGGGGCTTTTTTTTAAAAAAATGTTCAATGTGATAAATAAAATAATCATTAAATACACCATCATCAAATCAGGCATTCCCACATATGCTTAAAATTAACTGGCATGCATGTTCCCATGGGGGGGTTTGCCGTATGAAAAGAGCACATCCATTTCACATTGATTAAAGAAAAAACTTTGAAAATTTGACTTTATTTGGCTTAGAGATCAGTTCTAGAACTGTGGTCCGCAACATAAATCGCCAGCAACAATCAGAATAAAGAATAATCAGAATAAAGACAGAATAGATTGAATGTCACAGGCTGTACAGTACTGTGCACAACAATGCATATGTCTTATCTTGTGACAGGCAAAGATAGAAAACGAACAAGGGGAGCTCTTTCTTTGGACAATTACTTTAACAAGCATATGAAAAGGGAGACACGGTGGGTGAGGTAATATCTTTTATTGGCCCAATCTCTGTTAGGAAAAGAGACAAGCTTTTGATCTTGCACAGAGATAAGCTTTCAGTCTTAAACAGAGCTCTTCCTCAGGTCACTACTGACACTCTTCAGTGACTATTGATTTAGGATGCCTCATTTTTTAGGTGTCCTTTGAAAAGAGGTCTCCTTGACGGAGTCTCCAGCAGGGCACCCAAAATCATTAGTTACTTTGGAAAATCTTGGCCATAGCATGTTTTGTATTATTTGTCCTTATGGATTATCAACAGAGGGAAAGAACACCACAAATTATGGAGAAGACAAAAATGCCTTTTCACATGCTTGCATGCAGGGTCATTGTAGTCATGTTTGTCCCAGGATATGAGACAGACAAGGTGAGATAGCTGTTATTGGATCAGCTTCTACCTGTGAGGGAGACCGGCTTTCAAGCTCTATAGAGCTCTTCTTCAGTTCTGGGCAAGGTAATGAGAATGTCACATCTAATACAAGGTGGAACACTTAATTAATTATAAAGTTAATTAATTGTAAATTATAGATACAATTAATTATAAATTACAACACATTGCAAGAAACCATTCAGAATGATGTGGGCAATTAATATCTCTTCAGTCATCAGACAAAAGAGAGTGAGTGGGGGCTTGCTTACACTACAAAATTAGGTCAACCGATCACCACGCCAGTAATTCAATCAGCTGTTGGTAGCAACACTACCCTCCCTCTTGCTGGTGGCATGCATCCTCACCAGGACCGCTTGCGCTGACTGAAGTGGGGCATTGTGGGGCACATGTGAAGCCCCCCACCCATCCAGGAGTGACAGCCTCAGCTGTGAGCTGGCTGGGGTGCGATTTCACAGCAGGGAGCCTGTCAGCGGTGAAATTAACATTCCTGTCAATTTCATGATTCTAGCTGTGAGCCCTTGATGCTGACAGAATGACAGCCAACAGCTAAGATAAATGACACAGTGTCTATTTGGACACTGAGTTACCTTAACTATCCCAACGTAAGTGCTACACGTCTCATAGAGGTGGAGTTATTAAACCGGTGTAGCAGGTCCCTTTGGCGGAAGCAGCTGTCTAGTGTAGGCACTGATGTAATTATGCAGACATACATAATGAATGTAAGCTCCTAGGCTTGTCTTTTGAAGGTGTTATGCAGGTTTCCTTACAAGACACGGACTGAGAAGTCAGTGATGCAGTGATCATTTTGGGAAAGCGTTTGCCACAGATGATAGAGTGGTTTTGTCTTTTATCACTCTTCTGGCTGAGTTCATTCAAGAGCACAATGAATGTCTCATTTCATAGTTTCATTTGAGTTGCCCACCATGGACCAAGTGTGGTGTCACTATTCTCTGACTCTGGGTTCTGAAAAAAGCTTTCAAAATAGAAAACCTTGGGGATGCAGAGCTTAGGGGACTTGGTAATGGGAGACAAAGGTTCTCCTCGCTGAATAACTGCATCACATCTACCTGTACAGTTGCTGATAAGTTCCAGAGGTAGCCGTGTTAATCTGTATCTAGCAAAAACAACAAAAGTCATGTGACACCTTAAAGACTAACAAATTTCTTCGGGCATAAACTTTCATGGGCTGCAACCCAGTTCGTCAGATGCAAGAAGTGGAAACTACAATTAGGAGATATACATACACTTTCAAGGGTGAGAAACAATACAGTGGGGAGGACAAGTGCTAACCAAGTCAATTCGGTTAGGGTAGATGAGGCCCATTCACAACAAAAAGTCATTGTCCCCGTTCATACATTCTCACTTCTGGTCAACTGTTGTGAATGGGCCTCATGTACCCTAACGGAATCGACTTGGTTAGCACTTGCCCTCCCCATTATAATGTTTCTCACCCTTGCAAGTGTATATATACCTCCTTCCTGTAGTTTCCACTTCATGCATCTGACAAACTGGGTTGCAGCCCACCAAAGCTTATGCCCGAAGAAATTTGTTAGTCTTTAAGGTGCCACAGGACTCTCATTGTTTTTTCAGTTGATGAGTTACCTTACTGATGATGCAACTGCAACAGACATTTGTCTAAAATGTCCATGAATGAGAGAGAGAATGCAGAAGGTCCAGCCCTGGCATGTGGAAAGTCACTTGAAATCAACTGATTTTTAAATATATGTAGTTTTGAATTTGCATTGTTCCAGGAGTGAAATTCTTGGCCCATTGAAGCCAATGGCAAAAATCTCTTTAGCTTCCTTTTAGAGTCAAGACTTACTCAATTTGCCTTTCTTCATTCTCTTAGTTGTCTCAAGTGGATGCAGTACATTTCCTGTGTTCCACTCATATACATCGATTCAAATTTTCATGTTCCACGCCAGAGTAACTCCATGTAAGTGATGGGTTAAAAGCTTTCTTTATATGCAGGGCAAATTCTTTCAATTCAAACGCCTATGTAGGACTTCTATTGATTTTAATGGGCAACTCTGAATCCACCCAATTACACAGATTTTGGCTCTGAGAGAGCTTTCTGTATAAAACTGTGCTACATTCCTACATAAATGAATTTTATTCTTTTTATTAACCTTTGACTGTATATTGAGTGACAGATTAAAACAAAAAAAAAAAGGCACTCTATGTTTACACTGCCATGTGCAGATTACTTATTTTTACTAGGGGTCAAAAGGCTGGTTTTATTAAAGCTGTTTAGTAATGCTGATTATATTTATTGATAAAAATGCCCATTAAAACACCACTTGAAGAGCATGCAAACAGCACACATCTGAAGCGAGTGTTGGTGTTTAAATAAAAAAGGAAGCTTAAAAATTCAAATCTGCAGTTTTTTATTTTTACAAATAGCATACAAAAAAACCAATATTTTAGCACACTGAGATATCAACTAAACACATTTGTCTATTAACATCTTTTTATTAGCGTGTCAATTACAATGCACCAAATTTACACATATGGGCACAGAAATTATTTCCTGAAAATGTGCAAATTGCTACTTCACTGCATGTAAATGAAGTGCTAATTGCTCTTCACAAACAATATTTATGCAAATTAGACCCCTACTATTTGCATAGCTGTGTGGGTTATACATTTACATTTATCACACTTTCTTCCCCCAAACTATCATTGCGCCTGGACATCAGGACCTAGGCTATTACCCACTTTCTCTTCAAAACATTTTGTGTAGACACTGAATAGGTGAAGAATAGAAAGAGATCTGCAGCCTGTAATATTTCATAACCCAGAAGGGCAGAAGATTTTAACCTGCTCTGTTACTCTGGTTTATTATTCACCAAACAAGATATCTGCAGTGAACAATTTATATGTCAGCCTTTGCCTTTTATGCTGCTTATTTGTCCACAAATGTGTCATAAAATTCTCCAATATAGCTATTGCTTGAAATTCTTTGCAAATTTTTCCACAGAGAACTTGTGAGTCTGTAGATTTTTCTCAGTGTGTAGAGAATATTCACAGTTGGCTAGTTATTCCCATGTATGCTTTCTATGCCCTGATTGGATGGCTTCATGCAACTCACTAACAAAGAGAAAGTTACATGTCTGTAAAGGGTCACGGATATGATATTTGAAATTCACTTTGGACAAGCATTCGGGGCATGTAGCCATTTTACATTCTATTTTGAATGAATATTTGCAGATTTTTTTCTATAATTCACTGAGTTTTCAAATTTAGTCCCCTTCTTTTCACCAGCTAACTCCTCTGAAAGCAAAAGTTTTAGTCTAGCATTGCGCTGGCAAATGGGAGAGCAGAATTGGATAAGTTAAGGTACATCTCTTTTGCCACATTCATGAACATTAATTGGAAATTTGGGCCTAAATCCTTGTAAATCCCCCATCTACTCCCAATTATTACTCTCCCCAAAGGATGAAATTGTGACTCTTTCAAGTTTTGCCATTGACTTGAAAGGGAACCAGCATTACTGCTTAGTAGTGTAAAACCTTTACTCTTCTACTCTGATGTAGTGCGCTATTTATTTAAGATTGTTTTTTCTAATGCCTATAGGAGTTTCAAGATCTCTACCAGTAGAATCAGTTTAGTTTGTGGTCAAGGGATTGCAGTTAATCTATAGGTTTCTAAATTCTATAAACTGAGATTTTCAGTGAGGCTTAAGTAATTAAGCATCCAGCTCCCACTGGAAGCAAAAACAGGTCAGGCCCCAAAGACAGTTAGACCCCTTTAAAATCGCCACTGTAAATATATACAGAAGCAGTTTCACAGAAATCAGGGAAGTTAGACTAGTGCCAAATTAGTAGTAGGGAGTGGTGACTCAGTCCCAAAATTTTCCTGTACTTCTGTAATTGTGTTAATAACACAGGGAACAATAATTTGGCTGGGGGTTCCTCAGCTATGTAGCACATGTCAAAGAGATACATACATACACATGTACCCAATTTCTTTTATGGAGAATGTACAGCATCAGGAAAATTCTTCCCTATCTGCAGGGACAAATATAGTCATTTGTCATTATATTCTAAGGGGCTTGATCCAGCAAATACTTACAGACATGCTCACTTTGACTTACAGGAGTGACCCCATTGATTTTAAGAGGCCACTCACATGAGTAAAGTTAAGCACATTTGTGAAGGTTTGCAGGACTAGGCCATTTTTGTCCTCAGAGAAATACTTTTACCAGGCTATGGAAAATTAAAGGGATTTTTCAAGTGGGCTTCAATTGCAACCAGTTGTCTCCCAAGTTAAAAAAGGAAGCTAATTCTTTTATTTTTAGGGGGACTGCTTGCTTTTGTCTCATTCAAAGCAATAAGGTGCCTCTACCTAGTTCTTAAGAGTTAAGGTTAGGGTTACAATAAAAGGGTGAAATACACATTGGAAGTGTTTAGGCCCCTGTCCAGCAAATACCGGTAGCTCTGATTTGTTCATACTGCTCTCTCAGAGTAGATAGGCTGAGTCCTGCCATGTGTCCTACACTGTCCTTTAGAGTTTCAGATCTGTTTTTGGCAGATAGCCAGCATGCTCTCCACTAAAATGTCAAATCCTTCCTTCTTTAGTGATATCAATAACTTCTGCTCCCACCTACAGCTATACAATTCATCCATAGCCTGGTCAGCAGTCGAAAGCTACTTTTCAGGTTGGCCACATTGTGCTTTCAGTGACAACTTTTTCCAGGAGTTGCATTTCTGTATTATTGCTAGGGTATAAAACGGACGCCTTGCAAGACACCTGCGCTGTAGCATATGCTGAAAAAAGAAAATGAACTGTATTAGAACACTTTTTAAGGTACCTCTCTGCAGCATAAGCTTTGTGAGACAGGATGCATTCAAGTGTACATAACTATGGCTGAGTTAGCAGGCTGCCTCCTGGGTAGAAATACATGCCGGCTGCAATACATCTCATTATATGCTAGTAGAATCATTGCAAGTGTCAGCGTGCCACTGCTCTAGTAAAGTGTTCACATTGTAGAAAGAGTAGGCTTTCCTCAAAAAAAACCTACTTCAGAAAACAAATGCAAACATTCTTGGCTAAAAATTTTAAAAGGAGAGGGAGAGAGAAGCCAAAAATATTTCAGTTTTTGGCAGTTGTCCGATTAAATGTTTGGGGTTTTGGCTGCTGAAAACTGAAAAATTATTGAGGGGTATTTGGGATTTTTATTTTTTTTTTGGCAAGGTGACAATGACAGTTTTTCAACCAAAAGTCAATTTTTTCCCCTAAAACCTATTGACAAAAACAAAAATGTTCAAAAGTTCCCATGGAGAAAAAAACCAGCATTTTCTGACCAGCTCCAGCACAAACAAAACAGAAAGACAAACCCGACACAAAAACAAGGGCTTTCATTTTGACCAAGCCTTCATGCCATGTGATGTGAACACAAGGTTGAGATCATATAAAATCAGACGAGAGAGAGAGAGAAATCATTCTGGTACCCTACTTCATTAAAGAAAGAGGGTGGGCCTGAGCTGAGAAGCCTGGAGCTTATCATTGAAATGCTGGTTTTTTGCAGCTTCTCAGTCCAAATTGCCCAACAGAGAGCTTAAAAATAATTAGCTTATTAAGACCACACCAGGGGAAAAAAAGGAAACTTATGGAAACACGATACAAACTTGAAGCAGGTTATAAAAGAATATAAATATGGACTTGAAGAAAAAGCACCCCACACATATGTTCTATGTACATTATGTACATTGCGGTGAACTATAAGAGATTCTCAGTTCTTTTATAACTTTATCTCCATGAAAGGCTCTCCCTGTCTGAGCACTCCTATAGCTAGTTAGCTCACTAGTCCTCTCCACAGCGTTCCCATCCCCACGTGCAGCTTCCCCCATTTACATCAGGAAAGTTCAAGTATCCAGGCAGGGAATTTGTCCCATCATAGTAGAGAAATTTCCCCATGTACAAGATACTCCAGAACCAAGCAAGAATAGAATCGGAGTCCCTGTCAGATACACTTCACCTCAGTACCCACTCACCTCATTTTCCCCCGCCCTCCAATCCCCAGTGCTGTGTGAGCAAGAATCACACCACGCAGGGAGGACTCAGTCTATCTGCAGGCAACTCTGGGTAGGGATGGGAATGCCCTTAGCTCAAGATACTCCAATCCTTACACACTTTTAGCCCGTAAAAACTGCAATTCACTTAACCATTTATACAATCTATGGACACCAAAGCTACTTCTCTGGAGACTGCAGAACATTTCGCAATGTAAGCGCAGTGAGGAAACAGCATGTATACGGTTCTCTGCAGCAGTCTCTCAAGTGCAGTACATTTCACTGTCACAGCAGGCTTACAAAGCTGATGTTTTCTCTCTGACCATGCAGCTGCTGATGTGGCATTGCCCCAGAACGGGTTTGGACTCTGTGTGTGACAGAACCCATTCTCCACCTTAGGGTCTGACCTCCTGTCAGGCAACATCTCTGGAATTTTGGGTGGATGTATTCCTGGAGCTTTTGTCACGTGACATTAATCTTTAATGAAAACTCTTTAATTGCTGGAGACACCTGGACAATCCTGGAGGATTGTTAACTGTAGATATCCACCTTTGGCTCTGGCACTTCATGTCTCCCCCACAGACTTTGGGAAGGGGGCCCATCTTTCAGAATCATAGAATAATAGGGATGGAAGGTACCTCATCAGGTCATCTAGTCCAACCCCCTGCTAAAAAGCAGGACCACCCCCACTAAATCACCCCAGCCAGGGTTTTGTCTAACCGAGCCTTAAATATCTCCAAAGATGGAGATTCTACCACCTCCCTAGGTAGCCCATTCCAATGCTTCACCACCCTCCTAGTGAGAAAGTTTTTCCTCCCCAGCTGTAATTTGAAACCATTGCTCCTTGTTCTGTCCTCTGTTACTACTGAGAACAGCCTAGCTCCCTCCTCTTTGGAGCACCCCTTCAAGTAGTTGAAGGTTGCTATCAAATCTCCCCTCAGTCTTCTCTTCTGTAGACTAAATAAGCCTAGTTCCTTCAGTCTCTCTCCATAAGTCATGTGCCCCAGCCCACCAATCATTTTTGTTGCCCTCTGCTGGACTCTTTCTAATTTGTCCACATCCTTTCTGTAGTGGGGAGCCCAAAACTGGACACAATAATCCAGATGTGGCCTGACCAGTGTTGAATAGAGGGGAATAATCACATCCCTCGATCTGCTGGCAATACTCTTTTCCTCTCTCCATAGACTTGTACACATGACCCATCTACAAGAACAGGGCACTCACCTCACCACTATCACCATGATGCTGCTCTAGCTCTGGGCTATGGCTTTGGCTGTTCTACCCTCTCTGAGTCTGCTCACGGCTGCTGCTTGGATTCCTCTTTAGCCCTTCCTCTTCCTCTTGATACTGGGAGAATTTCAGAAGTGGGCCAAATGTCCCCTTCTTCCAAGTAACTGTACCTGTCTCATTTTTGTATCCCTGCAGCCAGCACATTGAACACACAGGAGAAACATCAAACCCCCATCTTTTGGGGCCTGACAGAACCACCCAGGATCAGATCTCCTAAGGTCAGAAACTCCCAGATTTCTCTCCAAATGTCTAACCCACCAGGCGAATCAGTCACAGTTCTGGTCTTCCATCTAAACCTGGGAGGTCCCTAAAGTTCAGGACTGTTGGGATTTCATGGCCTCCTGCTGTGCCATGTAGAGAGGGATTGGAGCCCCAAAGGTTGGGGTCTGGATCTGAGTTTTGACAAATTCCAAGCAACTTCTATTTAGCATTGCAGTTCAAGACCGGTGCTGATTCTTAGGGATGAGCTAAAAGGTGATAGGGTGATTGAATTGACATCTCTGGACAGAACAGGCCACCCTCCTTATGTAGTGCCTTGTCTGCTTGCTGCCAGTTTAAGGGGTGTGTCATGGGGTCCACTCACCACTGGGGGCTTCATTCCTTGCAGGTCAGAGCAGAGCACACCCTGCTGCCACACACACTCTATCTCTGCAACTCTATTGTGACTTAGCCTTTTTGCCAGGTCTCTATATGTACTCCCTCCTTCCTGGGTATCAAACCCCTTCTCACCAGCAGTTTTCCCACTCACTACACTGTGGTGCAACACCCCCTGTGTCTGGCAGAGGAACACAGGCCCACTCTCTACTCCAGGTTCCAGCCCAGTCATCCTCTAGGCAGCAGCCAAGGACTGTTACTTCCTGAACCATGCCACTTTTTCAAGCCTCCTCTCTACTATCTGGCTCTTCCCAGTTCTCTGGGTTTGCCAGCCTCTCAACTCCTTCCACCCTAGGAAGAACTGGAGACTACCTGCTGCCATAGCCCCAGACATACCTCCCTTCTTCTAAGGAGATATTACAGACTACTTCCCTAAAGCCTTCCCTCTCTGCCTTACCCCACCTTCCTTTCATTATAAACCCCACCTGTGCCCACACTAGTGAGTTTCCCTTGCTTAAGGCTTTCCTCTCAGCCTTTATTCTCCCAGCTTGTATTTTGATAGGTTAATTGGCCTAGCTGGCCTCCATTAACCCTTTTGGGGCCAGAGTGGGGTGAACACCTAATCTAACACCAAATAGCAACTGCTGCTTCTTGATAGGGGTTTTGGGGCCACTCCTGCACAACCCCAGTTGCTTCTTGTGTGCTGGCTTGTTTGATATAGCTGGCAATTGCCTCTCTGTGCAGTCCCTCCATCTAGATTCTCTGCAATTCTTAATTAACATAGAGGGACTTCTCTGCTCCCAGGCCCACCGATAGCGACCCCAGAGCAGAGCCCCCCTGAGAAAGGGATGGTGGAGTATGTGGGCTTCTGCTGGATGTTTTTTCTTATTTACTATGTGCCATGCAGGTTCCTGGGTGCCTGAGGAAAAGCTATCTGCTCCTCTGCTTCCCAGGTCCCTTGGACTCCCCAGGAAGATTACTGATGAACCCAGGAAAATGATAGCAGATACCATCTTCTCACCCTGCCCAGGAACCTGGTTGGTGTATATTAAATGAGCTCTGCTCAGGGGACAGGTAGGGAGCAGGAGTAGTAAGGGCTTTGGGAGAAGGGGGACTGTGTGGAGAAGCAGCAGCTACGTATCTCTCCTCCATCCTCCCAGGCCTTTTTAAATTGCCAGGCCCCTGGACAGTTGTTTCCTTTGTTCCCCCTGCCAGCAGGCCTGCCTGCACCAGCCAAATTTTATCCTCTGTGAATAGGAAAAGGGGGTGACACTGATGCTCCAGTTTACTTTCACCATCTACAGCTGCGTCCATGCCAAAAATGGGTCTCACAGCTCAAAAATCATTTCTAGTGAACATCTGTCCACCAGGCTTGGCCTCCTTGGAATTTGGCTCAGTTGTCATCTTGCAGAGAAGTAACCAGCCCTGCAGCACTCGTAGCGGTGTACTAAGGGTCTCTGACCTGATGCAGTGAAATGTAATCACAGGATTTATCTTTCACTCCCATACTGTAAGTTGTTTTTTTCCAATGTAAGTTTTCTCCACTCTGGCATCTGATGAAGTGGGACTTTGCCCACAAAAGCTCATGCGATAAATAAATTGGTTAGTCTTTAAAGCATCGCAGGACTCCTCTTTTGTTTTGCTGAACTAGACTAACACGGCTACGCCTTTGGACCTCAGATGTTTATTCATGGGTGATCACGTCAAACTGCCTCATAAACTGTGTTTATTATCACCTCTTTAATGAATCCAGAGCACATATATCAGTGCTGTACACACTAGAAAGTCTTCCTAACAAAAGGTTTGCCGGTGTACAGCCACCGCTATAATTCAACCTCCGTTGTGTAACCACACTGTCTTCTTCTGTCAGTGGATTCCTTTCACACTGTTAGCAATTTTGTCAACAAAGTGAGAGTGCACTGTGGGTAGCTATCCCTCCGTGCAGCATGCTTTGGGATTGCCTCGTGAGACAGGCACAGCATCTGGTGATGAAAAATCCTGACTAGTTTGATAGCTGCTTTTGAAGTGCCCTGTCAGCCAAACAGACACGGCCGAACACAGACACAGAAGCCCACTCCTTGTAACGAAAAGGAGCATTCACACGTTCCTTTGAATTTTCATTACAAGGAGCAGTGCATGGTGGGCACCTATCCCATCACGCACTGCCGCAGCCAGCCTTTGGGCTGGCTGACAGCGGGGCTCAAGGCGCCGGGAAGACAGCACTCCCGGCGGCTTGCGCACCGCTGCTGCGGGGGTTCCCCCACGGCTGGGGCTCCTCTGCCGCGGGGGAGGTGGCAACCCAGATGGCTGCAGAGCTCAAGCTGCCATGGAGATGACAGCCCCAGTGGCTTCTTCTCCGCAGCTCCTGGAGTTCCCAGGCCCCGGCAGCCACCAGGGTTCCTGAAAGTCTCCTTGATTGGCATTCTGGGACATTTCCGGAGGCTGTCTAAAGCGCAGAGAACGAACACGCTGACTGTACCCCGGAACAGCTGTTCCACATTAAGTGTTCCCACTCTCGTTGGAGTGGTTTACCTGTTGTGTGGCAAGAGGGCTGTTGCCGCGCAACAAGCAACATTTGAGTGTGTACACTCGCAGGGTTATCATGCGGTAAGGAGCGATAACGCTGTATGTGTACAAGGCATGAGTGAGTGAGTGAGTGATGCACACATGCAGGGAGAAAGACAGACAGACAGCTCTGGTCACCTCTTTGATCTTGGCTGCCTGCCCTCTGCCTCTGCCCTCCCCTTTCAAAGTCCTGAAATGTTTTCAAAACAAAGAAGGAAGTTTCAAGTAACTCATGCCACTGTGGAGAACTCCCTTCAAAGCACAGCAAGGGCAATCCTGCCTGTCTGCTTTAAACTACAGGGGAGCGTGCACTGCTCCTATAAGTTCAGACAGCAGGCGCTGGAAGCAATTGATCCGATCCCACGGCTGAAGTTGCTACACAGACAGCTAATAGCTTAACAAACAAAGGGTCCTGGGTCCATCAACCCCTCTCCTCACAGACAGAGCGACACAGTCCCCACCTCCCTTCCTGGCTCTGCCCAGCACGTAAGGAGTTACAAAACAAACAAGGAGTCCTGTGGCACTTTTAAAGACTAACAAATGTATTTATCACATGAGCTTCCGTGGAAGAATATCCCACTTCATCAGACGCTGGAAGGTGGGGAATTATACACATTCCTCTGCATTCGAAAGCATGCTGGGATAATAGACCCCCTGCTTTTAGCAATATAACCCAAGGGCAATGTTCTTGTGCTTCTTCACAAAAATATGGTCAAAAAAGGCTCTATGCCTCTGTGGCAGGGTGAAGCAGCAGGCCTGGGAGCCAGGCCCAGGAGGACTCCTACCCTCCCCCTGCTGGTCAGAGGATAACCCTGCATGGGGCGGACATAGGAACTCCAGGGGCGGAGTCAAGGGGAGAGGGGCCGTATAAAGAGACGGACCCAACTTCCAGAGAGGGAGATTCCTAAGAGGCAGACAGAGCTGCCACCAGAGCTTCCTCAGTGGTGGAGGGACTGGCCTCCCGAGCCACTCCCCTGAGAAGAACCTACCACCTCTCCAGGTAAAACCCCGAATCCTGGGGCAACCAGGGGAGAGGGTCCCTGCAGTATTATTCCCCAGGGGAGAACCTGGGGGAACTTCCCTTGACAGAGCTCCCAGAGGGCTGGAGAGAGGAGCCAGCCCAGAACTATCCCTATGAGCTGGAGGAGCTGCCCTCCGCAGAGGAACCTGAGGGCCCCTGTGACCTAGAGGAGCTACCCCTAGAGGAGGAGTTGCCGGACCTGCCGCCAGCAGATGCAGAAGGCCTGACTAGACTCCTGCTGGTGACGTACCCTGACCTCTACCCCCAGGAGGAGGCAAGGAGAGCTGAGGCTGAGGTAAGGAGGAAGCAGCCCAGGGGGCAGCAGGGTATGGCCTGTCCGACCCGGCCCAGCCGGGTTTGGTTATACCCCGCTGACTCCAGGGCAGACTTCTCTGTTGCTGGGTAGGGCCCTGGGCTGGGATGCAGTGGAGTAGGTGGGCCTGCATCCCCCTCTTTTCCCTTCCCTTTGCACCTAGGGAGCTTCTGTCTACCCCTGACCACCCGGAGCTCTCAATCCCCTGCAAACCCGGTCGAGAGGTTTGGGGTTTCTGTGCCTGCCCTGCCTGGGGGCCGAGGGGCCATTGACTCTGTGCCTGCTCTGCCCTGCCTGAGGGCCAGGGGC
This sequence comes from Pelusios castaneus, assembly GCA_007922175.1. NCBI lineage: Eukaryota > Metazoa > Chordata > Testudines > Pelomedusidae > Pelusios > Pelusios castaneus. The sequence continues at coordinate 5,816,182 of ML685781.1, forward strand.
AATTGACTTGGTGCCTGCCCTGCCCCGTCTGGGGGTCGGGGGGGGCATTGACTCTGTGCTTTGCCCTGCCTGAGGCCTGGGAGGCCATGGACTGCTGTGCCTGTGCTTTGCCCTGCCTGAGGGCTGAGAGGCTGCTGACATCTGTGCCTTCTCGTCGCCCTGCCTGAGGGTGACGAACTACACGGGGTAGCAGTTGAAGTGAAAGGTAAAAATCTCTATTGAATTGAATAACTGCAAAAGTAGGTCTTTTGTCTCAATTGGTTACTTCTGGACAGTGCTGTAGAAAGGTAAATGATCAAAAAACTTTCTTTTTTGCCTCTCAGCCTTTTAGAGGTGATTCTTCATATAAAGGCAGAGAAGTAATTTTGATGGAAGGAAAATGGCCTTGTTCCTGTATCTCTCCCACATTCTCTGTCAATTATATAAGGGGTTTTAATTTAAATCTGAAGAATGTGCCTCTGTTTCTATTTCAGAATGTGATTCTGGAGATATTTTCATGCAAATATCCAAAATCTCATTAAGGGTTGTCACCCTCCAAATCTACCCACCGAGCACCACAACAAACACAAACATTTACTTCTAGAACACACTCACTAGTGACTCCTTTTTAAAGTGAAATGCTCACTTTAATTATCGTCACATTCTGATGCTTCCTGTTGTTCTTCCAAAAGTTGCTGCATCTCTTTTACTCCTTTAATTTTAGTTTCCAGCCCATCAAACACAGGTTAAATGGATTCTTTAGGTTCGTTACCTCTGGCTTTTTTTCTAATGTATTCTTCTGAAGCTTGGGTAGTTTGCAATATTGTTCCCTTCAAGGCAGTTCTTTTCTTCTCTCCTAAACTCATCTGAGAGGTTAGCCATAGAGGGCTGACGCCAGGTAGCTCTGCATTAGCTCTCTTCCCTGACTGCTTGATTGCCCATCAAATCAACTCCATGATTGGATTGCCCTCTAAAGTCCCAGGTAGTCTCCTGAATCAATTTCCTTTTAACTTCTTAGAGGCCACTATTTTCTTCTATAGGAGAAGAAAAAATGGAAGGAGCGCACAAAAGTAAACCCTTTTATTTACAAATATGAATACAAATAGGTCCCTCAAGCAATGCATTGATCAATGGCCAACTTGCAGAGTTGTATACTGGATAACTTGCCCTACAATGAAGAGCACTCTTACCCCTCTAAAAAACATTGTTCTTCTCTTTTCTCTCTCCCTCTATATTCTGATACGCCTGCTTGAGCAGCTTCTTCTGCTTTTCCCCCACTGAATGTCTCTGTCCCTCACTTCCATCCATGGGTGGATTTTGGAGTTTGCCCTGGGGAAGCCAGCTCCAAAGATCCAGCTCCCCCCAGCCCAATTTGGATCCTGCCGCCAGGGCTGGGGCTGGATTCTGCCACTGGTAGAAGCCTCAGATCCCTGGCCGGGGCTGGATCCCACCACCGCCAGCAGACTCAGGTCCCAGCCGGAGCCAGCTCTTGCTGCTGCCACTGGCTCCAGGTCCCCACCTGGGGCCAGATCCTGCTGCTGGGGGCAACCCTGGGTCCCAACCGGTGCCCGCTTCTGCCTCAGCGAGAAGGCACAGAGTGGCCAATCAGGAGAGGCAATGCCTCCCCCTGCCTCTTATAAACCCCACTCCTGCTTCCTTCCCACAGCCGGAAAAGCTTCGTTCTCACTTTAAATTCTCAAGTCACCTTTAGAACAACTCCAGCAGCCATGTCTGTCAACTGAGCATCAATTTCTTTAATTTCCCTAACCAAACACTCCTGAAAGAGGCTGCCCTTTTCTGAACCATTGTTCATTAGATCAAAGAGATCTAGTCAATGCAGAAATCAAAACTCTCCAGCTTTCTAGGCTGGGCTCCTTCTTAAGAATGTGCAGCCAGATATTGCCATTGACTGTAAGACCAGGCTTGAGACGGGCTCTGCAACTGTGTCTGAACGAGCACATTGCACATGGATGGAATCCCACTGAAGTTACTAAAGCGTCATGTGGGTGTAAAGCTCTGTACACGTGCAAAAGTTGCACAGTCAGGACCACAGCTATCAGGCTAGATACACTGCATGGCCACAGAGTCTGGGGGCCTGTTTCTCCTATCACACAGATGCGCATCGGGAACAATTCCACTGCAGTCAGTTGAGTTATGCTGATTACAATGGGTTTAAATAAGGGGGGAGAGAGAGCTTTTGAGTTGATTCTTGCCCAGATTCACTGCAGGTCTAGCTTACCACTCAACCAGAAATCACTGACTCACCTTTTAATATAAAAAGTGGGGCTCAGCATGATAGCAGCAGCTATGACACACAGATCCCTATGGCTATGTCTATACTTACCAACGTTAGTTTGAATTAGTTAATTAGAACTAACTAATTCAAAATAATTTTAGTTAGTTCAAATTAACTTAATTCCAACTAGCATGGCCCCACTGGAATTTTAGTTTGAACTAAGCAAGTGCCATGCATGGCACTTGCTTAGTTCGAATTGGTCAGTTGCATTAAGCTCAATGTGCCGGTTAATTCAAACTAAGCAGTTAGTTCGAACTAACATGGCCACATTGACTTAATTTGAACTAACTAGTTTGAATTAAGGGTTAGTTTGAAAGGTATAATCAAATTTATTAGTTTGAATTAAGGAAGCCCTTAATTTGAACTAATGAAAGCCTAGTGTGGCCAAGGCTTACGTTAGTTTGAATTAAGGAAGCCTGTAATTTGAACTAACTTGCCAGTGTAGACATAGCCTTTGTTAGCTGGGTATGGCCATTGTACATTTCCACAGATGCACTTCCTGTGCTCAGGAACCATTTTGTTCCAGCAGCCATTTTGTTTCCAGAGTCTCTGCAGCTTGTTTCAGACACTACTCTCCCTCCTGGAGAGTTTAATGTTGTTCTTGTTATGGTGCTGATATATTACTTTCAAATACAAGCAATTCTAAGCTGAAAACGCAATCCCTACTCCTTGTGTCTAGAAACCACCACCAGTGCGGTCAATCTACACAGAATGCACATTTATAAATAACTGAGCCACACACTGACTGATGTGCCACTGTTCCTTGGCAGAACCTCAAACAGTTGTTGCGGTTTGAACATGATTCTCTGAAAGCCAAGTCAATGTGAAGTATATACAAAAAAAGAACCTTATTCCTTTCCAGCTGATGAGTCAAGGTTATGTTTCAAGTAAATAAAGAATGTGGTGTTAAACTGAGTCTCCTCTTACCTGATAATAAAGTTGCTAGAGAGTGGATTTGACAGCTTCTCATTATATAAAGGCTGAAGAGGTCGCCAGGGATGGAACACATTCAAGTTGTTCTTTCAGTGTAATAGCACCAAACGTAATTCTGTTACGCTGAGTAAATCAACTTGCATTCAGCTTCCCCTGCATGCAAACACATTGGCAAGGTTTGAGAGAAAGCACGTGAATTCTCAAGCATTGTTCTCTCATATTTGCTTATTTTCATGAGTTTGAGAGTTACTGAAGGAAAGGGAAATTTAAAATTCAGCACATTGGATTATTCCCGGCTTTGACATACTACTTAGAAAATCAATCTGTGCCAAATTCTTCCCTCGATTAGTGGGACAATTTTGTGGATGCAGAGATAGCCATTGACATGATATACCTTGACTTTAGCAAAGCTTCTGATATGATTTCCCACAGCATTCTTGTTAGCAAGTTAAGGAAGCATGGGTTGGATGAATGGACCGTAAGGTGAATAGAAAACTGGCTAGATCATCAGGCTCAGCGGGTAGGAATCAATAGCTCAATGTCTAGTTTGCAACTAGTAACGAGCGAGTTCCCCAGGGGTCGGACATGGGTCCGGTTCTGTTCAACATCTTCATTAATGATCTGGATGATGGGATAGATTGCCCATTCAGTAAGTTTGTGGATGACACCAAGCTGGGGGGAAGGGTACACATGCTGGGGGGCAGGGACAGGATCCAGGGAGACCTAGACAAATGGGAGCATTGAGCCAAAAGAAATCTCATGAGGTTTGACAAGAACAAGTGCAAAGTCCTGCACTTAGGATGGAAAAATCCTATGCACTGCTACAGGTTGGGGACCAATTGGCTAAGTAGCAGCACTGTAGAAAGGGACCTGGGGGTCATGGTGGACGAGAAGCTGGATATGAGTAAAAAGTGTGCTCTTGTTGCCAAAAAGGCCAATGGCATATTGGGCTGCATCAGTAGGAGTGTTGCCAGCAGATCGAGGGATTTGCTTCTGTTTGGCACTGGTAAGGCCACATCGGGAATACTGTGTCCAGTTTTAGGTTCCCCACTACAGAAAGGATGTGGACAAATTAGAAAGAGTCCAGCGGAGGGCAACATGATTAGGGGGCTGGGGCACATGACTTACGAGGAGAGACTGAAGGAACTAGGCTTATTTAGTCTGCAGAAGAGAAGACTGAGGGGGGATTTGATAGCAACCTTCAACTACTTTAAGGGTTGCTCCAAAGAGGAGGGAGCTAGGCTGTTCTCGAGGGTAACAGAGGACAGAACAAGGAGCAATGGTTTCAAGTTGGAGCTGGGGAGGTCGAGGTTGGATATTAGGAAAATCTTTCTTACTAGGAGGGTGGTGAAGCATTGGAATGGGTTACCTAGGTGGAATCTCCATCTTTGGAAACACTGAAGGCCCGGTTAGACAAAATCCTGGCTGGGATGATTTAGTGGGAGTGGTCCTGCTTTTAGCAGGGGGTTGGACTAGATGACCTCATGAGATCCCTTCCAGCCCTAAGATTCTATGATCCTATGAACAGTTTGGAGAGAAAGAAACCTGTCCCGGAATAGCCAATAACCTGGTGGGTACGGCGTTCCACCAGGACTATGGGAGATCCATCCCAGTTCCATCCTAGCCGAGTGCCCCTATCCACCTGGCTATTCTGGACTCTCTCTCCCTTCTCCCCAGCCCTGAGAAACCTCCTTGCCAAAGGTTTCATTGAACCTGATGCATTTTTTTGCCAAATGCTGCAGTCAGTAGTGGCTGTCCAACTGGATATGAGAGAATGAGGATGGTTGGCTGGGTGCTGTCAGTGAGGCCTCCAGAGAGCTGTACTTTCTGGGTTCTCTGGGACTAAGCTACGTGGGGGTTCACTTTGCCACTCTTCCCAGGCTGGTTTGCAGGGGCAGGGCAAGAGAGCAGCAAGAATGGGACTAGCAGATCTGCCATTAGGTGAAACCCTCAGACTTTCACTCTGCAAAGCAAGCCCTAGAACCTACCGCAGCCCTGGAAATAGAGCACCAGCCAAGGAGCAGCATGCTTTCCTTTAAAGCCCTTATTGTCCATTGCTAGAACCCTGTAAATCTGCAGCTGTGGTTGTATTGTTCACCATATTCACAGATGGTGGATCAGCTGTGGATCCAAAATGTGTAACTGCACAGGGCTCTAACAGTGACATAGGGTGTGGTGTGGGTGCAGAAGCAGATATAACAAAAGAAGGGGGGGGTGGATTGCATGTCAGATACAATTTAATTATCACTCAACATACTGCCCTGATATTCAGGAGGTGTACTGCGCTAAGGAATTGACAGTCAATTAATTACAGAAGAGTCAAATCAAGCATGACAACTGAAAATGTGGATAAGAGTGAACAGGAAAAGGAAGGATCATGTGACATCAGATGTGCAATTCCTTAATGATTTTTAAGAGCATTTTTAGGCTGTACCGAAAAACAGTTGGGTGATACACTTGCACTATTTAACATTAGAAAGACAAGAGTCTTGTGGCACTTTTAAAGACTAACAGATTTATTAATCGCATGA
>ML685781.1:5824984-5909910 GCA_007922175.1 Pelusios castaneus
TTTTAGGTTCCCCACTACAGAAAGGATGTGGACAAATTAGAAAGAGTCCAGCGGAGGGCAACATGATTAGGGGGCTGGGGCACATGACTTACGAGGAGAGACTGAAGGAACTAGGCTTATTTAGTCTGCAGAAGAGAAGACTGAGGGGGGATTTGATAGCAACCTTCAACTACTTTAAGGGTTGCTCCAAAGAGGAGGGAGCTAGGCTGTTCTCGAGGGTAACAGAGGACAGAACAAGGAGCAATGGTTTCAAGTTGGAGCTGGGGAGGTCGAGGTTGGATATTAGGAAAATCTTTCTTACTAGGAGGGTGGTGAAGCATTGGAATGGGTTACCTAGGTGGAATCTCCATCTTTGGAAACACTGAAGGCCTGGTTAGACAAAATCCTGGCTGGGATGATTTAGTGGGAGTGGTCCTGCTTTTAGCAGGGGGTTGGACTAGATGACCTCATGAGATCCCTTCCAGCCCTAAGATTCTATGATCCTATGAACAGTTTGGAGAGAAAGAAACCTGTCCCGGAATAGCCAATAACCTGGTGGGTACGGCGTTCCACCAGGACTATGGGAGATCCATCCCAGTTCCATCCTAGCCGAGTGCCCCTATCCACCTGGCTATTCTGGACTCTCTCTCCCTTCTCCCCAGCCCTGAGAAACCTCCTTGCCAAAGGTTTCATTGAACCTGATGCATTTTTTGCCAAATGCTGCAGTCAGTAGTGGCTGTCCAACTGGATATGAGAGAATGAGGATGGTTGGCTGGGTGCTGTCAGTGAGGCCTCCAGAGAGCTGTACTTTCTGGGTTCTCTGGGACTAAGCTACGTGGGGGTTCACTTTGCCACTCTTCCCAGGCTGGTTTGCAGGGGCAGGGCAAGAGAGCAGCAAGAATGGGACTAGCAGATCTGCCATTAGGTGAAACCCTCAGACTTTCACTCTGCAAAGCAAGCCCTAGAACCTACCGCAGCCCTGGAAATAGAGCACCAGCCAAGGAGCAGCATGCTTTCCTTTAAAGCCCTTATTGTCCATCGCTAGAACCCTGTAAATCTGCAGCTGTGGTTGTATTGTTCACCATATTCACAGATGGTGGATCAGCTGTGGATCCAAAATGTGTAACTGCACAGGGCTCTAACAGTGACATAGGGTGTGGTGTGGGTGCAGAAGCAGATATAACAAAAGAAGGGGGGGGTGGATTGCATGTCAGATACAATTTAATTATCACTCAACATACTGCCCTGATATTCAGGAGGTGTACTGCGCTAAGGAATTGACAGTCAATTAATTACAGAAGAGTCAAATCAAGCATGACAACTGAAAATGTGGATAAGAGTGAACAGGAAAAGGAAGGATCATGTGACATCAGATGTGCAATTCCTTAATGATTTTTAAGAGCATTTTTAGGCTGTACCGAAAAACAGTTGGGTGATACACTTGCACTATTTAACATTAGAAAGACAAGAGTCTTGTGGCACTTTTAAAGACTAACAGATTTATTAATCGCATGACGAAAGCTCATGCGATTAATAAATCTGTTAGTCTTTAAAAGTGCCACAAGACTCTTTTGTCTTTCTACAATAGACTAACACGGCTACCCCTTTGGAATTAGAAGGGACTGTTAATGCAAACTTGCATCATAATGATCAGTGCTGTGAGTGTATAAATATCTCCAGCTGCTCAACATTTTCTTCTTGACAGCTTAGTTTTTAAGCAACAGAGATATTGATGAGATACTTTTGTGCTCCAGCTACGTGCATTTTTCTGCATTTTCAAATAGGAACTACCCTTATCATTCTTGCAAGCTGAATAGTTTTTTATACATCATTTACTAGTGACTAATATGGCTTCACCCACAGACCCCCAGGACCATCATTTATCTTCCATAATGACCACCTGTTCTTAAACAAGCAGCAACATCACAGCTGCAAAATATGATCACTGATGACTCTTGGTTACAAAGACCAGAAATATTAAGAAATGTCTATTGAATCTTTTCCTGTTGGAAATATACAAAACTTTGTTCTCTGGTAAAGCACAATATGAAGTGAAACAGTTTTAAATCATCATAAAAATATACTGAATCATTTATGTTTATGGAGCCAAACCCTCAGCTGGAATAAATCAGCATACAGAAAACCTACCATTTACACTAGTTTAAACCTGAAAGTGACCCATGTCCCCAAGCTGCAGAGAAAAGCAAAAAAAAAAACCAAAAAAACAAAAAACCAGGGTCTCACCCAATCTGGGGGAAAATTCCTTCTGCAGCCCAAATATGGTGATTAATTAGACTCTAAGCATTTGGACAAGACCCAGCAGTCAGACACCAGGGGAAGAATTCTCTGTAATATCTCAGAGCCCTCCTCCTTTAGCGTCTCATCACTGGCCATTGAAGATATTTGCCACTAGCAGTTACAGATCGGCTACATACAATTATAAGCAGTCATTTCCTCCCATAACTTATCAAACTCAGTCCTGAAGCCAGCTACGTTTTTGTGCACCCTCTACTCTCCTTGGAAGGCTGGTCCAGAATTTCACTCCTCACTTGGTTAAAAACTTTTATCTAATTTCAAGCCTAAATTATTGAGGGCCAGTTTATATCCATTTGTTCTTGTGTCACCATTGGTGCTTAACTTAAATAACTTCTCTCCCTCCCTGGTATTTATCCCTCTGATGTGTATATATAGAGAGCCGTCATATCTCCCTTCAGCCATTCTTTTGGTTAGGCTAAATGAGCCAAGCTCTTTGGCTATGTCTACACTAGAAAAGTTAAGTCGACTTTTGTTAAGTCAACGTTAATAAGGTTGACTTTAAGTCGACTTAAAATTGACCTTATTAAAGTGACTTAACAAGTGGCAACACTTTCAGTCGACTTAGTCCACTTTAAGTCAACCTAACTGCCCTTAGGTCGACTTAACAAAGTGAACTTATGCGTCCACACTGGGCTTAGGTCGACCTAAGGAAGGGTTAGGTCGACCTAAGGAGGCTAAAGTCGACCTAATGATTGTAGTTATTAAGTCGACTTAAGGATTTTCTTAAGTTGACTTAATGAAAGCCTAGTGTGGACGTGGCTTAATTTAAGTCAACTTAAACCTCCTTAAGTCAACTTAAATTGCCAGTGTAGACATAGCCTTTGAGTCTCCCCTCACAAGGTAGGCTTTCCATTCCTCTGATCATCCTAGTAGCCCTTCACTACAAATATTGCAGATTGAATTCATTTTTCTTAAACAGAAGAGACCAGAATTGCTCACCATATACAGTTTTACTGTACTATAAAGCTATATTGAGTAAGTCTTTTATGAAAGCCAGTGACAGGTTGGTGATTACTCTCATTTGAAATGGAGGAGGAATTATAGATACTCATTGATATGCTTTGAAGTCTGAGACCAAATACTGGGAGAAACAGGTTCTGTCACATGCAAGACGGAAGACAGATATCTACCTATCTCTTATGTAAATTAAGCACTATGGAATCAAAACACTGTAAGCTTCTCTTACATACAAATCTGCAGAGGGGTGGGAAATCCACAAGAAAGTGAGATTAGCAAGAACTCATCCTGACTCTAGGGACAAAACAATGAGCTTTGGGAAGTATAAGCAAAAGCAAAAAGTCATTTTTCCATCCATCATGTAGAGAACAGGGCTCTGATTAGGTGATCACTGGATCCCCTATTCTTCCAGACTAGGAAGCTTGTAAATTGATGTAAAAAAGAAAACCGCTTATGCAAAGGCTATAACATAATGAAATTAAGTTGTAGTCAGTAGAAAGCTTGTTCTTTTATATTACTGGTGACCAGACCTGTCTCTTCTATTCTTACTTGCTGTCACTTAAATTTCTGTTCTTTGTTAATAAGCTCATCCTTGCTTTATCACCCTGGAGCTGTCTATTAACTGAAAGCGTAAAATCTTCAGTCACACTAACAGATTACAAATTCTAGAGACGTTGACGTGTTAGTCTAGTCCAGCAAAAAATACAAAGTTCTGTTGCACTTTTAAAGACTAAAAACATTATTTATCACATGAGCTTTTGTAGGCAGAATCCCACTTTCATTCATCTGATGAAGTAGGATTGTACCCATGAAAGCTCATGCAATAAATTAATGTGTTAGTCTTTCAAAGTGCCATAGGACTCCTTGTTTGTTTTACTAAGGTTAGTTTTCTGTGTCAGCAACCTTGATAACGCCTGGGTGGGTCTAGTGAGGAGACCTGGCTGCTGCAGAAGGGAGAAGGTTTCAGGGACACTTGGAACTGGAGGAGCTGCGTCACCCAACCAGGAGTAACCAGGCTGGTGGAAGCCAGGATGAGGCCATTGCACTGTGAGAAGGATACTGATGTCAGGATTCTGAGTCAAAGCTGCACAGCACAGAAGCACCCAGCAGGGCTGTCCTGAGGAAGGGATGGGGCCCAGGGCCAATTGGCCTGTCGGGGCCCCCGGCCCTCCCCTGTGCTGGGCGAGGAGTTGAACCGGCCCAGAGGCCGGGCTCCGCACTCCCGCTCCACCCCTGGGGCCAGCTGCTCCACCCTGGGGGCAGGGGCCCTGACCCAGAGGCCAGGCTCCACTCTCCTGCCTTGCCCCTTGCCTTTGGCTTGCTGCCAAAGGCGGGGGGGTTAGGGAGGGGCAGCACGACACTGGATTGCACCCAGTGGACTGCGCCCTCAAAAGCTCATGCGAGAGAAATAAATGTTAGTCTTTAAAGTGCCATAAGTCTCCTTTTTTGTTATGATGCAACTACATTTCCTCACTATCGCTGCATCTACACTGGTAAATGAAGTCGACTTAAGATTGGCTTAAGTCAACTTAATTTGCCCTGCGTCTACACTGCACTTTGCTTAAGTCGACTTAAGGAAAATAAAGTTGACTTAAGGAAAGTTAAGTTGATTTTATTAAACCACCTTTCTACTCGACCTAAGGCTTAATTCGACTTTTTAAAGTCGAATTAAGCCAGTGTAGCCCTAAGTCGACTTAGGGCTACCCGAGGACTACACCAATGCCCTCCCTGCCAGGGGGGGCATGGGGAGCCTGGCATGCCCCCCCAAAGGGCAGGGCAGAGCCCTGTGTGATGCTGTCTGGATTTAGGGAAGCATTTATGATATTTTCTATCCATATATCCTAAATGCTATAATCCATAGGAGCTATGTCATGTTTGGTATCAATAGAAAGGTAGTAATTTGCTGGGAATGATTATATAGTTTGTCTAGGAATTCCATTTCAATTAGAAGTTAGTTTAGTTAGGACTTTGGTGTTATATCTATACTTTAACTTGTATGCATCTGTGTAAATACCTGAGAGAGGCGGGTGTGTAAAACCATTGTGGCCTTAATGTTTAGGAATTTTCCAGGTACAATGGTCCCAGGGAGTAAACTGATGAGCCATTAAGGACACAATGGTGGACACTCTAGGTCGACTTTGTACGTTCCCCTTTAAGTCGACTTTAATTTTAAGTGTAGACGCACTAAGTTGACTTAAAGTTGACTTAAATTAACAAATGTAGACATAGCCTATGAGGGGGACCTGGTGCAACTTGGAAGACATAGTCCAACAAGGGATCCCAGCCTATAAGGAAAATGGGAGCATGAGACAACCAAACGTCAGTTTCCATGAGGCGCTATCGCAGTATAGGTGAATCAAACTATTTCTGTTAGCTGAAATACTGTGGGTTGGTTTGTTTATACTGAAAAATCCAACTTTTCCATTGAAAATGTCAGTGAAAATTCAATTTTTTGTTAATTTTTTTCACATAAGCCTATTTTCTGACCCAAAATAACTCATTTTAAAAAAAATTAATTTGAGTGTTCAATTCTTTACTCCTTCACAGCATTAGCAACCAAAAAATCAACTTTCCTTTGAGACTAAGTCCAATCAGCAATAGCGTGCAGCTTAAACAGAGATAATTAGCCAGCACATTTGTTTTGTTTTTTGGCTTGGTTTCTTTTTTTGTAAATATTTCTTCTGCAATGAAAAATGCATTTTTGTTGGCAGCTCAGCAGAATTCCCCCAGTGCCAAATAAGATCCAGCTACCCAACATTCCTGAACATTTTTCAGGTGCTCTAAAATATCTTTACCTACATTCAGTCTGTCTGTGAAGTAGCAAGCTACTTTCTTTTCTCCCACTGATAATATGGAGAGAGTGATAAAAGTATAGCCAATGTGTATTGTACATTTTACACATTCTTGTGTACACTAATGCATCAAGGCCAATATTTTCTAGAGCAAATAGTAATTTTAGGTGCTTTATTTTTGGATGACCAACCCGAAACATCATAATATTTGCTTTTCAGATAGTGAATGATCAGAAGGGACACAAGTTATTTTTCCCTCCTTCTTATAACTTGTGGAACTATTTTCTCAGCATTCTGAATATGCAAGTACTTTCCCCTATTCAGTACTTATAGTCATTGATAAAGATGGATAGGATTTGACAAAGACATCAGTCATAGGTGGGAATCTCCAGCTATATGCTGCATCAGTTTTGCATGAGCCTAGCTAATGCTGAGTTTGGAGAAAAATATCCTTGTCTGCAAGTATGTTTTGTAGCATCAGTAATAGGTACCTAGGGAGCATTCAATCTACAGTATCAACAGTATTTATGGTGTCTGGAGTTTTACATGGTCAGAGTAATTACATTGATAAATGCCTGCAATATTTTAAAATTAATATTGAAGTTTACTTTGGCTCAGAAGCAGAAGACACTTAATTGGTGAAGATGGGATTGCAGTAAATTCCTTCACCACCGAGGGCCCAGTGTTCTGCAGTAGGCTCTGCACAGACAAAACCCTAGTCTAGTGTGCCGTCCACAAGAGCAAAGGAACCTGCATGGCGCTCACTGCAGGACCAGATCCTTACTGTGGAAGGTGCAAGTTTATTAGTGATGCTTGGACAAGTTCTAAAGTTGGGCCAAAAATATTGCCAAAGATAATGTTCATACCTAAGTTTGTCTTTCCCAGTTTGACCAGTTGTAAACCCTACTTGGGACTAAACCACCACGAACCAATCCTGTGGTTGTTTCACAGACAAATACCCCATTTTAATTTGTAAAAGTGGGATAATAATACTTACCACCCTTTATAAAGTGTTCAGAGATCTATGGAAATAGGCCCCACATAAGAGCTAGGTGTTGTTTTATTACTATTTATTAATTATTATCTTACCTGTGAAAGGACTGCAGAATCAAGGTGGAATCCATGTAAGACTTTCCACTTGGTTATACTTCACCTAACCAATAAGCACTTTTATTCAAATTCTGCTCTCTGAAGCTGCTGGGATTGCATTGGTGTAACTGAGAGCACAATGTGGTCACTTAGCTGCCAAAAGTGATTTGAAAAATTACACTTCCTGCGCCGAGCTGTGGATAAGTATTGGACGGTGCAAGAAAAACTAAGTTGAGGAACTGGATGCTGCAGAAATTTGTTTAATGGCTGCCAAGTCTTTCACATCTTGCTCACCAATATAAAGCCACTCCAGGTCCATAATGATGGAACGTCATTGACATCTAATGGGCCACATGAAAAGAATTGATCTTCTCAGTCAAGATCCTACTGAATGAAGCCCACCACACTGGCAATAATATTACAATCACAACAGAGTGTCCATGGACTTCAACAGGCATCATTAATATTTAATATTTGCTCTCGAGCCCATTTTGGTAGGTCTGATGCTACATTATCTTCTCAAGCTAGTGGAAGTCACTCCAGTAATACTGGATCATATTGCAAAGGCAGCATGGGGAAGTTTGCATTGATGTTGCCATACTGTCCCAGCTCTGTGGATAAAGAGAGGACTCCAGTTTCTATTGCTGTTAATTCATCACCTTTCACAAACCACTGCATTCAGCTAAGAGTCAGCAAAAGGCACACTAGTTTCTTTCCTTACAGAACACCAAATCTGGCTTACCATAGTACAGTCCCATCATGTTCTTCACCAACATAGTCTGAAGCCTATGAATGTCCAAATGACCAAAGGATCATTGTAAACATGTACACCATGTGCTAAACTACATTTAAAATGATGCATGAGGTGGATTCTGCCTCCCTGCTTTTTACGGTTAGCAAGTAGTAGAAGCCATCTTCCATAGCCATGTCAAAGGGCTATATTTCAACCTTGTGAGGGGGAAAAAAAGCCAGGGCAGCTTTTATAGCCATTCGACCAACAGATTCCACAATGCAAACCAAATAAAGCTTATGGGTGCAACACTTCACAAAAACATAGCTCAATATTTTACATAAAAGATAGTGTTTTGATGGTTCTAGTGAGCTCTTCAGGTCACAAGGAGCTGGATTATACCTTTCAGATCTACATAGGAGTCTCCTGAGGGTAGAAGGGGTGAACTAGACTATCACCTTTTTCCACACCCATTACCTGGGATGAGGCTTTAGGGGCAATACAATGGGGAGGAAATGTCCACCTGGAAGGGTCCTTCTTTGGTAGAATTGTGCCAAGGGAACTGCCACAGAGCAGGAGGTGAAGGCTGATGGAGCCCGGTGCCCGCATGAAGGCACAGGGCCAGGCTCTAGATCTCTGGCTTCACAAGGATCCCATACAAACCTCCAAAGTTTGGCGATAGGTCATGTGGGTTTTTTTACCAGGGGGACTCCAGTTCCACGATGGGATGGTATGTCAGTGAGACAGAGTGACAGTGGCCGTGAGAGTGAGAAGGGAATGTTAAGGATGTTGCCATGTGGGAATTGTCCCTAAGCTTTCCTCCCCCAGCTTCCTCCCCATGGGCTTTACCACAAGGGGGTTATCTGGGCCAATGGTATTGGCAACAACCTGAAATTAAATGAAGCTCGGCCCTGATTTTTAGATCGTAAGTCATTTGGAGAAGGCACTGTGCCTTCCATTACAATCCATTATGTTTGTACAGCAAGCCTAACACATTGTGGATGTGTGATGATATAACACATTGTGGATGTGTGATGATATTCTTTATGTGTATGTGTCATATCTGTATTGGAAGTTATGAATGTTTGATATATCTGGATTTTAATTAGTGATGTGTTTCTGGAAGACACCCCAGATGGGATATTTGTAGCAATTATCTCCTTTAATGGCCCATTAAAGAAAATCATGGGTACAAAGGGCCCAGGACTTGCCCATGTGACTCTGGACTCCATTTTATTTCTGTAAGTTTCCACAAACAGCATGGCAAAGGTCAAAGGACATAAAAGGCAGCAGCAACACAATAATTTTATCTTTGTCTTCTAGTCTACAGCCTTCACTCATCACCTACCTCTGGATCTATTCATAACAATTAAAGCTGTGAAACAAAGGACTTGAGCAATGTCTATACTGACAGCGGCAGATTCACCACCATCAGTGCGCTCTTTGATGTTCGACTGAGCGGTCTGTTAAGACACGCTCAATCGAATACGGAACCGAAGCTCTAACTCCAGCCCCGTAACTGGAGTGGCGCTATGCCAACCAGATGCCATTTCCGGTCGGCTTAGCAGTGTGTAAAGGGTATTTAGGGAGTCATCGGGAGATACACAAGGTATTTTACATACCTTGCATATTCCCGTAGACTGCCACCAAAAAGCACGGCAAGGATAGCCTAGGTTTGAGACTCATCCAGGTACTGGATGTACACCAAAGAATCAACACAAGTCTGCAAACTCCAAATTGTACTGGAAACCTAATGTATATGAACTTCCAAATCATTGTATGTATGTGATTGCTTTAATCATTTAACTGTCCTCTAATAGCTTGTTTCTTTCCTTGGCTATGTCTACACTTGTAATTTTAAGTCAACTTTAACTAAGTCGACTTAGTGAGTCTACACTTAAAATTAAAGTCGACTTTGGGGGGAACTTACAAAGTCAACCTAGACCGTCCACACTGGATGCCTAGGTCAACTTCTAGGGGCTAGGGGGACCTAGGGTAGGTCCATGGGAGCACCCCTTGCCCAGTGCCAGGGGGCTCAGCCTTTGCCCCATTGTACAAAGGTACAATGGGTCAAAGGGGGACAGGGACCCCGCCTAGCTCCCACTGTGCCCTCCCCCCGCCCGGCAGGGAGGGCATTAGTATAGTCCTGGGGTAACCCTAAATCGACATAGGGCTACCCCACATTTACACTGGCTTAAGTCAACTCTAGGGAGTCGACTTAAGCCTTAAGTCGAATTAATTCAAGGTTTAATTAAGTCGATGTAATTTTCATTAAGTTGACTTAAGCAAGCTGCTTAAGTCGACTTAAGGAAACTGTAGTGTAGATGCAGGGTAAATTAAGTCGACTTAAGCAAGCTTAAGTCGACTTAATTTACAAGGTGTAGACACAGCCCTTGTATAATAAACCATTAGTTTTAGTTACTACAGGATTGGCTGGCAGCATGGTATTTTGGGTAAGATCTGAACTTCTACTGATCTAATATTGTGGTCAATCCTTTGGGGTTCAGGGGAACCCTTTTGGTAAAGAGTTTTAAGTAACTTATTTCTTTACTAGAGACCTAGGGGCTAATTGGGAGCAAGACTGAAATGCAGTAAAGGGGGCTGAGTATATTTTATTTTTTTTAGCTTCTTGGTAACCAGGGTGGGGAATCAGAAGCATTGTTTGTTTACTTATTGGGAAGCCTGACTTAAGTGTCACTTATCAGTACTGGGAGAATCTGCTCTCCATTTACAGCATGCCCTGATCTTGGCATTTTCACCTGGCTACCCTAGGCACGGCAGGGTCCCACACTTGATACAGAGACTTATTATTAACTAATGGGCTCTGCAGTTTTAGTTACAGTGCAGGTTTCATGCACTGAGCAGAGCAGAAAGTGCCGTGCTATAATTACACATTCAGCTACACTATTTTCATTTACATAGCAGGGCTTTTCCATTTTCCATTTATTTTTCATTCTAGAACATTTGTTGCCCTTGTGAATATTAACTAAAAGTTGTAATTAATTAAGATAGCAATTAATTCCTTCCTTTCATTCTTCAGGGTAATCTTGTATTCTCTACCAGAGGGGGCAGCAAGTGGTCTAACCAGAATGTAATAAAACATGCCCTGATTCAAGTACTACACATGTGAATTCAGAAGGAAGGAACTCTGGGGCTAGTGTTCCACAGGGGAGGGATGGTGGCAGGGTGCACAGAGCAACCGTGTCAATCCACAGAACTATAGAAACTAACCGTGACACCAGTTTTCTTACTAGATTTGCTACTGGAAACAAATTCTTTTGGCACGAGTGAAAAGTCTAGCAATCTGTGACCCTCTCCATTATCCGAGCATCTCAGTAGTGTAAAGGCCTTTCTATTCTAAAAAAATTGATCACACTAAGAACTGTGTAGTACATCTAAGGTGTGTTAAACAGATAACGTGCCCACCAAGTCAGGTTTACATATCTATTAGATACCAATTGCATGAGGCTTGCTTTCAGTATAGTTAAATACTAGCTAAGGATATGTCTACACCAGTCGTTCCCAACTCTTTCGAGTGGAAAGCTCCACTAGTTAACACTAGGAAAATACATCTCCTCCATCCCCAACCCAGTAACTAACACATATAATGGTAAAAATAATACCACTAAGTTACATTAATAATAAAATACTCTTACACGAGTAAGAAACTAAGCCTTCCCTGGTGCAGCCACCACTGTATGCTTCATGTGGCTCCACCTCTTCCTGTTGCTCATGGACTGAGGGTAATGGAGACAGCAGCTGCCGGCAGGATGACCAGGGCTGCTCTGCATTGGCTGGATTGGCGCTATGGGGGCTTGGGGAGGGCACCTGGCCATCTTGGGGCTGTGGAGGGGAGGGACTACTCTTCTGCTCCTACCAGCACACAGCTCAGCCCTGCTGCTCCTTTGGGGAGGGATTTGTCCTTCATTTTGGCTGTGCACAGGATTTGTGGCTGGTGCGGTGCTTGGTAGGTGAAATGACCTCAATATTGCTGAAGTCTCACAGACCCCCTGTCACTGGCACCACCCTAAGGGGATCCCACACCCAGGCTGAGACCCATCAGTCTACACTGCAGCCTACGTTGGTAAAATTTGTGTCATTCAGGGGTGTAAATATTACACCTCCCAAACCAACATAAGTTAGCTGGCCACAAGTATTCATATGTCCAGTTCTATATCAGTGGGAGAGCTTCTCCCATCAACAGCTTTTGCGGCTTGCAGAAGTGGGCTTTTTATGCAGACAGGAGAGCTCTCTCCTGTCAGCATAGAGAATCTTCCCCTATTGAGCCATACCTCTAGACATGGCCTTCATCTGAATCATTTTTGGACTACACAGGTTCCAGAATAGATAATACTAAAACAATTTGCGCTGAAATAGCTAGCAGCCCTCCCACAAATTTCCATAGTGTATGACTGAACTGTCTAAATCTCCCAGAATTCACTGCTTGTGGGAACAGTGTCTGAACTATAGGCTAGGGAGCCAGACGGCACCGCAGTTCAAAGGGTTTGGACTAATGCTAGTGCGAATGTCTGGTGAAACAGAAGTGATTTAGAACACAAGTCAGCCCTGCTGGCATGGATGCACTCAGCCATTTGTGCTTGAAGCAGTTCACTCCAGAATGGTAATCGCTCCATTCCCTAGTACAGGCACATCTTAAAGATATTTGAAAGTAACAAAGATAAATCCTGGCATATGGAAACCAAAAGAGTAGAAATTTTTATCTCGAACGTTACCTGTCTTTGGGAGTCACTTTTTAATGTTGGAGTATACATACATTCCTTCCACAGATATTGCAGATAAACTCTGCCTTCTTTTGGAAGCAGAATACTTCATTGGAGAGTTACCAATGGGAGTCTAATACATTAAGGATGAAGTTTTCCATAAACACAAAGTCAACATATCAGTATGTTATTTACCTGCAATTGTTGGTCTTCTAAACTATTATTGTTTTATTTCCTTGCAAAGTTCCTCAGAAACCATGGTTATTGTGCCTCGCTTCCTCTTTTTCCTCTCCAGAAGTTGTTCTTTTCAGATCTAGGATCTTCCCAAGCAAACAATAAACATACAGCATCCTTTCCAAGTCTTATGAAACATAACTCTGTCAAGACGCTTCCTGTAAGCTTATACAGATGAATCTAATGAAAGACTTATGATGTTTTAAAAATGTGATTATCCTCTAATACTAACTCTTCCAAACACTGTCCTCATGCTTTTGCTACGTATGTAATATTAACTTAGATTTTTTTGATAGTGACTTTTAAAAATCCAGTTAACTTGTCACCACTTGTTTAGTGTTTTGCATTTCTCTCTACTTGACCAGTAAAAATCCAGTAGGTCAGTTTTACTTTTATTTACAATTAATTTCACTTTCAAATTTTTCCTGCTACCTTGTTTGAGTTACACATACGGCAGTGGAATGTTTAGTTGATTAAAAGGAAACTTCTTTGGTGTTTTTTATTTCAGTGGAAAAATTTCCATTGGTCTTAGATTTTATAAAAGTTTGGTTTTACAAAACATACAGGCTATGTTTACACTTACCAAAGTTAGTTAGAATTAGTTAATTCGAACTAATTTTAGTTAGTTCAAATTAAGTTAATTCGAACTAGAAAAATTTAGTTCGAACTAAGCAACTGCCATTCATGGCACTTGCTTAGTTCGAATTAGTCAGTTGCATTAAGCTCAATGTGCCGGTTAGTTCGAACTAAGCAGTTAGTTCCAACTAACATGGCCACATTGACTTAATTCGAACTAACTAGTTCGAATTAAGGGTTAGTTCGAAGTAAAACAAGGTTTTACTAATTCAAACTAACTTTTATTTAATTCAACTAATGGAACTGCTTAAGTCGAATTAAGGAAACTCAGGTGTAGACAGAGTAAATTAAGTTGACTTAATTTACAAGTGTAGACACACCCACATTTGGGACATATTGAAATTGAGACTGTCCAGTTATGTGACTCTAAGAGAATACTTGGGGAAAGTGATTTTTGGATTGGTAACTGAGTATTCACACCAGAGTTACACTCATCCAAACAAGGACCAGAAAGAGTCCAGGTGACCTCTTCACTTGGAACTGACCATAATGGCCGAAGTCAGTCTGTACTCTCTTCTACAGGTGAGTTTTCCTTGGTAAGATTGGCTTCTCTTCATTAGTCAGTAGATTGCCCCCTCCCAGAACATAAACAGGGAAGAGCTCTTCAGGGCAGGATCTGTCTCTTACTCTATTGTGAGGTTCTGAACTAAACCACCAGAAGGTGCAACACAAAAGTACGGGCCAGCAGGCAAAAGGTTCAGGTGGCTTTAAGATGCCTATAGGCCATTTCTGGGCTGCTGTGGAGGCTGTTGTGGTGGTCCTGGAAGCTGCTCAATTTACAGCAGCTTCCTCAGAGCTGCCTATACCTTCTGGTACAGGCCGGAATGGCTATAGCATGATGTCTTATGGCCTGCCCCCTCCTACCTTATATACGCTCTGTGACAGAATACACCCCTGAATTCACACCCTGCACAATATTGCAATAATCTTTGTATACAGTATACTTTGTGAGTTATCCATGAGAAACTCAGTCTGGTGGTCATTATTGTTCTGGTAAAATGTGTGTGGCAATGTCATATGTGAAGTTATAAGATTTCCTTATATGGTGTTATCAACACATTTCAAACCCCACAGCCTTGCCCAGACAGAAGCTGGCAAACAGGTCTGTCCTACACAAAAGAATGTGTGCTCAGCTTAATTTACATTTAGAAAGTAAACAGAGTCATCCAGCAGGAAGGGAACACAAAGCAAGTTCAAACAATTGAAAAAACAGCAGGGAACATCCTTCAGTGTTAGACTCTGTCTCCTAGTGCCCAGTTGGAAATGTTTTTTTTTTCAAGAGAGGGATTGAAATTATTTACAAAAAAGAGGGACAAATGCTCCATGGAACCTCTGTCTCTTTCTCTGCCCATTGCATTCACTGTGCCTGAAGAGAATCAGAAAGCAATCAATAGACTTTCGATGAGGGATCCTGGTGTAGAGAGACCTAGAGAATTTCAGACCGGAGAATTGCTGAAAGCATGTGGTGAGAAACTTTGCTTGAATATGATACCCTTTATTAAGTTAGGTATTAGTAAATGTTTTATCTTTATTTTTCTTGTAACCATTTCTGGCTTTTATACCTCATTACGTATACTCGCTTAAAATTTCTGTACTTAATACATTTGTTACTGTTTCATCTAATCTGGTGTGTTTAAATTGAAGTGTCTGAATAACTATTTGAGATAATAAACTGGAATATTATTCCCTCAAAGAAATAAGGGCCTTAAGATCTTTTGTACCCTCAAAGAGAGGGCTGAGCTGTTTGTGACATGCATTTCTGGGAGGAGATCTCGAACTGTGGGTGTGTTATGGTAACCTTGCAGTATAAGCAAGGCTGCTAAGAGCCAGAGTCTAATGGCTGGCAGGCTGCAGTTATACACAGATACTCAGGGCATGCCATACATGCTGTTTGGGAGTGGCCCAGGTGGGAGCTACTGTAAAGCACCTGGACTCTAGTAGGTCACATCCACCCTGCCCTCAGGCAACATAATGCGGGAACTGGGGAAATTCTTCTTTGATCTCTTATGTGCTATTCCTGGCCTCTCTTTATTCCCAGAGCAGCATACATGAACTGCAGCAGGGTACAGAATCCCACACTATGTACAGTGCCTAGCACTTTGGGGATGCCTTCTAGCCATTACTGGAATACAAGTAGTATTAGAGGGAACACACTGAATCCTGACATATTACTGCCAAACAGTTAAATGATTGCCAGATTCAACTTCCCTTTTAGAGGTGACTGAGGATTGCTTTTTTAATGGAACGTTTGCAATATTCACTGTTGGGAATGTCTACTCATAAAGCAACCAGTCTTAATGCTCACTGATTTGCGTAACAAGGAAAATGTTCCTGAACTAGAGTGATGGGAATAAAAAACTGAATAGAAGAGAGGTGAGGAACAAAATTGGGGCAGGACAGGGCCAAACAAAAAGCCATAGCTGGTCCCTGTAGCAGTCTGATGTGTCGATTTTATGGGCACACAATTGATTTATGCTGTTAGGAGAGTCTTCCAAACCACAGAGATTTACTTGGACTGTGGAAGGATTCAAAATCCAAACATGAATCTCAATTTATTTTGCAAACGTCTCTTGCCTTTGTAATAGGCCCCCCCAAAAGTATTTGTTCTCAGGCTGGAAATTATGTCTCCAGCTCTAATGCAGATGTTCACTTAGTGTCCTGTACCCTTCTCTAGAAAGTATTGCTTCCAAACCACAAACTAAAGAACACGGGATATTAAATAAGAGCATAAAAGCCAGATCTGGCTTCATCTGGGAGCTATCCTTGTGCATTTGGTGACTGGTTTTGCTTTATATACACAAATGTGTATGGCTGTTGTTTCTCATACAGAGAAGCTGGTATTTACAAGTTACGTTGCAATTTACACCTGTTTGCCCAGGAGCTGGATCAAGCCCTTTGCACAGCAATCAAAATTATCCTATCACAACTAGGATGGGATGTTGCTCTTTGCTTTTTCATCCTAGGAATACATAAAACCTTCAGGTTTTTATCCTGCTATCTTCAGACAATCCCATGATGCACAACAGCAGCGGGGTGGGGAAAGCCAAGCAAGAAATTATTGTCTCTGACAGAGCTCTTTAAATAAGGTCAATTGACTGGAAAAGTGGGCAGTCTGCCTAGGGCTCCCTAGTCCAGAATGACCCAGACTCATTTACTGCACATTGTTCTGAGAACATTTGTCGGAGCTTCACCCTGAGAAGACGTCTAATTGTGCAAGGCAAAGCAAGAGATTAGTGCACAGAACACTGAACAACCCAACATCTGTTGTCACATATTTACTGACAGCTGTTTCTGCAGAGCAGGTTGAAACCCTGGTAATCCTGAACATGAAATGTCTTGTTGTCTGTGCAGAGGCAAATAAAAGCTTGTCCCTGACCTTTAAGGATGAGCTGAAGCTTTACGGTTGCCAGCAACACCTGGGCACGTCCTTCAATATTGCCAATGAGAATGCTCAGCTAAAGCACTGCTACCTGTGTGGGAGGCTTTCCACATAAGCATGTCCACGAGACATGGCTCAGCTCCACAGAAGCCAGGAACATGCTCTGCATGCCTTACAGCTGCTGGAGGGACTAAACTGGACTGGACTGCCAGAGACAAGCCAGTGTACACCGGTCAGTGGAGCCAAAGACTTAATGGGGAATGGATGGCTCAGAAGATGAACCGTAAGATAATAAATACAGCGGCTTTTAGGTCTGTGTCATTGGTTTAAGAAACCACTCAATAGGGACCAAAAGTCACTCTACTCTAATGGCCTATGTGAAATGAGTTGGTGGTGTCAGCCCCAGTTCCTTCGTGAAGGTGTCCACACCATAGACATCACCACCACAAATGACATTAGAGCTATCTGGAGAGAAAAGGCACTGAGACATGATGACAAACTATCTAAGGCTATGTCTACACTGGGGAATTTAGGGTGGCTTTACTAAGTCGACTTTAATAAGTCGACTTTAAGTCAACCTTATTAAGACGACTTAGAGAGTCCACACAGGACTCCTAAGTCTACTTAAGGTGGGCCATACTAAGTTGACTTAGAGAGTCTACACTAGACTCTAAGTCGACTAGTTAGGTCCAGGGGGAGGCGAGGCTCCTTTGTAGCCTCGGCTCCCCAGGCTAGGAGGGCTTGTCCTGGGGAGACCCAGCCCCACAATTGCCCGCACAGTGATCCAGCTGTTTAGGGAAGTCCCCGGGCCTCCCCAAGCAGCTGGAGCACCGGCAATTGCCGGCACAGCGCGCTACAGCTCCCGGGAAGCCACCGGAGGTCTCTAGCCTAGCGGTCCCGGCAAGAAGGGAGCCAGGAGAGCCGCCCGCCCCACCTCAGCCTGGCAGAGCCAGCCGTGCGCCGGCTGGCTCTGCCAGGACAAGCTGGGAACGGTTTCTTGGCCTGGCAGAGCCAGATGGCACACAGCTGGCTCTGCTGGGACCAGCCGTCTGCCTCCCCGGCTCTCCAGCCAGGGTTCCAGCGGGGGATCCCCTCCCGCTGGAGCCCTGGCTGGGGAGCCCTTCTCCCCAGGACCGCAGCTCCCCTGGCAGGGAAGCCACAGGTCTGGGGAGAAGGGAGCAGGGGCTCCCCAGGACAATGGAGCCACAGTGATTTCCTTCTGCCAGGGAGCCATGTGATGCTCCCTTGTCCACCCTGCCCTAAGTCGACCAAGTCGACTTAGGGTGTCCACACTGCTGAAGTCGACTTAAGAAGTCGACTTAAACAGTAAAGTCGATGTAAATCTAGGTTTTACAAAGTCGACTTTACTTTTCCTTAAGTCGACTTAAGCAACAGCTTAAGTCAACTTAAGGAAACTCCAGTGTGGACGCAAAGTAAGTTAAGTCTACTTAAGCAGGCTTAAGTCAACTTAATTTACAAGTGTAGATGCACCCTAAGACACTACCATTTGGAGGAAAAGGTCATATTTTATGGGCCTGATGGAAGGAGCAGGATGTGTGCTTGTTGTCTGATGTCTTAGATGGCAGAAGAACCTGAAGAGAAGAGAAGAGAAGAGAAGAGAAGAGAAGAGAAGAGAAGAGAAGAGAAGAGAAGAGAAGAGGGACCAAGTCTGTAATGCAGCTGCATATGGTCTAGTGTGGGTAAAAAGAGAATGTAATTCACCAGTGCTGTCAATCAGGCACAAACCACTGGAACTGACCCCCTGAGGATTACCTCAGCACAGACAGTTTACCTCAACATAGATAGCATCCCTAGATGACTCTGGTTTACTGCAGTAGCTCTAAGCCATCCTCTCCCAGGATAAGGGAACTTCCACAGATTAAAAGGGGAGTAGCCAGGGTGGCCCTGTGCTCCAGTAATCCTCAATTGCCAGATCATTCCATACAGATTGTGGGGAATAAGCACAGGCAGGAGTAACCCAAAAGCTGCTCTGACTTACCTGAGAGTCTGGAAAGATGTCAGCTGTGCCCAGGACCAAGGAAATACCAGAAGAGTGTATGGACACTTTTGCCCCTCCCTTTCTCCCACAAACCCACACACACCCTTCCTTCTAATTCCTGTGTTAAGCACAGTTGGGCCAGACCAGAGAACATGGCCCAATCTATATCATAGGTATAGATGAACATTAAACACATGCACACACAGACAGAGAGAGAGAGGGGGAGAGAGAAAAGGAAGGAAATACAAATTTGCCACCCTGAGAATTTCTGATGAGCCGAGCCCTACGTTAAGTCTACTGAACAACACTCAGGAGGTGTAATTTATTTTAATTTAAACATTAAAGAACAAGAGCCGACTGAAAACGGGAAGTGGTTCCCTTAATTACATTTTAAAGCGACTCTTATTGTAAATGGCACACAAACATTGACAATTGTGCATTCTTGTAAATGGCAGTGATCTGCACGGCAGCTCACAATCAGCAGTAATGCCACAAATGGGTGAAACGGGGAGTACATGCATTACTTAAGAGGCCCATTAAGCACAATTCTCATTCTTGGTTTCACAGGTTAGTGAGTAGCTGCTATTCCTAAATGCTATTTCATGGCTAAAGAACACAGAGCAAGGAAGAAGTCCCTTCCCTGATGTGTGAACTGGGGCTTGTCTAGCAACCAGACAGATTTTTAACCCCTTCTTTTCAAATATTTTTGTTTTCTGGAGCAAACCCATGTCATCCTCCCTCTTTAAGTCACAAAATGTTTTTTTTTTAAGAGGCAAGGCAAGTGGCATTAATAAAAGCCAATGACTAAAGATAAATATAACTCAGCCCCAATTCTGGAATGGTTAGAGCTGATCTGACTATTTGCATATATTGCATACCTAATTCTGTGACTGAGTGCTCTCGGAGCATTTGATTTTAACTTGTTGAGGGCCCTATTATATAAACACCCCAATAACTTTCCTAAAACAACTCTGAGGGTGCGTCTCCCGCTCTCCCTCCTGCCCGGGACCGCAGGGTCCCAGCTAGGAGGGAGTGTGAGGCTCCCTTCTCCCTGGGACCTGAATGGTCCCTGGTAGGAGGGTTCCCTTCTGCCCGGGACCTGAGAAGTTTTACGCTCCCTTCTCCCCCGGAACTCTCCCCAGTCCTGCTGCCTGGGGAGAGCCAGCCCCGACAAGCCCTCCTAGCCTGGGGAGCCAAAGCTCCAAAGGAGCTTCGCCTCCCCCTGGACCTAACTAGTCGACTTTAGAGAGTCTAGTATAGACTCTCTAAGTCGACTTAGTATGGCCCACCTTAAGTCAACTTAGGAGTCCTGTGTGGACTCTCTAAGTCGATTTAATAAGGTTGACTTAAAGTTGACTTAATAAAGTCGACCTAAATTCCCCAGTGTAGACATAGCCTGAGAGCTCAATCTTATTTTTCTCAGTCAATTTTAGACACAGTTTTGAGAATGGTGTTGGATCTCCCCATTTATCTAGTCTTATAACTTCAGCCTTCTCCAAAGCTTGTCAATGTCACCCCACAATGCACTTGCCAATGGACACATTACAGTGTAATGGGCACTCTTCCTTTTCTGGCAGCACAGCACATGTTTCTGTAAGCTCCTAATGCCAAGGAAAATAACACAACCTCAGATCCCCCCAACACTTACATTACCAAGAGGCCTTACTTCTTTCATTACCAAGAGCGCCAGGGAAACTCAAAACCTTGACTCTTTGCCAATCAAATTTGGATTTTAAATTTATGCAAGTGATGTTATTTGTTTACATTAAGGTTTCCATGCACAGGTATGGTGACCTTAACAGGCCCATGCCTCACTGTTATTCAACTCTGCCTGCTCTGCCCTTTTCCTCCTCCCTCCCTGACCAAAGAACTGTGGGTCGGATTGGCTCAGTTTTGCTCCTGATCTCCTGGACTGCCTTCGTTTTCAAAGTTGGGCAAAGCAGCATTCAGTGGCCCAAATGCCCAATTGAGATGCCTAAATGCTGATATGAGGAGCCAAGTCTAGGACTGGGGTGATCATCTTCAATGCCCATATTGCATTTTGCTGGAAAGCCCACATGAATTTTAATCTTGACTTTACCAAAACCCATTGCAGCAGTTATTGGATGACCAGGCATCAATGTTATCCATGTGCATACACAGGAGTCATTCCACACAGGCAGGGGATTTACATCCTGGTCCTAAAATCATCCCTCACTGATGATCAGGGAAATATACAAGGCAGCTCATTTAGAAAAGGCCACTCAAAAGCCAAGAACCTAAAAAAGAAACCATTGCTAGTATCCACAGGGATGAATGATAGCCTTAATACCTGCAGAGAGAGAGAGAGAGACTGATGTCCCATTCCTGTTAGTATTATCTGTATTGCGATGGTGCAATAACGTTACATGACACATTAATGGGTTTATTATGATAGTGTTTGTTACTCTTCCATAATAAACTCATTGAAGTGTTTACAGATCTCAGTCACATTCAGGATTCCATTGTGCTTTGCTCTAACCAGACATGTAATAGAAAGGTAGTGAACATCCTGACAACACACAACAGGTGGATGAAACAAATATAATGGGACCAGAGGCACCGGAGAAGAGGTAACAGTGAAAAAAAGCAAGTTTTGCACATTCTGCAGTAGTCTTAGCTTGCCACTTGCCTGCCCCATTACAAACAAGTCCATATGATGTTGAACTTACAGATATCCTTATGCTGCATTTCAGTTTTCATTGTGGGAAAATAAATCAACTCAATTTAAAGGGAATGTCGGGGTAAGACAGAATTCTTACAGCCAATTCTAACCTTGGAGACAGATTTTCATATAAACAAACAAGGGGTCCTGTGGCACTTTTAAAGACTAACAAATGTATCTATCACATGAGCTTTCATGGGAGAAAATCCCACTTTGTCAGACACTTGAAGATGGGGACTTTACAGAATGGGAGGAAAATAAATGGAGGGAAATGTAACTCATAGGCTCATTTCCCTGCATTTATTTTCCTCCCATTCTGTAAATTCCCCATCTTTAAGCGTTTGCAAAGTGGGATTTTCTCCCATGAAAGCTCATGCAATAGATAAATGTGTTAGTCTTTAAAAGTGTTCTAGGACTTCTACCAGAGGGGTGGCCGTGTTAGTCTGTGTACAGCAAAAACGAGTGTCCTGTGGCACCTTAAGGACTAACAAATTTCTTCAGGCATAAACTTATACCTGAAGCTTATAGCCTATCCCTGAAGAAATTTGTTAGTCTTTAAGGTGCCACAGGACACCCATTTTTGATAGGCCTTCTTGTTTGTTCTGCTGAACTAGACTAACAGAGCTCCCCCTTTGGTACATGAGATTTTCATGGCAGTCAACGGTGCATGTGTGAACGTGAAGACAAGATTAGTCTCCCAAATGCCTCATGAATACACAGGTTAATCTTTGGGCTTTTCAGCCTGGATGGAGATGTTTTAATTTCAACAATACATATGTTATTTTGCTAGTTTATTATAGTCATTATGGTTGTTATTTTCATGTTTTAGTGCTTTGTAATTAAGCAAGAAGCTATGACAGGGTGTGAATTACAACCAGCAAGTCACGCCTCGTGTGTTGTTAAACAGTCTGTTGAAGGCCGAGTGTCAGTGGATGCACTAGGCACGGATTTACTGAGCCATAAATGACACCCTTGTGTGCCTTATTGGAAAAACAAACCAGCTCATAAAAGCAAAGAATTTCAGGGCTGAGGATGAAGGTCTGTGCTGATCCTCCACTCTGAACTCACTGTTTAAAGATTGGAGGATGCTTCAGAGTGGGAGAGGCTTTCAAACCTTATGTGATGTTTAAAAAGCAGCTGTCACACTTGGGAAAAATGTCACTATAATCTTACTTTTTTCAATATCTGAGCAAGATCCTCAGAAGGTATAAACAGACGCCACTGATTTTGCACCAGCAGAGACTCTTTCATGAAGTGGAGTGCAAAAAACTTTCCCACTTGTGTGGAGTTTGGTCCAATTCACTGATCCCACACATCTTCAAAGGGATTTGGGTGCCTAAATATATCTGAGGATTTGAACTAAGGCTCAGACTTTCAGGTCAACTTGGGCTCTCAAGTGCCTAAACCACTTCTGAAAATGGAGCACAGTCTCCTAAGTCACCTATGTATCTTTTGAAAAATTTACCCCAATATTCCAATAAATACCATTTCCTAGCAATGGTACTACTTCAAAACATGATCCATCATTGCGCTAGTAGGCGGTAGCTGGGTACAAGAGATTTGGAGGTTCGGAATGGCACTAGGAGCATGGAAGCTTATCCAAACCTCTGAAGTTACAGAATTGGCTGCTGCTGCACACAAATAAACCTTACAGTACAATGGGGCATGTTTGAGTCTAGTCTCACAAATAATGAAAAGGATAAAAAGGTTTTTCATCCTTAAAAAAAAAACGTAGGCTTTATTTTGGGGTGTTCTTATATTTTCTGAACCAGTTCAACCTGTTTCTCTATGAATCTTATATTCTCAATGTCTCAGAGCCACTCTCTTTATTCAGTAGTTCACTACACTTGTTAAAATGAGTCTTTTTCACAGTTTCACACAACTATTATATGAAATCCTGGCCACTAAACCTGGAGAGTCAGGACACAGATACATGAATTACTATGATTATTATATTGCTAATGTGACCTCTAATTTTGCAGTCCCAAGAGTGTCCTCTGCACATGTTGGGTGCGTCTACACTTACAAGTTACGTTGACTTAAGGGGGCTTAAGTCGATCTAACTTACTCCGTGTCCACACTGGGCTTTTATTAAGTCGACTTAAGGTGTTCCTTAAGTCGACTTAAGGAAAACTTAAGTTGACTTAATAACACCTAGTTTTAGCTCGACTTAAGGCTTAAGTCGATTCCTTAAATAGACTTAAGGCATTGTGGACACGGATTAGCGCCTAAATCGACCTTATTAAATTGACTTAAAGTGTTAAATCGACTTAATAAGATCGAAAAGGGGCTATGTCTATACTAGAAAAGTTAAGTCGCCTTTTGTTAAATCGACTTAATAAGGTCGACTTTAACTCAGCTTAAAGTCAACCTTATTAAGTTGACAATAAAGTCGACTTAACTTTTCTAGTCAAGACATAGCCATTGAGACTGAGTAGTTGGACATACATTTACCTGATTTCAACATGTAGAATTATAGGTGGAGAAAAGCCAGCTTAAAAGTTTTGTCCCTTAGCACTATTATATTTATGTTATAATAATGCCAGAGGCCCCAACCAGATTGGAGTCTAATTCTGCTGGGTGCTGTGCAAACATATAGTAAGAGACGACCTTAAAGGTTTATCATCCATGGCACATCTCTTAGCAAGGGAATGGCGTATCAACTGCACCACTGCACAAGCAGCTCTCAGAGTCGCTAGGACTAGGAGAATCCTTTCTGAGTCCCAGTCCTCACCTGCTTCCTCCTAGCTCCCATAGGCAGTAATTTGGTCCAGCCCTATATCCACAGTGCATTGCTCCTGCCACCCTGCTCCGGCTGAACTGTTCTGCTCAGGGAGTGGAATGAAGGGTCTGCCCAATTCCTACGTCTGCCCAATTCCTACTCCAGATGACAAGGGCAATGCAGGTGGTTCACTCACGCCTATGCACTGACGCAAGAGCCGGGCTGGCTGGTGTCGAGGTGTTTTTAACCCATCTTTATCCCTTGTGCAGAGGCATCATCCAAGTCACAATTCAGCCCTAAGTAAAAATCAGGTTACAGCTTTGAAATCATATTTTAGCAAAAAGTAAAACACCGATTAGCTCTCATGCAATGGGGAAAATACTCCTCTCTTTCTTAAGACGTTCAAAATAACAAGGAAATGAACAAATGATGGGGATTTTCTGCGCGGTTTGGGAATTCTGGCCACCTGTATAAATACAAAGACTAATTTCATAGCTATGTAACAATCTATTAATTATGCCACAACATACTCCAAGAGAACAGCGCCGGCGTTTCTACTACAGCTAGACAGACAGTGAAGGGAGCACCAGGATCTTAACCAAACAAATGATCATCCTTGTGTGCAGTAATCCAAAGCTAGCGGGATTCCTCTCTCCATCTCTAGGTCATTTGGGTTTGCCTGGGCGTCTTGGAAAAAAAACCAACCCTGCGTCCTGGGCTTCTCTCTGTTGTGCTGACTGTAGACCTCTCAACACTCATCTGTAACACAGAGCTTTCTTTGTGACTCCGGGAAACAACCACGTCATTTATTTTGTTAGGAAGAATTCCTATTTTATATATGATGAATTCAGTCCAATCAATCTTCTATCTCGGTGCCCCGTTTAGAGACGGAGAGAGCTGGCACTGATTAAATGCCTATAATAGAGGACATTAATTTACCCGTCAATAGAAAAATCACCATTGTAAATTGTCCCAGTTGGTTTGGACACCACTGAATGATGGTCTGCTCATACTGTATGCCGGTACTAAACCACATACACAAAGAACAGGCAATTAACAATGCGAGACTCACTTAAACAGCTTCAGACTGCAGCCTGCGACTCTACCTAGAATTCATCCCTTGGGCTGTTTGTCACACAAGAGAATGAAGTGAGAAACTGCTCATTGTTTAAATAACAATATGCCATACCTAAAAGCATCACACCGAGGCTATGTACACACGATCAGATTAAAGCGCAACAAGGCAATCGCGCTACAAAACTCACGTGACCTTTATTGCGGGACAACGCGTACACACGTTGCTCCCTGCAACGCAACAAAATTACACGCATTATCGCGGTTGAGCGCAATGACTTCTGGGCACCTATCCCATCGTTCCATTTTCCCTGAATCGGCGCTATGAATCATGGGATGAAGGAAAGGAACGCAAAGCGCCATGGGTAAACTCTCAGTTTCCCATGGTGCTTTGTGTTCCCCTAGCGTCTTCCTCGTTGCCAATAGCAACTCGCGCCTATTTTCAACAGTGCAGTGACGCAACGCACCACTTGCAATCAATCGCTACAGCGACAG
Source organism: Pelusios castaneus (assembly GCA_007922175.1). Lineage (NCBI taxonomy): Eukaryota > Metazoa > Chordata > Testudines > Pelomedusidae > Pelusios > Pelusios castaneus. The sequence goes on from ML685781.1 coordinate 5,850,791, forward strand.
CATGGATCCTGCTATGATCTCCATTGTCGCCTTCAACATTCTGAATACATCTCGGCTTGTTGCTCAGTACGCAATGAGCTCCGAGTCAGATGAGGACACCGAGGAGCAGGGGCTGATCGATGCCATGCAGAGCAACAGCACCGCGTTGCTCAGCTCCTTCACCGATCATCTGCACACGGTGCAACGCCGTTTCTGGTCGCGAGAGACGAGCACCGAGTGGTGGGATCGCATTGTTATGCAGCTGTGGGATGACGAGCAGTGGGTACAGAACTTTCGAATGCGGAAAGCAACCTTTCTGGAACTGTGCTCAGAGTTAGCCCCTGCCCTGCGACGGAAAGACACCAACATGAGGTCAGCCCTAACTGTGGAGAAGCGTGTTGCGATTGCTGTATGGAAGATGGCGACTCCCGACTGCTATCGGTCCGTTGCAAACCAGTTTGGAGTCGGGAGGACCACCGTCGGATTAGCCCTCTCACAAGTGTGCCAAGCCATCAATCGCATCCTGCTACGGAGGACAGTGACATTGGGCAATGTTCGAGAGATTGTGGACGGCTTTGCTGCCATGGGATTCCCTAACTGCGGGGGAGCCATAGATGGCACACACATCCCTATTTTGGCTCCAGACCATCTCGCGACGGAGTACATAAACAGGAAGGGCTACTTCTCCATGGTGCTGCAAGCACTCGTGGATCACAAGGGTCGTTTCACGGACATCAATGCTGGGTGGTCGGGAAAGGTGCATGATGCCCGCATTTTCAGGAACACTGGTCTGTACCGGAAGCTGCAAGGGGGCACCTTTTTCCCTGATCAAAAAATAACAGTGGGGGAGGTGGAGATGCCCATAGTCATCCTCGGAGACCCAGCATACCCACTGATGCCATGGCTCATGAAACCCTACACCGGGAACCTTGATCGCAGCAAGGAGCGGTTCAATTACCGATTGAGCCGCTGCAGAATGACTGTGGAGTGTGCCTTCGGCCGTTTAAAAGGGCGCTGGCGCTGTTTGTATGGGAGGCTGGACTTGGCGGAGGACCAGATCCCTGCCGTGATTGCGTCATGTTGTGTCCTCCATAACATTTGTGAAAGTAGGGGAGAAAAGTTTTCCCCTACGTGGGCTACGGAGGCACAGCGCCTCGAGGAAGCATTCGAGCAGCCAGCCACTAGGAGTATTAGGGTGGCACAAGGAGAAGCTGCTCGCATAAGGGAGGCACTCAGGGAGCATTTCAATGATGCCCTTCCCTAGTTAAGTTCCATGACGCATGAGGTGCACCTTAGGATCATTTCAATAATGTGTATAAATAAATGCATTCTTCAAAGTATTTGTTACTGTTTTTATTGAAACCTGAAAGATGGGGGTGGGGTTACAGGTTGGTGTAGCTCCGGGTCTCGTAAAAGTAGCTTGGGGGGGGGGGGACTGGATGTTGTCCTGTACCGGGGTGGAGGGTGGCCTTCAAAGAAATGCTTTGAGGGACTGCGGTGTGTGGGAGGCATACACGGCTGAACTGTCTGGAGTGGAGCCCGGACATTTATCGCCTGGGACTGCAAAGCTATCATGTTCTTTAGCAGTTCTGTTTGCTCCTTCATGACGCTTATCAGTTCGTCCCTGTGTTTCTGCCTCCTCTGCTGGGATTCCTCTCTCCAGGCTCTATTCTCCCTTGCGGATTCTTGTGTTGCTTTCAGCAGGTCGTTAAACATATCCTCCCTGTTTCTTCGAGAACGCCGCCTAATGTTTCTCATTCGGTCAGCTGGGGTAGACACCGGCCTTGTGAAGCTCAATTCTAATACAAAAATAACAATATAGACATTGTTAACACATAGCATAGATAGCCAATGTAACCTTCCAGTAGCACATTCCACTGGAAGGTACAGGGCGGTCAACACACTACGCTGCGCTGAAGCAGACAAGGTACATTCTAATAGACGGCTTACCGGGTGCTAAGAATCGGAAGAGGGCACACAGATGGAACCCAATATCCCTCTCCTCAGAGTGCCCCTTCCATCTAGAATACATCTCCTACATGCCGCCGGTAGCAGGCCGGGACCGTATGCTGCTGCACTGTGTGCTGCCATGGTTCCCAGGGCTGTGCTTTGCAGCTGGAGAGGCAGAGTGTCCGTCTTTGGGAGCGCAGACACAAACGCTCTCCCATCTAACCTGAGTATTAGGCTCTGGAGGTACATCGAGGAAACCTTTTCTGACCTAAATGCAGATGATTATTTTACAATCACTGCTTGTATTGATGCCCTGCTAATGAATGCAGAGTAAATAGCGTGCACAGCGGGGACCCGCAAGCACCCCCACCCCAGACAATGATATTTTAGCAGGAGCAGAGCTGAATGAAGGAGAAACTTACCTGAACCCCCCTCTGCCGCCTCAGAGAACAAGCTGCAGTTCAAGCCTTGGGTGGACGTCTCAGCGGGGCTGCTGAAGAGCTCCTGGCTACACGCGGTTGCGCTTTCCTCCGTGTCATCCTCCATCTCCTCCTCCTCCTCCTCCTCAACAACGTCCTCATCCTGCTCGGCTCTGGCAATCACCGGACGAGGAGGGGCTGAAGTGTCCACGGGACTTTTGGCAGTGGTTGTGGGGTCCCCGCTGAGGATGGCTTCTATTTCCTTATAGTACCTGCATGTTGCAGGCGCTGATCCGGAACGGCGGTTTCCCTCCTTCGCTCGGTGATAGGTAATTCTGAGCTCCTTCACCTTTGATCTGCACTGCACTGTGTCTCTATCATGCCCTCTCTCTGACATGGCCCGAGAAATTATGCCAAATGTGTCATAATTCCTCCTGCTGCCGCGTAGCTGCGCCTGCACGGCGGACTCTCCCCAGATGCTGATCAGGTCCAGCACCTCTGCCGTGCTCCAAAGGGGTGCACGTCTTCCACGGCGGGCCGCCATTGCTACTGATGATCGGAGCACAAACACACTCCACGAGGAAGAGAGCAGGAAGTGAAAGAGACTTGAAATTTGAAAATCCCGGGAATAAGTTCGGGGCAGGGCGGGGACAGTTTCGTCACGGCCACAGAGCGGGTGGGGGGAAGACCAGAGAGGACGACTTGGGAATGCTGGGACAGTTCCGGACTCCAGTCAATGCGCGGATAAGCGTACACACGAGCTCAAACGCGCAATATATGATCCGCAACAGCTGTTACCACTCTCGTCGGAGTGGTTGTTGGATTGCGCGACAACAAGGCAGTTAACGCGCAAGAGCCCTGTTGCACGTGTGTACGCCGTTGTTGCTATCGCGCGGTAATGAGCTTTAATGCGCGATAATCTGATCGTGTGTACAAGGCCCAAGTTATGGAGGGGTGGGGAGAGAGTCCAGCCTTAAACTGGCATTTTCCTTCCATTTGTTGAGCAACAAACTCTTTGTGATGTTTTTACATAGCTCCTGGGTTAACTATTTTTTCCCCATAAAGAAAAAAAAATAGATGTTTATAGAAGCATACAAGGTACCCTGCACTGACACGTTTAAGGACGACTGTAGTCCCAGTGGAAGGGCAGGAAATACCATCTACCATACAACACATTTCTTGGTGTACAGGAAACAGATAGACAACAGAGTCCTGTGGCACTTTTAAAGACTAACAGATTTATTTATCGCATGAGCTTTCGTGGGAGAAAATCCCACTTCGTCTTCTCCCACGAAAGCTCATGCGATAAATAAATCTGTTAGTCTTTAAAAGTGCCACAGGACTCTGTTGTCTTTCTACAATAGACTAACACGGCTACCCCTTTGGAAGGAAACAGATTGGAAGATATAGCAGTGCAACTCAAGAGCGAAAAGTCTGTACTGTGAAGGAGATTCTCAAAGACTGAGCCCAGCTGGATTCTCCAATTCATACACTGACTTTTCAGCAGTGGTATAACACCACGGTCTTCATTAAAGTTATTTCAGATTTGCATCAGCATAAGCAAGATCCAAATCAGGCCCCCAGGAAGGATTTCAAGAACAAATGGACAGCTGTTTAATGGGAAAGTATTAGACTGAAGGGGAGGGAGGGGAAAGTATCAGATCGAGAACAATTATCTATTGGAGAAGGGACATAGATATAAGGAAGGAAAATACATCTGGATATGGAACAAGGATTGAGCTAGCTGTCACTTGAGGAAAGTGATAACTCACAAGTATGCAAGGGGAAGGGCAGCAGGGTGAGTGAATGGAGCTTGTCAATATTAAGGAGTAAAAGAGTGGAAAATAGAAAAGTTCAGATAAGTTTGTATAAAGATCTATCCCTGGGAGGTTGTCCTGACTTTTCAAACTCTGCTGCAATCCAGCTGGGACCCCTTTCAGGGTATTTTTTTCCTATATCTCCACACTATTTCTGGCAAACCTTTTTTTTTTTTTTTCAGGTAAGGAGCGCCAGATCAGCAGTAGATCTAAGGTAATCAGTCATATTCATCTCCAGCTGTGGAAACTAAGGGCCTGAGCCAAAGACCACTGAAAGCAATGGAGGTCTCTGTATCCATTTCAGCAGCCTTTGGCTCTGGCCCTACCTATAAAAAGAAGCTATAGTCTCTGCATTGGGAGGACTTACTCCCATGACTTATGTCTGAAAGTGGTATCATGCATGGTGATGAGTCCTGACAGAAAACTAGAAGGAATCTCACAGCCATGTTAATCTTTAAACTAACCAGCTGCCAAATTACAGGCCCAATTGCAGGCCAGATCCTTCTTGCCATTATTATATGACCCACTGAAGTCAAGGAAATTCTTTATATGCATAAAATGAGCTTCACCTCACTTTGTATTTCAAGAGAAATTCTTATCTTTCAAAGGCATCACTGTTTCTTTGACCACCTTGAGGGTGGAGCTAAAGATCTGGTTTTTGTTTATACTAACTTCATGCCATCCCCATGTTCCTCAACAGGAGATCCACCACAAATGAGAAATAAAGACAAGGCTCAGCTCTTGGAGCCCTTTTCATCCCTAGATCTCAAAGAACTTCACAAAGGAGGTCACTATTGTTATCCCCATCTTACCTGTGGGGAAACAAAAGCAAAGGGAGGGCGTGTGACTTTGTCCAAGGTCACCCAAGAGGCCAGTGGCAGAGATGGGACTAGGACTCAGGTCTCCTATTTCCCAGTGCTATGTTTGAATCCTTAGACCACAGGGTAGCCCCCATGCATTAAAGTGAAGTAAGATGCACTAAAATAGATCTGAAGCCCCAGGGGGATCTTCCCAGAGGGGCTGATACCAACTTACCAACATGGCAATTCCTGAACCACCTGCACTCACAAACTGGTGGATTAAAGACTAATATAATAAAGTGGGGCTATTCCAATGACATGAATATATACAAGTGCCGTGGAGCGCAGACCAACGCCTGCTTGTATGAAGGGGACCTCACTGCAACAGAAAGAGCCATCATCTGTGCACAGTTCTGGAAAATCATCTACATTGCGACAAGACATGAATGGAGACTGAAGTGCAGTTACAGTATTGCCCATCAAAGGATTTCCATATCAAAACTGCCCAGTTTGCAAGTCAAGGGATGATCTTTCTTACCATCAGGGCTGTAAACTTAACCAAGGGCATAAAAAATGGACCTGCCATTTACCACCAATAATGAATATCCTGCTGCAGTCAGAATATAGCTGACAATTATGTTGCTGATGCATGAGGTGGGATGAAATCTAGTTCATTCCTCCATAGCAGTCCTGGCCCAGCCATGCAACAGGAGTAAAAACTTGTATTTGTCAGAAAATTAAGCAGGTGTGACTTAAAGTTACACAGGCATCAGACATGTCCCAGATATATCCACATTTTAAGGATCAAAGTCAAGATTTTGAAAAGGAATGAGATTTTGAATCTCTCTATTTCTGGGTACCCAATTTAAGAACCTTAAAGATCCTGAATTGTCATAGGATGTGTCCTTGGTACTTCCTAAAAAACTTCTAGGAGATGTCAAACTGAGCACTCAAAAACTGGGGCATGCAAAAATCACTAGCTCTTTTTGGTCCAGTTTTTCCAAATGTTAGCCCAAAATTCTATGCCCTCCATGCTGTTCAGACAATGGTCTGTGCAGACCAGGCATTCCTGCACAATAGGTTATTCAATATGCAAATACCCATCACAATGCACTGCGCAAATGGAAGGTCAAATTTTTTTTTATTGGGGTTTTTTTTTTTTGTAAGTGTAAGCTATCTCTTTAAAGGATTTCTTGGGGCTGAGTTCCAAAGGGGGGGGCGTGTTAGTCTATTGCAGAAAAACAACAGAGTCCTGTGGCAATTTTAAAGACTAACAGATTTATTTATCGCATGAGCTTTCATGGGAGAAAATCCCACTTCATCAGACACTTTGAAGAAGCCAGTGGCTGCCTGATCCGGTGCCAGCCCCACTGCCAGGGGCCGTGCGAACCAGCCTGGGCCCAGATGGGGACCCGGGGCCCAGCCACCAGGGGCCGCGCAATCTGGCCCTGGCCTGGCAGGCCACATGCGGCCCAGCCACCATATGATCCGGTCCAGGCCTGGCTGCTGGAAGCCACACAATCTGGTGTACCCGGGCCCCGGCCGGCAGGGGCCGCCTGATCCAGGGCCCGGCTAGAAGTCACACAATCCAACACTTGACCTGGCCTGGGGACCTGGGGACCAGCAGCAGCAGGATCTCTTAGGGCCTGGCCGACAGTGGCAGCCCAATCCAATGCAGGCCTTGACCCGGGCCAGACTGGCAACAGTAGGAGCCTGATCCGGGCCCCAGCCGCGGAGCCGGGGCTATATCGGGCCTTGGATCCCGGAAAAGGTTCAGGGGGTGGGGCCAGCGTGAAGGGGGCAGGGCTCAGGCCCACCAATTTCCAGGGCAGTGATGGCCCTGCTTTCAACTCAAGCCTTTGGACTTGGTGAACAGACTATAACTGAGAGTCAGGTGAACTCCACCTAAACTTTGGGAACTCTTAAGTTGCGTCTCTCAGTGTTTCTGTGGGGACTGCTCTGTTTAATTGTTTTCTAGTTTATATGTGTTGTGGAAAAAGAAAGCTGGGAAATGATGAACGTGAGTTTACCAAATAGCCACATCCTGTTATTGTTTCTTTCTTCATTAGATTTATCAAGTTAGTAGTTAATAAAGTTCATTCTGTTTGTTCTTAAGTAGTATTTTAATGTGGAAGAGTAACTCTGAGCAATCTTTACTGTGAGTCCCTTAAAAGACTGAATGCGGGGTCTACAGCTGCTTCTCTATAAGAGTTGGAGTTTGGTTTTTTTAGGCACTGAAGAAGGGCTATTGAATGAATTCCAGCCCACCCGAAGTTACATAAGCAGAACTTACCTGTCGAGATTTGAAAATTTAAAGGTATGCTATCAGTGTCAATAGATCAAGAATATACCCTGCTGCGCATTAAAGTTACAGTAATCTGTCAATAATATCCTGCTGACTATTTCATACCCAGATCCTCAGCTGGAGTCAAATGGATGAGCTCTGCTGAAGCCAATGGATCTATGTTGATTTACCCCAGCTGAGAATAATATGGGCCTCAGGGCTCATCAGTTTTTACTGCTATTCATTGGGGTAAGAAAAGCACTTGTTTACTTACAGGTACAACAATTCCAAGCCAAGGTAGAGATGTCTTTCTGAGCTTCCAAGTGCAAGGGTGAATGTCATGCAACAGCAGATTTGCATGCAAGAGTTTCCCCTTGCTGTGCCTGCCTAGAAGTAAAATGAAGTCTTGTATATTTCACATTGCTGCCTGAATGAAGGAATGGAGAAGATTGTCATAGCAGGGTAAGGGGCAGTTGCACGAATGTGCCAGGAGTTACATGGCCTTATATTCTAATGACACTGTGTAACACATGAGGGATTTTAATTTAGTCTCTGGGCAGACAGGTGAGATTACAGCTGCCGGAACTGCATTCTTATCCCCTGGGGAAAGCTTGAATTGTTCTACAGTGACTCCTTTTGGTCAAGACTGCTTCTTCAACCAATAAGTCCCTGAGCCAAAAAGGGTCTGCCTACACTGCAATTAGAAACACACAGCTCAGGGTAAGGGGGGTATTTAACAGTGGTGTAGACATTCAGGCTCAAACTGGAGCCCAGGATCTAGGAGCTTGTGCGGTGGGAGGGTGGGAGCCCCATTAGATCGGGCTGCAGCCTAACCCTGAACATGTGCTCTGCAATTAACCAGCCCCATAGCCCAGTGGTTACTTTTTGCTGGGGCTGAACACCAGCGCCTCTAGGCTTGGCTGTTCATAGCCTCGACATCCTTGGGCTCATAGCCAGTCACTGCCATTCTCTGGCCAGCAGCACACCTTGCCCCCTTTATTGCTTCTAGTGACGGGTGCTGCCTTCAGAGCTGGGTGCCTGGCCAGGAGCTGCCACTTTCCCGTCACCCTGCAAATGCTTGATTCATGCCACAGCTGATCCCCGGCACCTCTTTCATTATAAATTAAACACTACCCAAACCCTGCGAGCCTGAGTCAGCTCGCACGGGCCAGCTGTGAGTTTTTAATTGCAATGTAGATGTACCCAAAGAGACCTTCAGCTGGGCTAGTCAAAAGGAATTTGAATAGGAAAAAGAGAAAAGTGAAGGATTCACTCTCAAACAAAAAAGAGGAAGAAGAGAGACAGTTAAGAACTATATAATCCCCCAAAGTGATTACTCGTTAGCTCTGGGAAGTCCAGGCCACACCAAACTTGAACTGGTGGCAGCAGACAGCAGTACAAAATAGTAGTATGCTATATCTAAGAGGGCTGTGAAACAAAAATCCAAAACCTTCTCAAACAAAGCCACTGATATTCTTTTTCTGAATTCCCCTTGATCAGAATGGCACATTTCTGATCGCTCTTGTTCACTCTGATCTCTGCCCAGAAGCTGGGTCTATGCTCTCAGATCTGATATGCTCTTGCTTTTCTCTCCATGTCAGGAGCAGGAAGCCTGAACTCTGCTCGAAAATCAATTCTATCACCAGTCCAAAACAGTAATAAAACTAGCCCATAATGCCACCTTCTGGCTATATCTGAGGGTACAATAAAAATGTTGGCAGAAAAGATGCAGTTCTGTTCTTATAGTGAACTGGGATAAATATATATCACTCGCTTGTGGAAGTCAAATTTCTTTTGCTGACTTAATCCCAGAGCCAAAATTAATCAGACATTCTAGCTAACAAGATCAGGAAAAGACATCAATTATTCTGCCTCCAACCTAACAACTGCATTAACAGCACAAAGAAGGTGGAGCTTTTTTTGATTAATCACTTGTTAAGTTGCCTAGAGGACCTCAGAAACCTCCTGCCAACTGACACAATGAACATTTAATATTAAGCGATATGAGGAAATGTCTTTAAAAGTGATGGATTATGCATATTTAAGACGGAAATTGTGTGATGTGGATATATAACCTCAGAAAGCTGCTATATATATATAAGCCCCATTCTCCCACGCCATACGGCCCTCAATACCACAGGATCTGAACACCATTCAGAGTGAGCCACAGGGTTTGACTCTTTTTTTTTTTGTTAAGTGGGGAGGAAGGTAATATAGCTGGCAAGAGTACACAGACAAAAGCCTTTAACCCATGCAATTGATACTTCTTCACACAAACTGACAAGCTTCCTTATTCCAGCAGGGAAGAGCATCCCATCAACATTCGGTCCATCTGGCTATCAGAAACACCTTACAGCTGAGTTCTTCCTAAACCCGGACTGAAAATTCACCACTCCCTTCCTAAGCCCCAGCTGGGTCCTACTGTACTTGTGGCATGTACCACTATGGAGAATGGAAAGTGGCAGGGCATACCCAAATTGCTCTTAAATTGGCACCCATCTACTGTATTTGGTGTCTCTGGATTGAAAAGATGGCACAGGTCTCCTCTTTTTGCTGTCAGATAACTAGCCCACATCCTACATCTCAACAGCCCATCATTTTTTCAGGCACCTGAATCAAGCAAAAGCACTTGTCAGAGTGGCTGTCCCTTCCCATATTAACACAGGGAAACCTGACCTGGACACCCAATTTTTGTCATCCGACGATCTGAAGGGAGAGAGATGTAGGTCTTCACTGCAAGAAAGGTGACAGCTGGAAAGACCACGAAGGGATCAAAGATGCAGTTAACCCTGGAACTGCGACAGGTCCCATTTCTCTTTTCTCTGCCTACCTGCACACCCTCACACTGTGAGTCTCTACTCTAAAATATGGAAAACACCTGGCATATTGTGGATGCTGCTAAGAGTAAATAAATAACTAATAACGTGGCCCCGTGATAGTCAGATAGCATGGAGCGCTAAGGAGTTCACCATCCCCCCTAAGGACAACCTCACATGTGTCTTAACTTACCCTCTCTACACACTGATTATTAAGGGGGGGGGAATAAATGCTGGCTGGAAGAAGCAATTGGCAGTCATCTGCATGTATTCACCAGGCTCAGTCAAGTCTTGCCAGGGAGGGTGCTTGTTGCCAGAGATGCTCTCTAATCTTATGGTGAAGGACAGCACACGGCTGTCCTCGCTGCAGTGTCTTGGTGAGTGGCATGAATGCTTTGAATGGCATCAAGCCCTCTGGGCAGAAGACAGGAATTCACAAGCTAGCCACTCGCTTGAAGCTTGCGGAGCTGCTTGGGCCACCCTTGCCCCACGGGGAAACCTCTAGGGTGGATGTGTTGGATGCCCTCTTTGCTTGCTCTGCCAATTATGCTAGGCAGACCATGTCCTTTGCCTTACTAATTGACCCAGTAAGTCAATAAGTCCACGTTGCTTTGCCATCTTGCTTCGGCCAGGTGGGGCCCCATCATGTACCCTACTCATATCCTATTATCTTACTTTTACAGCTCAGGTCATCGAATGCTCCCTTCCACCAGTATTCAGGGTGAGAAATGGTCTCGGCTATTCTAAACCTCAAAAATTAAAAGGCCAGATTCATCCCCTGCAACGTTTTCCAGGTTATCTGCCTCAGCAGCTAGTTCCCTAATTGTTGCTGCTGGTCTACTTCCTCCTCTTCCCCCCTCCCCATCATCTGTCAGACGAACCTCAGGGGCTTCTGCCTTCTCAAGAAAGTAGGAATGGTACTTCTGCCCCCACACACCTGCTCCTCCTCCTCAACCTCTTCTTTCTGAAAACTGGGGCAGGCAGCACTGCCTCTAAGGTTATGTCTACACTAGAAAAGTTAAGTCGACTTTAATCCTCTGGCTACAGTGGATTCTGTTGGCCCTGGTGCAGCCTCCAGAAGCAGCTGACTTGTAAATTCATACTTTTGCTCCAAACCCCATGATTTGCAGCCCTTGCATGGAAAGTAACACATTATACACTGCAGAGGGATCTCCCCAATGTCACTTTTCTGAGGGCTGCTTGAAGGCCTCTACTGATGCTCATCAGCGCATGGATAACCCTTGAAGGCAATTGTCACGGCTGAAGGTACCCACTGACTACGGCACCATTTGAAGGCTCTAGGTGGAGATACACGCAGTGACAGAGTTAATAACAAGGAAGCTGTTACTACCAAGTCATTGCCACAGCTGTGTTTTAACTGCAGGGCTGGTCTACAAGGTCGTTTCTAAATCTCCTGAGCTCACCAGGTGCTTATAAAAAAGCTTCAGCTGGTGACAGGAAGTGGCTGAGGAAGATGATAATTAATACTGCATCAAAGGCTGGCTTCAGTCCATACCAGATGATTATTTTAAAAGCAGCTCCCAAGGCACTAAAGAGCTCAGGGAATAACACTTAATATCTTATATACCATAAACACACATACTGCCCTATGCATGTATTGTCCTACATAAGCACTGGAGTAATCGCATACATTTTGTCCAATCTATGTACTGGATGTATTGCCGTAGAAAGGAGTCAGCTGTACCAGCCCTTTCCCCTGTATGGTCTTCCCCCACTCCAGGACTGTTGCCAGCAGTAGATTTAAGGCTGGATTCTGTACACTTTGCCCCATTCAGGGATGGAGCAGGCCAGGAAAATCTAATCCTTTATGATAAATTCCAGAGGGGTGGCCGTGTTGGTCTGTATATAGCAAAACAATGAGAGTCCTGTGGCACCTTAAAGACTAACAAATTTCTTCGGGCATGAGCTTTCATGGGCAGCAATCCACTTCGTCAGATGCAACTGACAAAGTGGGTTGCAATCCACGAAAGCTTATGCATAAAGAAATTTGTTAGTGTAAGATGCCAGAGGACTCTCGTAATTTTTGTTAATCCATTATGTTGCTCTGAGTTCTCAGATGGGAGGGTTGAGTGAATATGGCCTCAATTTTTGTAGGGTGGGGAATTTTGCATTGCCCAGCTGTCTGCTTAGATATAGCTTCTAAAAAGGCATTATGTGCTCACAGCTTTATCACAGGGTACAGCTCCATGGAAAGGAAACTAAGTGCTAATAGTTTATTAGCTTGCCAGCATGGTGGCTGGAATACTTGCTTCAAGCTTTTCAGGAAGGCTCTCTTTTACACAGCCGACTCGTTTCGAAGTAAGGCACATATACGGTCGGTTATTGTTCAGAACAATGTTCATGACAATCAAAGACGCTTTTCACTTTTTAAGGCAATGAACATAATTCATCAGGAGTAAAAAGAAGCTACCCACAACACTAGCTAGTTTAAGTGTAAACAGAGCATGTATGCATTACCTTTAAAAACCTAAACAAACAAGGACTCCTGTGGCACTTTTAAAGACTAACAAATTTATTTATCGTATGAGCTTTCGTGGGAGAAAATCCCAATTTGTCAGACGCTTCTCCCACAAAAGCTCATGCAATAAATACATTTGTTAGTCTTTAAAAGAGCCACCGGACTCCTTGTTTGGAACTTTAAAAGCATGGATATTTTACAAATCCTCATTTTATTAATATATTTTTAAAAGGGAAATTATTTTATGCCTCCTCCCAAAAAATCAGAGGCACAACCAGACCTTAAGACAGAAATGCAGGGCTGCAGAAGCCTGAAACTAAACATACACAGGTATTTTAAAGACAGATATTTTCATCTTGTCACAAGTGTTTTGTTTGCATCTTACCCAGAACTGCAAGGAACCATAACCACAAATACTTCACAGGGTACTTTCAATTTAATAGCTCACATGGGCTACTGTCTGAATTACTGCCTTTTATTTTATGACTAAATTAATATTATATACACAAGAGCACGTTTAAAATACCCAATAGGGTAAAATAAATGATTGCTGTGTTGAGAAATATAAATTTTTACGCACAGGAGTTATTAGCAAAACCACATTCCCTAGTCCATTAATGTGCATACATTTACATTTTCCTTTTTTTTTTTTCCCCCCTTTTGACCTTTATTTTCAGATGCTCTGGCATGTTATCTTAAAGCTTTAATAAAACAGCAATTCACTCGCACTTTTTATCCCCTACTAATTTGTCTGTATTCCCATATAGTGGATTTCATAACTTTTATATGCATATCAATTAAAAAATCCTTTGCTATTTCATTTAAATCATTGAATAATTAAGCAGTCCCAACCCCAATTCTATTAAACTGAGGAAACGCAAGCTACCACTTACCTGAGTTAAACTAAAAATGAAAGGGGAGCAAAATGCAGATTAAAAAGAAAATCCATCTTATGTAAAAGAAGCTAATTTGGGGAAGAAAAACAAACCGCACCTCTTAGAAGGAGAAAATCTTGTGCCTGAAAAAAGCGGACACCAGAATCTGTATGCAGTAATTCTGAAAAGTAGGAAGAAAAAATCATTGGAAGCCCATGTGAATTTTCTAGTAAAAGGAAAGAAATCTACATTAAATTTCTCGGCTCCATCCAGAACTCAGTCTACAACCTTTGGGTTTTACAAGAAGCTCAGAAACTGACCAGAGATTACAGTGGTGACCAGCATAACAGTACATCCACAATGAGCTTTCTGATACCTTGTGACAGGCCGCCTTATCCGTCAGAAGCAAAACCAAGCAATTTGCAACACAATCCATCCCTTCAAGCATTCATATGTTCAAGCTCACTCACTCTCTCTTGCTCTCTCTCTCTCTTTTTTTTTTTTTTTTTACAATTATGTCTCTAACTCCTGGAATCTCAAAGGTAACCCTGATAACTTGAACCAGTTTTAACCAGTGCAGTGATGTCTGTCTGAATCTGCAAACTGCCTGAAACAGTAGCTGTGGAAGATGAAAACTGCTCTCTTCTTCTTGCCAGGATTGTCTGGGAATCTCTCTCAGTCAATTCCCTACCACTATAGAGGCCTTGGAGTCTGGTGCACGTTGGCCCCTCCTATTCTCTGTCTGTGGCATGCAACAGTGTAGTCTCCTGTGGACTGTAATATTTTGATCTAAGTTTGGTCGTTGGGTTTAGCGTATGGATGTTAGTGGCTGTGATACCCTATTAGTCTGGCCTCGTGGAGTCCCACTCAGTCAAATTCACATGAGTTTTCTGGTCAACACCAGTAATCCGCCTTCCTGAAAGGAGTGACACGAGGGCATCTCCCATCAACGAAACACTGTGAATATGCTGTGATATGGCAACCTAAGGACATCAGTGGGAAAGGCGCTAAGTATATTATGTAGCTTGTGTATCTCCTGTCAATTGCCAACACAGCAGTGCAGACCAGTAACTTAGTGGTCTGTTCTGGCCTTAACTCTCTGACTCCATCTGTTTGTGGTACACTACTGAGTGAAACAGTGTGTCATGGTCAAGTCTGAACATCTCTTGTTCTAGCTGAAGGTGTCTAATGTGGTACAACACCCTCATTCTGGCTGAAAGCCCTGAAATACACCTACACAAAATGTTGCCAACACTTGCAACATTTTGTGTTTTTCTTAAAACCCTCGCTCCTGGAGTCATGTGATTAGATGAGAATCTTGGTTTTCATTTTAAAATAAAAAGGACCCATTTAGCCCTTGTGGTTGGACATAAAGGTTTGAAAATGTGACCCAAGGGCATGCTGAAGGCTCAAAAGACAGAAGTCAAATAAAAAAATCCAAATGTGTGTGTGTATATATATTTTTTTTTAAAAAACAGTCGTGATTTTTAAGCCAATCTTATGATTCTGGAGGAAGCAAGATGTGATATTTTTAATTCTTGTGGTCAGTGATACCGAGTACACCAACCAGCAATGAAAGAAACAAGGACATGACAATGGCAAGATAAGCGGAGACATCTCTCACGCCACTGCATCGTTTGCTAGCCCTGAAAATAAAGATTGATTAATCAAACACGCTACCTGAACCAGCACTCATTTTCAATGTGCTGACTGCACATATTAATGCCCCCCAGCAAGTATTTTAACAACACCATGAAAAACTATCCCGGCACATTAAGGTTTTGACTACCCTGGTACTGAGCAGTGTGCAAAAGACATTTTCTCACTCTCCAACCAGCCCTCCTCTGGCTTCCTTTCACTAAATGCACCAAGCTCAAACTGCTGCTTCCTGCATTCTAGGCCATTCACAAGTGTGCCACTACCCCCTACGATACTCCCCCATCTGGCCCCCTTTTTGACGGGGAAGGCCATTTTTCTACCTATTTTTTCTAAATACTGTGAAAAATACAAATACGTTTTTAAAACTATAACTTCAAAAAATAAGGCCAACAAAAGGTAAGCCAGGGGAAAGGAACTATAATTTAACTACTATGCTTCATCACTGCCCCTTCCCTTTTTCTGCTCTGCTATGACAGGTGCCGTGGGGCTTCAGAAAGTTTCTAGGGGCACAAAACAACAGAGCGCTTTGATACAACCTAAGGCATTGTTTCCCAAACAAATCTGGCCATGGAACACTTTTGGATTTGGAATAGACTGACCAAAAAATTGCCATATGTATTGCTCGAAAGTTGATTTAAAAGAGTTAGAAGGAAAAATATCACTAGCATCCATTTTTTTTTTCACGGACCACCTATTCACATTGCTTGGAACACCAGTGTTCCATGGAACACAGTTTGGGAAACACTGACCTAAGGTATCTAAGAAACACCATGCATGGCCTGAAATGCAGAGCTATTATTCCACAGCGCTTACATGTGCCTTATTGTGTCAGTCCACAGCACACAGACCTTAATCAGTGGGCCTTTGAAACACAGATGAGGTTAAACCAAAAATCTCTATGTGGATTCTTTATAGCTATGCTTGACTATAATGTGAGCCTGTACAAACAACATGATGAGAAAGGCTGCTCTGCAGGGACTGGCCAGGAGTACATTGATAAGAAAGTCATATTTTAAAAGAGGAAAGAGAATATCAAAGGCCCTGCTTCAAAGGAAGCAAGCGACATTGTCCCCTCCACTAACCACGCTACAATCACCCCAGAGGAATCTCAGGTGGCACAGAGCTACCATAACAGGTTAAGTGGCAGCCTTTTTCCCAGCAGCTGGTCCGTGCGGCATGGCCAATGAAGAGGTGGCCCGACGGGTCTCCCTGCTCTCTGGTAATGACAGATGGCTGTGGCCTCCATATGACTTTATCTATAT
Organism: Pelusios castaneus; assembly: GCA_007922175.1. NCBI lineage: Eukaryota > Metazoa > Chordata > Testudines > Pelomedusidae > Pelusios > Pelusios castaneus. The sequence goes on from ML685781.1 coordinate 5,867,131, forward strand.
GGGATCGAGGATTCTTTGCATTGATAAGAGAAAAGTAATAAGTGTTTCCATTTCCCACTCCTCAGCATGGAGTTTGTATCAGTCACAGCCAATGGCTTCCTGTTTACTCAGGGGAGAAGATGTCAAACTTTGGTTCCTGTGCAGCCCCTTTAAATCTTGCTATGGGTCATTTAAATCTTGCTGTGGGAAAGACAAAGCTCCTTTCAGGTCTGAAAGACCTAGGGCCCTGATCCTGCAGATGTTTTTGCACATCCTTAATTTGACACCATATGAGCCGTCAGTGAATCCCGCTGACCTGGAAATAGACAGTATTTTATACCATAGAATAAGTTAGCATTCCTCAGAAAAGGTGGGTGAAGTTCTGTTGGTGAGAGAGAAAAGCTTTAGCTTACACAGACCTGAAAAAGATCTCTGTGTAAGATCAAAAGCTTGTCTCTCACCTGCAACAAAAGATATTATCTCACCTCTCCCTAGAATCCTGGAACCTACCTAGCTACAACACTGTATTAATATTCCTGCACAGTTTAGGGTTTCTTACCATTTAATCTGGTGCCATTGTGTTCCAGGCTACACAGAGACTTGAATATATTATGAGAACTTGTAATTCTCTAACCAGTTATGCTCTAGGTACCAGGAAACAATTTTGAATCGATACGTGAACATCAGGTACACTGGAATCTTGTACACTCTGCATTTTTAGCCCAGTGTTCTGCTTTTTAAACTGTTTTATCTGCAGAGTGAAGGAATAATTGATAGAAAAACATACACAGAAAATAGCCAAGGTTGTTTAAATTATTCAAGACCTGAAACACTACATTAAATTGTCAGCATCTCTGATACTGAAATAATTGTTTGGATCAACAGACTAAGAATTACAATACTAAAGAATTTTCTGTATATTTATATTAGTTTAACCCAGTAATAGAAAGAATATAAGCTAAAAGAAGAGTTGCATATTGAGTAGACTTTTCAAAAGCATTTGGCATTGGCCTAACTCTGTTCCCATTGAACATTTCATTGGAAGTAATTAGGCCAACACTGGGTGAAGATCTCACACAGAGAACATTATCTATAGTTTCACCCAATTGTGAATTACCAAAAAATAAATAAAATAATAATAATAATATTCAGACAGCAATGTTAAATGCCTGGACCAATGCCTACTGAAGTCAGAGGGTGTCTGCCTATTGATGTCAATGGACTTCCATTCAGGCTTTAAATGATTAAGCACACATACTTGAGATTGAGTGTATGTTATGGTGCCTATCTGCATGAGTGTGTAAGGAGAGAGAGTGCCAATGTTTATCATTACATGGTGAAAGGATTTTGAATAACTGACATTTACACTATTTAAATAAGCATTTCTAACAATTTTACGTTTCTAATTTCTAAATTAATTTTGCTTAAACTGTCACAAACCATTTAACAAGGCTCTGTCGTGAAAAAGCCATTATTTCAATACTGATTTTAAAAAAAATCTTCATAGCATACAATTAGCTAAGATTACCACTTTGACTTTGATTACTTTATAATAGATTCTTTAGGCTTTATCATTCTTGATAAATTCTCATCATTTCCTATTAAATTCATACATTTAACTTTATTGTGCTCAGAACCAACTTAATTTATTTTCTGTGTCTACTTATTTATTCTCTATTTTAGTTAAGGCATATACATTTAAAGGCAGTTTGTTGTTTAACCAAGAAATACCTACTGTCAAATGGATCTATTGTGTTTTGTACTGGTGTAATGGAGGAGATGATCTTGGGAAAGCTTGTTATGGTTGATTATAATTAACTATTGCATTGTTACACCCTATCATTTTCAAAACAGATAAGAATTTTTTGAATGGGGTTTTTAATCTGGTGGTGTCCCTTTAATTAGCCACAGGTTCAAGGCAGAAGATTAGTTGCAGCAATGTATCATCTTTTGTCAGTTCCCAGGCACTTTAAAGCTCCGATCCTTCAAATAGGTATGCATGTGCTTCGCTTTAAGCACAGTGGTCTCCTGACCTCAAGCCAGTAGGAACACCAGACCATGGGGCCAGAGACATCACGGATGTAACTCGTCAACTGAAGTCAGGGAATTATAGCAGAGACGAAGGTGGTCCATTCTGTTTAAAATGGGCCTACAAAAATGACCTCTATAATCAGGGGTGGATTACCAAACAGGCTTATGGGGCCCGTGCCCAGGGCCTCCACATTATGAGGGTCCTTGGCTTGGAGAGCCCCTCCCTTCGTGCTGGGGGAGTCAGGGCTGCCCTGAGCCAGAGGCCGGGCTCCATGCGCCTGTCCTACTCCTGGGCAGGCTGGTCCAACCGCAGGGTTGGGGCCAGCTGGCATGCTGTATGGCCTCCAGTGTGGCCCTCCAGGGCCTGGAGGGCCACACTGTTCCCCAGTCAGCCCCACCTTCCCCGGGGACAGAGCAGCTGGATCGGGGCATGGGCCAGTGTGCAGAGTAGCCTCTGGCCACAGGGCCCCACTTCCTGCACTGGCCCGCCTGCAGGCCACTGTGGGGGTCAGGGCTCCAGGCGGCGGGGGACCCCAAGGCATTTTAATCCATCTCTACCTATAATTGCTGTTCGTAAACCAGTAAGGCACATAACTGAGAACAAAAGCAAGAGTAATACTTCTATTGTGCCTACTTGAACTTTTACAGAGTCACCAAAATCTCAGGAAAATTCTCTGTATATGCTAATGGCTTAAGGCTTACAGGGGCAGGGATGGGTTCTCTAGAACCCCCCTTCTTTAATTATTCCCTCTTCTCCCCCCAGTTGGCCATTTTGGGGGGGGGACCTCCCTGCAGGCTGCCACCTGCAGACCCAGGTCTAGCCCCTGTTCAGCCACTTCCTTTGCAAGAAGGCAGGGGAGACCTGGCTAGAATAAAGGATCAATCTCCCAGGCAGCCCCTACTTACTCCACTGCCTCTTCGCAGGGTTTATCCCACTTCCTGGGGCATATTCTTTTACCGACAGGATACTTACGGAGCCGTGTCTCATGCTTATCTCCTCATTAGCTGGCTTCCCTCTGTTATCAGTAGTCCCTAAGCAAAGCAGCCATTCTCTACTTCATCCTCCCTCCTTGTGGTAAGCTTCCCACTTTTGAGCTCTTCCCCCTCCAAGCTGATCAAGCCTTGCAGGGGAGCGTTGTTGGCATGGGACAAGCCCAGAGGTGCTCATTAACTTCTTTCATACAAGGATGAGGGAATGTTCCTTCACGAGGCTCAATGCCTGTACCGATGGGGAAAACTGAGGTGCAGGAAAGCTAAGGCCAACACTTTCAGACATGGTTAATGAGTTTTGGGTGTCTACTTGCGTCACCTTGGGCTCCTGACTGTCAAAAAGTGCTGAACTTCCATAGCCCCAAATTAAAAGAGTGGGAGCTGTTTGTATTCACAAGTTCTGGACAACAGATGGCATAGGTCACAAAACAGGTACCCAGATATAGCAACAGCTTCTGAAAACTGGGGCCGAAGGCCCAGATCCTAAAAGGTGTTTTAGACGCCTTACTTTCTTGGGGCTTAGGTACTTAAATACTTTTGAGGCTCTGGGCCTTAAGTGACTTAACAGGCAGCAAATCTCCTGCTGAACCCAGGGCAGAGCTGGGATTTTCAAATCTATGGGAGCTAGGTATCCAAAACCCATTAAAATTGGATACCCAACTCAGTCTCCTCTGACAGCCCCAGCCAGACCCCATTATCTTCTGACTCCAATTCCTTTAAACTAGAGTTCTTCTCTAGTGATGATTGATTCTGTTTTTTGTACTTGCAACTAAAAAGTTATGGATCCTTAGGCTTCCCTCCATCCAGTTTTCATCTCACCTGCTCCCTTACACAGCCATTGTCTGTTCATGGCAGGCAGAACACTAGACTGTCACAGAACAGAAGAATTTCAGTCAGTGCCCATTATTTCTTCAGTCAGACCTCGCAATGGCTGCCCTGCTTAGAAAAATCACCAGCTCTCTGCAAGGTTTGAAATTAGACCTAGAAAAACAAACAGTTATCCCTTCACCTGTCTCTCCCTTCATGGAAGCTTTTCATACTTGTACGCTTAGGCTGCTTAAAAACCAAGTAGCCACTGAATTACCAGCTACAGGCCAGATAATCAGATAATCTAAATGATTGTGTCTATTAAAGTCAATGAAGCAATGTCAATCCACACCAGCTGAGACACTGGCCCACTGTTTTTTTCCTTCTTGGAAGTCAGTGAAAATATGAGCAACAATGTACAATTAGACATAGCTATACTCCTCCACTTTTCCCCCCGCCCATCACCACAGCTTTGCCTAGGCATCTTCTTTCATTGGTTAGGGGAAAAAGTAATTCAGAAAAGTATAGCCAATAGAGATCAAAACAAATGCCAGATTAACTCAGAATGTCCCATTCTAAAATTTCTTCTAACTCACCTTTGATCAGAGTCCCAAACTGAGCCAATTCTCCATATAAATAAAATAGTTTCTATAGATCTACATGAAAAATAAAAGCATTTTGACTTTCTATTAATTTCTAATGAATATTTATGAAGCCATTGGATGGAATTGCTACAAGCTTAACAAATAAATATTAACTCGTGAATATGATTTCTTTTTTAGAAAGACCCTTGCATCTTAATAGATGTGTGTGTGTGACTATTATTTATTCATTAATCCATGTCTCATTCCAATTCCTCTTCGCTCCAGATGGAGGGGGAATGAGAGGAGCCCCTCAAGGGACAGATGCACTCAGTTTTAATTCTCATTTTAGTCTCCATCACTACAAATTAAACATTTACAAAACCTAACCAGGCTCTCTAGGAAGTCTGACATGCTGGGTAGATTCATCCATCCATTAGAATCAGGAGCAGGTTGTAAAGTGGCAGGTTTGAATCTCAGCTGTCACACAGTGCCTGTCTGTCATCCACACAGTCAGACAGCGTCTAGGTCACAGTCCTTGGGTCCCTGGGTACCTAACTCTCCCGTTGACTTCAGTGGGTGCTTTGTTTGTGTCAGGAACACAGGATTGGGTCAGTCATGCCCTGGAGATGGTGTGTGGCCAGTGAAGTTGAGCGATCAATGTTCTACCCTCCCATGCGCCGAGCAACCTGTGCTCTGTACCACATCATAGCATCTGGAGCTCCTGGCCAGGCCTTCTGTGTCCTGCCTCCTCACCCAGGCAGTGGAACCACACCAGCTCTGCTGCACCCATACCCTCAGAAGGTCTGTACAGGGATAAAGGACCTGTGATCAAGCTCACTCAGGCTGAGGCTCCAGAGCTGAAAAATCACTGTGTATACAGCAGGGCTCAGACTGGAGTCTGAGCTTTGGGACCCTGCAAGGGTGGAGGGTCTGAGGGTGCGTCTACACTTGTAAATTAAGTCGACTTAAGCTTGCTTAAGTCGACTTAATTTACTCTGCGTCTACACTACACTTTCCTTAAATTGACTTAAGCAGATGCTTAAGTCGACTTAAGGAAAAATTAAGTCGACTTTCTTAAACCTCATTTTAAGTCGACTTTGCTGGCTAAGTCGACTTTAGAAAGTCGACTTAGCCAGTGTAGACGTGGAGTAGCCCTAAGTCAACTTTAAGTTGACTTAGGGGGCTCCAGGGCTTCCCCACTGCCGTCCCTGCCAGGGTGGATGGCACAGCCAAAGCTTGGCATGCCCCCCCAAAGGGCAAGGCAGAGCCCTGCCCAGCCTGCCCCTATGCTCTGCCAGGGTCCTGGTCCCCCTTTGCCCCATTATACCAAGGTACAATGGGGCAAAGGCTGAGCCCCCTGGCACTTGGTAAGGGGTGCACCCCCTGCCACCGTGGACCTGTCCCAGGTCCGCCTAGCCCCTACCAGTCGACCTAGGCATCCAGTGTGGACGCTCTAGGTCGATTTTGTAGGGTCCCCTCTAAGTCGACTTAAAATTTGAGTGTGGACATGCTAAGTCGACTTAAATTAACAAGTGTAGACATAGCCTGAGAGTCCACAAAGCAGTTTTTAGCCCTAAAGCCAAACCCCGTGGGCCCAAGGCAGCAGATCTAGGCCAGCCATAGCTGTGCCTCAGGGTTTTTATCCCTACCCTTAGAGGGGCCTGATCTATTTCCTACAGGGCTCCATTGGTACACTGAGAAAATCTCTTTCAGAGCAAGCTTGTATTGAAGTGCTTGACTCATGGTTGCACTGAACTTGATAGGAATCTAGCCATAGAAGCTAGTAAGAGCAGGATTTGATCCTTATTGAGACAAGAATAGGCACCATAAATGGGGCCTACTAATATGCAGTATTGGTTAAATGGGAAGCCGACACTTGGATTGCAGAAGGTGCCTGAGTTTGCTGAGTACATTCAAGGCTTTTACTGGGTTTTTAATTTAACATCATAGCAAGCTCTTCCATGACTTCCTGTCCCACTACTATAAGCAACCTGACCTGGAAGTTCAAGGACAACACAAAATCCAGCGTGCTCCTGTTCACACTCACTATGTGTGTGCAATGCCCTGTGAGCACACGTGCCCAAGTCCCTGATTTGTGCACACTCATTGGCCATCTCATGAGCTCTCCAGGTCTACTCCATTGCCTGCTGATGTCAACCTGAAGATTCCTATTAACTCCAGTGGGCTTTGAATCAGACCCACCATGAATATTTGGCCTTGAATGATCCTGAGTCACCTAAAGCCTCAATTAGGATGCATCTAAACTTGTAAATTAAGTCAGTTTAAGCTTGCTTAAGCAGCTGCTTAAGTCGACTTAAGGAAAAATTAGGTCGACTTTATAAAACCTCATTTTAAGTCAGCTTTGCTGGCTAAGTCGACTTAGTCAATGTGGACGTGGAGTAGCCCTAAGTCGACTTTAAGTCGACTTAGGGCTTCCCCACTGCCCTCCCTGCCAGGGGGGCTGGCACAGCCACAGCCTGGCGTGCCCCCCAAAAGGGCAGAGCAGAGCCCTGCCCACCCTTCCCCTATGCCCTGCCAGGGTCCCTGTCCCCCTTTGCAGCATTGTACTAAGGTACAATGGGGCAAAGGCTGAGCCCCCGGGCACTTGGCAAGGGGTGCCCCCCCTGCCACCATCGACCTGTCCCAGGTCCATCTAGCCCCTACAAGTTGACCTAGGCATCCAGTGTGGACGCTCTAGGTCGATTTTGTAGGGTCCCCTCTAAGTCGACTTAAAATTTGAGCGTGGACATGCTAAGTCGACTTACATTAACAAGTGTAGACATAGCCATGGAGAGATGGCTCACCAACTAACTCACTGTGGAGGACCACAGGTCCCTAATTCTTGAGGCACCTGTCTTGCTGTCTCCTTGTCTTTTGGATCAATTTATAGTGAGATATATCGAAAAGAGTGAGATGAAAGTCAAATATTAGCACCTGAAAGCTGCTTATTTCAATGAATTGGGCACTGTCCAGCACACTTAGAATTTCCCACAGCACCGAGTCACCAAGCATGTGTCGAGCACATGCTCATATTTTCAGATTTTCCATCCCATTTCATCGAGACCCGCAATGTCTGGAAAAACTTGTTAGCAGCACAATTTCTGTCTGGCACTACCTGAACTCCACTGATAAGATTAAGCTCTAGCCAAAGACCTTATTGCTTTATATTTCACAGCTACCAGACGGCTCTTAGAAAGCGACATCAAAGCTATATGGATTCCTCTATTGCAGCTGGCTGCCAATAAAAATGCAAAGTTGTCTTAAAACAATGCAATTTGAGAGAGATGTCAAAGAAATTCCATCTAGGACTTAAAGAGGGTTTAAACATAAGGGGGACAAGGGAAACGGCTAGCAAAGTATCAGTCTTATTGAGGCATTTTAAAGTAATATGCCCCATTACTTCAGACAGGCCATATTAATTTTGAATTTCATGCTAGAAGATAGAGGCTCTGGCTTCATTTTACCTTAGAACAAGACTTGACAGAGCAGCACAGAGAGCTTGGAAGTGCAGTGAGGCTGGGAATGTGTTTGTTGACCTAACAGGTTCCTTCCATCTCTAAATTACACAGGCTGGGTGCTGCCTTTAGACACAGCCCTCAGCAAGACATGGCACATAAATGCCTGTGCCCCAGAAGTAGTCCCATGTGCATTGCATCTCAGGGACACGCCATTTCCTCCCTGCTCTCCCCTTATTCTGGAAGCCAGGTAGTAATTTGCTACCAGCCTATATCAGCAGCAACCTTCCACAGCCCTCAACTGTGATGGCTGGTGCACTGGGAGTTGAAAATCCATCCACACTTCACCCCTCCTTACTCTTCTGTTTTAGGGGTGAGGGGTAAATTGATGAGCAGGAAGCCCATTCAGGAAGGAAAGTGGGTTATTGCTCTTCCAGGTGGAAGTGCAATCCAGTGCATTCCATTGAATCTATATTCTTTCTCCTTTCTGATTATAGTTCTGGGATCTCAGATTGGATGTTGGCATTCTGCTCCTAACTTATTATTTTCTACAGAAATTTCAGGACTAAGTTCTGTTCTGTCACACGATGTAACAGAATTTGATTTGTCACCCGCTAAGGACTTCAATATCACATATCCTAATTGTGACTTTCCCCTCTTACAATCTGGTCTAGTGTGCCAAAGGGCCTCTCTGATCGCCCACTCCTGGAACCAACCTACCTCGCTTTGCTACGTGGACCCCCACTCCTGGATTGGCACACCAGCCTCCTACATGTGATAGGTCCCAGGCAGTGGAAGTGTGAACAGGAAATATACACAGATCGCATTACAGAAGTGTCGGGGGGGGGGGGCAGCACGTCACACCAATAAACTTATGAAGGAACTAATCCAATTATTTAAATGCCAAGGATATGCTCAGCACCATACAAGAGCCAAAATGAGCCAGTTCACCAAAGAATTTATAATCCAAGGCGCTGACTCTACCTCCACATTTGTGAGTTAGTCAATAGAGCACTGGACTGGGACCCACTGTGGGTCTTTTAGGCAACTCACTCTGCTTCTTTGTGCCTCAATTTACTCATCTGTAAAATTGAGATGATACCTATCTACCTTTGCTAAGTGTTTGAGACCTACAGATGAAAAGGGCCCTGAATAAAGGAACTCACAGTCCTGTACAGGAGTCTTTGAAGAATGGGGCCCCAAGAGACAAATGAGAGAAGCATGGAAGCCCACAGAAAGAATCGCTAGAATATATCAATTCATCAATTCATAGTGTCTAGAACATAGTCAGGAAAAGGAGAAATTATTTTTACTTCTAAATCACTTTTAAAAACAGTCATCATAGCAGCTAAAATGTGCTGTTTGCAACTAACATAAGAGTTCATTTAGGAAAAAGCACTTGCTAGAGACACACCTTTGGTTCTGACACTGATGCTACACAGAAGAGCCCCTTGTAGGCAAGCCAGCATACAACATTTCACCAATCGTTTCCTTTAGACAAGCACAGTATTTAATGTTTGCCATTTGCAGAGTATTTAAAATCATTTCAGCAGTTCCTGTCACCCAGGCACATCAGCTCATCTGTTGATGGACTTTTGTCTCCCTCTTGTGTTCAAAGTGAGCTATGCCATCATCCCACTGGACTTTTGTAAGGGACGAAAAGAAGCAGCAGCATGGCAATGGGAGGAAAATGTTTTACAAAGCTAGTATTCACAGACCAGATAAGTTCTGCTAGAGTCAGTTCCACGGTCTCAATTAGAGAATATTGCATACTCATTTGCAGCACTGGAGATTCAGAGGAATCAAATACATCAGCTATACATTGTTTTAAATAAAATATTTGCAAGAAATGCAAAGTATAAGCTAAATTCTGCTCTCACATGTACCCCTGCAACCTCACTGACTGCAGGAACTGTGCATGGGTGTCAATGTGAACAACACATACTCATAGGAGTGCTTATCCCTTGCTGCATTAAGTAGTCAGATCAGCAACAACTGTCAGACATATTGCGGCATTCTCCCAAGCAGTAGCACAGTTCCTTGGATCCGGTATTGGCCTGGGACTCAAAAGAACTGAGCCATATTCCTGGTTCTGCCATGCACCTGCTGTGTGGCCTTGGTAAACTCACGTCCCAGCTCTGTTTCCTCTTCACTGTCTTTAAGGTCATCATGAGGACTTGGGGTAGGGACTGTCTGATTATGTGAAACAAACAAGGAGTCTAGTGGCACTTTTAAAGACTGAACTAGACTGACACGACTACCCCTTTGGATAATCTATAGCAACAATATGCACCAACGCCATAAGAGATAGTGGTTTAGATCATAACATGATGCAGTCGAGTGTGATACATCTTGTTCTACAGAGTCGCAAAGTTGATTCTAACCATATGATTTCAATCACTTTTTCAAACATGCTCCTTTCCAAAGTCAGAGAAACTGCCCCATTGCCTACCCCGTGATGCACCATTGCTCATTAAGAAAGGTTCACTAGATCAGTATGTTTGAACTTCTGACACGGATCTGCTGCTGCCCAAATTTCAATTTCCCAGGATTCTCTCTCCATCAACCCAAACGCCTTCTGAAAACATGAAGTGAAGCAATTGGAGATGCTATCATGCACAACACAGAGTGAGCGGAATATGGACAAAATTACCCTCCTTTTTTCTTTACACAGACTGATATGATCTGAAATTACTTCTACATTTCAAAGTAGCTCCCACAAATTACTCTAAAAATGTAGCTCTTTCGTTAGCACAAAACTCTAGCCCTGCATTTCATTTCACAGTGAGCTAAAGCTGTTTGGCTGAACACATTACCCCCAAGACTTTGTTAGCTCCAAACGTTTTAGCAATGATAGTTCCAAGTAAATCCCAAACTAAGGGCCAAGTTGAAGATAACAGAAGCAGTATGATCCAATGCAGAGATCACTGAACAGGAGCACAGTTAAGTTAATAATTAACATTTCGGTTAAGTAGCCGAACCAAAAATAATTTTCCTTTTAAAAAAAAAAATCCGTTCATTTCAAACCAAAACTAAATTTGAAGGAGAGAGTTCCTGCCAAAACAAGAAACAAACCGCCCAATTTTTTAAAACCACCACCATTTGGGGGACAAACAAAACTTTCTGATTGGCCTTATAAAACAGTATTTCCAAGGGGAAGCATAGCTGGCCCCTGCTTTCTGGCCAGGCCCCTAACTCTTCAGGGTGGGCCTGGCCAGTCCTTCCTAACAGTGCAAGCATCATGAGGAGGAGGGAGGGAGAGAGGCTCACACCACTGTCAGGCACTGTGGTGGGTGCGTGGGCCTGCTGGCCAACTGGGAGGGCCCGGGCCCACCCGGGCCCACCGGTAGCTACGCCCCTGTCTCAAAGTGAGACATTCTTAAAATGTCAAAACAAACCATTTAAACTTTTCCCCTCATTTTTAATTGGGCCAAATTCTACTTGACCTCGTCAAGAGTTTTGGTGGCCCTGAAACTAGGGTGAGCAAGTAGCAAATGAGAAAAATCAGGATGAAAGGTGAGGGGTAATGGATGCCTACAAAAGAAAAAGCCCTGAACATTGGGACTGGCCCTATAAAATTGGGACATCTGCTCACCCTACCTAAAACTGCATTTTTCAGGGAATTTACTATTCAGCCAGGAAATTTCACCCCACTGTAGTCAGGGGGCCTGGCTTGAGCTGCAAGGAGCGTCTGCTCTCCGTGAGATAGTGGGTAAGGTCCTCTTCCCTCTGGGGTGCCATCCAGCACCAAACGGACAGGCTGAAGGCAGAACCATCGCTCTGCAAGGTTGCACAGCAACAAGTGGGTGTACAACCCCTCTGTGCCAGCCAAGTCTGGAATGAACGACACCTCCTAGGGCTCCGCATCACCCCATGCAAAACAACCCACGACAGATTTTTATACTAGCAAATCAGAAGCAAGATAAACAAATACATACATACAGTTAGGGATAAAAAAGTTCTCCAAGCAAGTTATTCTTCCTCATGTATTTATTCCACAGATTTAAAACAAAAAGTGTTCGGGGGGGGCGGGAATTTGATCAAATAACATGAGTCTGATTCCCAATCTTTAGAGGAATTACCATTGCCTGAAATATGGTAATCCCCAAATTTTCCAGTGTGCAGAACCTGCAGTGCATTTTGGGGGGTTAGTTATATTTCAAAGAGGTGAGGCTCCGGAAGGTCAGTGCAAGTGACCTGAGTAAAAGCCCATGTGTTGGTCTGAAAACAGAAGGATGTCTCCTACAGACAGGGTGATTTTGAGCACACCTTTTCTGGGTGTCCAACCTGTGACATCTTAAAGGGGCCTGATGTGCAGAGGGTGAGCAGCTTGGCACTTTTTGAAACTCGGGGCTCTTTAAGGGACATCAAGGCAGGCATCCAAAATTTGAAGCACTTATAACCACTAGTCACTTTTGAAAGCTTGGCCTAAGCGACATGCACAAGGTCACAAAGAGGAAATCTGGGATGGAAGAGGGAATTGAATTGCTGCCTGAATTTCAGGCTAGCAGCAGAACCAGTGGACCATCCTTCCTAAATTGTACAAGAGCACCCTGAAATCTGCATTTGGGGTATCAGAGATGCCCTGGCCCTTCAGCCATATTACTCCTAAGTAAATATGGACTCTGCCTGCCTTCTTAACCAAGCATGGTGGTCTGAGCGATTGCATAATTGGTGAATTTATTATTAGGGCTGTGATTTTTCAAAGGGAGCTTAAGGGCATTGTGTGGATGCCACCTGAAAATTATATTTGTATTATAACATCTAGTAAACTTTTTTGACATTTAAGTACTAAATCTATGTCATTTTTGTTTTACACTAGCATTTGGAGCCTCCCTTGAGATCAGGGACACATTAGGTTAGGAGCTATACAGTGTCATATTCAGAAATAGACTGGCCATGAAGCATTAAAATCTAAACAAACCATAGGGGAGGGGTAAGGGTGAGGCAACATCACTTTTCGAAGGAGAGACAGAATCCTAAGTTCCTGAATCCCTGTGCTCCATCTACTAGACCAAGATGCCTGCCTTAATAACAAGCATATCTGAGTGAATAGCAGGTGAATTTCCAAGATGTTTTAAACCCATTTTGACTGTATGTGTCATGTAACTGTGTTAACATACTGAAGAGCCTGGGACAGACCCTGCTCTCCATTATACTGGTACAATCCTGCACAGCCTTCAATGCCAATGGAGTCATCTGAGACAGGTGGAAGCAGGGACTGAATTTGCCTCCGTTAAAAATATATTTACTTATTTTTGACATCTATCAGGACCAGTTCTCCCCTGAGCCCTTGTATGCATTAAGGATACCTGCATTAGCGTATCTAGGTAGTGTTAGACGGAAATCAGTGACCTCTATAAATTCACACAGCCTAAGCCCAGAAGGGTCCATCGTGATCAGCTAGTCTGACTTCCTGTATCGCACAGGCCAATATCAAAGGCAACAGGACAGCATGTGGAAAGGCTAACGGTGCAGGTTCTGGCATTTCATTAATTATACCCACTGATTGTTTTCTAATTCATATTTGAAAACGGAGGCTTGTTTTAAGCCAACACACACCCTGTACATGCCCACTGACGCGAGTGGGGCCCTCAGCAATGCCTATGAAGGCCAAAGGGAGCTGACCCCAGAGTCAGAACCCCCAGACCGAACTCCCTGGAGACCAACGCTGCTCAAAATGAGAAGGCCAAAGTGCCATGGGCTATGGTCGGTGTTAAATCCACACGTCGGTACAGAGGTCTGTCGGACCAATAGTGTCAACCGCCATTTCCTTAACCTCTGGCATTTGGCACTTATGAATCAGGGCTTGGGGTGAGGCACAGTACAATGAGCATCATCACACACTTCCATAGCCTTCAGTCCCGAACATGGGCAGTGGGCATAAAAGGGAGGGAGCCACCACCCTGAACCTTCTGCTCCACCTCTCTGCCCTGCTGATACTCCTCTTCTCAGTCCCCTCCCTGCCGGCCGCTTGTGCTTCTTCATCCCCTCCCCCCACCTGCCACTTGTATCTCTTCACCCTCTCCCCAAAGAGGTGCAAGCAGCAGGCGGGGGTCTCGGCTGAGGGGACTAAGAGGCGAACGTGGTAGGTGGGGGGGATAGGGCCGAACAGGACCTAGGGCTGATTGGGAATGGACCATGTGTAACCTTTGGTTGGGCTCCATGGTTAAGGTATACTTTGACGGGCCCCGGAACCCTCCTAATCTCCGGGCCCCCTTCCCGTATTGTTCGGGCCCCCTGCATGCATGTGCGGGCCCCAGCCCAGATAGGCATTTGCAACCACTTCTCAGTGCCATATGCATCAGTTATCGCTCCATAAACATATTTATCATTTTATATGGCGTTTATGTCTATATCAGTTATTGTCACAAACTAGCAAACACTGCATAATTCAATAAGTATTGTGATCGTTATATTCCCGATATGCACATTTCACTTCATTAAATGCAATGCCAAACTTGGAACACAAAAATGTTATGTCACTTTCACCAAATTCTGGTGACAGTGCTAGTGTGAAACGTGATGGGTCAAGTGCTTCAACAGTAATGCTTAGACGTTTTTCTGAGTTTGGCAACAATCTAGCATTCATAGAGTCTGCTAAGGCCTGGTAAAACTGACATTTAGAAATTTCAATTTGCTTACCAGCATTCACAGACATGTTTACACATACACCTTTAAAGCAACCTGCAGCAATCACCTCACAAGCCTCTTAGTAGAACGCTGAATAACACTCTCTGCAAGCTATAAACACCTGAACTTGTCGCCTTTTCAACTTACTTGCTGTAGATAATGTTACATCAGATTTTTGCAACGCCAAGGACAGGTTTTCAAAGTTCCTCCGGAGCATCAAGCATGAGACCCAAGTTTTTAACAAAAACTGGAGTCAAGACAAATACACAGTAGAAATAAAGACAAGTTTTAAATAATGAGGGTAATTAACCACTGGAATAGTGTACCAAGGGCTATGGTGGATTCTTTGTCACTGGCATTTTTTTTTAATCATCTTTGGATATTTTTTTAAAGATCTGCTCTAGTTCAAACAGGAATCAACCCAGAGAAGTACTATGGCTTGTGCTGTACAGGAGGTCAGCTGAGATGACTTCAGTGACCCATTCTGGTCCTAGAATCTCTGAATCTGTGCTTTCATTAGCTCTGGATATGGCCCAGTAACCTCACAGGGTGAAAGTCAACATATAGCTTGATCCAGCCACTATTCTTAATACAAACTGGGCCAAATTGTGCCCTTGTTACAACTGGGAAGCCCACTGACTAGGAGAAAGATCAGGCTTACAAGGTATTTACGAATTGCTCATCCTTTTTTTCTGTTGAATTCCAGCACAAAGCTCCTGTTTGATTACTTCTCTTCACCTGTCTTTTAATGTCCTTAATGAACACGGGTGCCTGGGTTATAACAATGCCTTGAAAGTCATTGACTGAAGACTTCCTGTTATTAACTATATCTTTACTGTGTCATCCACAGTTGACCTTGAGAAAGATTTCTAATACATATTCATATCTCCATTTAGTTTCATCATTAGCTCCTCTGTACACTTAATTTATCACCATAACCATGTCAACGTATGAAACCTGCAATTTTCCTTCCACATACTGTTGATGTAGTAATAAGACATCAACTTCATGGTTACTAATATTATTCTAAATTAATGCCTCCTAGTCTTAGAGGTGGATATAAAGGATGATAGGTTTTGTCTTTATTCTAGGTACTGCCATACTGTTCTGCTGGACCAGCCATTATTCATAGCAAGTAACTCCATTTATTATTTAAAAATTCATTAAAAGGAAGGGAGAGAAGAAGCAATTTTAACATAAATACTGTGAATTAGAGATGAAACCAAGCCAGTAAGGGCCTGATTCAAAGCTCATGAAGGACTCCCACTGACTTCAACGGGGTTTGGATCAGATCCTAAAAGCTCAATCCTGTCTACAGTTATTAAGTATAGTTCTTATTGTCCCTGTCTCTATTTAGCATTCATTGACCTACAAAAGGCCTTTGACACAGTTAGCAGGAATGTCGCATACAAGATCCTGCTGAAAGTTGGCTGTCCACAGAAAGTGTCTCCCCCATTTAAAGAATTCCATGAGGGAATGACAGCAACTATCCAATATGAAAATGAAATATAGCCTGAGGTTAGCATTAATCCTGGCATTAAGCAAAGCTGCATTTTAGCGTCTTCTGGCTTTGGCATCTTCTTCTCTGTTCCTCTGAAGTACGCTTTCAGAAATGATCAGTATGACGTACTAACTGAATTGAGAGCAGACGGCAGCTTGTTTAACATCAGGTAATTTCAGAGCAAAAGGCATGTCACCCAGCGCACTATTCCAGTTCTGCCCCTCAAAGATGATGCTGCATTTGTCTCTAATTCACCTGATGAATTGCAGATCATGATGAATAATTTTTCTGATGCAGGTATCAAGCTCAGCATGGTAATCAATATTAACAAAACAATTGTCATGTCACAGTGCACTAACATCCCACCTACAGCCTACATCAATAACGAAGCTCTGGACAATATAGATCACTCTTGCTGTCTTAGCTCAATTTTAACCAGCTCACTTAGCCTCAGTATGGAACTTGATGTGAGACTTGGCAAAGCCTCCGTCACCTTTGGCAAACTTATCTCACGTGTCTGGAACAACAATCTGTTAACCATGAATACAAAAGTGTCCATTTATCAGGCTTGTGACCTCAGGACCCTCCTTTACAGCTGTGAAAGCTGACTTACGTTCTCCAAGCAGGAGCAGCGATTGAACGACTTCCTTTTCACTGAGTCAGAAAAATCCTTGGAGTCACTTAGGACCAACCGTGAGATCCTTGAGAGCATCGGCCTACAGTCTATGCAGACTATGCTGAATACACACAGGCTCACTGGCTGTGGATGCCTCAAGATCATGGAGCAGATGCCTCAAGATCATCTGCTGAAAGTCGTATTCTGTGGCCAACTCAAGAACTACCTGTGACACACAGGAAGGCCGAAGCTCTGATATAGCAACAAGGTGAAGCAGGATCTCAAGAAATTCAGCATTCCCACTGACAACTGGGAGAGCCCTGCCTACAATCACTCAATCTGGAGAAGCCTGGGTAAAGCTGGTATAGTCATCAGGGAGCCCAGGCTGAGGACCACAGGCAAACTGGGAAGCAAAGCGTGCTCCAACCTCTATCTGGTGAGTGGACCTGAAGCTACGGTGGGCAGGTCTGCTGTTCACGTAGGAGCTCTTCTCCAACAGTATTGCCAAACACCATTGACCAACTGACTTCGTCGTATTTCCTTTCAGTGGTCAAGATACTGAATGACCATGTATCGTTCTGTCATGAGTAGCCCCACTGAAGTACAAGCAGTCAAAATAATGATACTTAGCTATTATATAGCACTTTTCATCAACAGATCTTAAGGCTCTTTGCCTACTTTTTTAAAGCTGTTTATCTCCATTTTGCAGGTGGGCAAACTGAGGCAGAGGGTGATGCTGTGTCTTGAATAAAGTTGTCTATCGGGTAAGTAGAGGAGCTGGAAATAGAAATGAGGTCTTCTAATCCCTGTGCATTGCCTATCCACTAAGTCACACTGCACCGCAAAAGCTATTATGCCCAGAAGTATTTGCAGGGCTGAGGCCTAAGTTAGACATAGGCTCAAACATGTAACGCTCAGAGACCCTCTAAATGATGCCATGCTCACAATCACTTTTCAGAACAGAACCACACTTAAAATATTGTAATAGCAAATCATATTTAGGTGGCTATGTAAAATAACAGTAACGTCACTTTAAAAAGGATGGGCCTCCATGATGTGTGGCATCTGGTTACAGGATTCCATCCCCACCCCTACCAAAGGCCAGGAATCAAAAGGGACCTGCTCCTCTGAGGCACCTGCTTTTATTTTCAGTCGTCCTTTTCTAAAACAAGAGCGTGTATGGCTACCATTGGCCCACTCCTACAATGCAGAAATTTCTGAAGTATCTCAGTATCATCATCCCTATGCAGCATCCCAGGAAGACCCACATACAATCCTAGAAGTGCTCCAAAAGGATTTTCAAGCCACCAAAAAAAAACCCCATACGCAAAAGGTATTTTTTCCAAGAAGTATGATCAAGAATTCATAGAAACAATGGAGCAGAAAGTTGCCAAACTGTGCAAAATGGCTGACACGTGTGATTATCAAATCTTAAAAAATTAACTCATTCATGATGGAGTAGTAATAGGGATGGAAGATCCAGGAGCTTGAATAAGAATGCCCGGAAAGTCCCTGTTAACTCTGCCAAGAGCCATAGACAAGCCCACATCCAAATGCAGAGACTAGCATAAGTGGAGCAGACTCACAGATCATTCACCTGGTAGCACAGGGAATACAAGGTAGCACATGAAAATGCAAGGGAAAAAAAACACAAAACTTTGTGCAAAAGCACAAAATGCACAAATACAAAGCAGAGGAGATAAACAAAATGCAAAGGACGATGTGCGACTAATGCAGAGGAAAATGTCATCATTTGGGTTCTGTGACAGCCAGAAAAGGGAAAAGGATTAGCCTGGATGAGGCTGCCTGCTTGAATTTTGAGTCAGTGGGGTGATGGAAGGGGTACATTCTTACACTAGGGGTAAAGAGATGCAAAGGGAGACGTCTTTGGGATCTTGCAACCAGTGTTCATCAGGGGATAGTTTTGTTTTATGTTACTTTTGGAGACTGTGTTTGAGTTAATAAACCGTACGCGGAAGGGAATAGTCCAAAAGAGACTTGGATGTGGCGCTGGTCAGGGACCCACTAGCATATAGGGTCATATGCAATAATTTGTGGCAAGAGAAATCATTGTGTCAAAGCTTGGTAAGAAGAAAAGGGAGGGAAATGCTGAGAAATGCTACAGCTTACTTATTCATCACGAGAAAGGAACTGCCGTACTAAGGCAGAAAGCAGTGATTTAGAGGATGACACTCTGCACATATCTGATGTTAAAGTAGTGCAAAACAGCAAAACATAAATAGTTTGAAAAGCACAGGCTAGCACCAGACGCAACAAGGAAACAGCACACAAAACAAACAAGGACTTGGATCCCAAATAGACAGTTGGGCACCAGTGAATGTGCTAAGTTGAAAGAACTTCCTCAGCATATGCAGGAAGATAGTGAAGCTGAAACCAAGCAAAGCCAAATTAAAATGATATGACAACACAATCACATCAGTGGGACAATGTATGTTACAAACAGAATACCAAGGAAAAGCACACAGGCTGAAATTTCAGGTAGTATGGACAACACAGAAATCAGTGCTGTCAGCTCAAATGTATGAATTCATGCACCTAATGACAGTAGAGCTGGAACACACAAACAAAATAAAAAACACCGCTAGAGCAGACAATGCATTGTGGCATCCCTGCCGCAAAGATGCTGAAAGATTACCAACATGTTTTTGAAGGTCAGTAGTATCTTCCGAGGCATGATGCACCTGGAAATAGATAAAACAATTCTGCCGGTATAGCACCTGCCTTTCAGAGTACTCGCTGCATTAAGGGAAAAAAATAATGGGAGCAATAAAAGCAAGTGGAAAAGAAGGCATCATTACTAAAGTCACAGAGCTTGCAAACTGGAGAACGGGGTAGTAGCCCTTGAGAAACCAGCCAGAACCACAAATGGGAGACCCTGGTAGGATCAAACTATTTTCTCAGGACAAGTTACAGAAGCAAGCTATATAAGTTGAACAGATAAATCCTCATTCCTATAACAGTTGAGTGGCATATAATTCTCCAAAACTGCAAATGCAGTCATCCATTGCAAAAACAGAACATAAACCTGGACAGAAGGATGGTGAAATATGCAGCCTGCTGAGACTTGATCAGCAAGACACTGAAGGAACTTAGGTCAATTAATGACCAACAGAGGTTAGAACAGACTTTCTACACTACACCGCCAGAAGAATGAAGTACCACTGCAGTCTCCTCCGGTAATCACAAGAAAAAATTTCACTCACTCCAAAATCAATCTGCATGCAAGGCACATATAAGACTTCATATAATACTACAGAGTAACCCATATGCCTCTCTTTGAGAGACCTATTGAGGGTGGGTTACTGTTGCTGGGCAGATTAGCTACCCACAACCAGAAACTTCTGGAAGTAGGGAGTGGTAGCATTTTTGAGCATGCTCCACAGGGTACCCTGCTGGTGTGATCAGTCAGAGCAGCAGTCTGTGCAGAGCCCAAGCTAGAGCTGCTTTGAGAAAAGCTCATGTGCTCAATTTTCAGGAGAGAAGCTGAGCCAGGAGTGAACAAGATGTTTTCTCCCTCTGAAGGAGTCATCTGCAACAGATTTTGTAGACATGCATATGGGACTGAGGGCTGGTTGCAAAGGAGAAGGAAAAGCTTGCATGGAATGCTACAGAACATTCCTGCAATGAGAGAAGAAGAGGACAGCTATTTCTTGCCACTCAAGCTTGTACACTGGAACAGAGACTGTAGCTGAGAGTTGGGTGAACTCCACCTGGACTTTGGGACTCTTGGGTATCTTTCCTGCGAGGTTTCTGTAGGGATTATTCTGTTTAATTGTATTTTGTTTTCTTAGGATAAGGATTATTTAGTTAGTAGTTAGTAAAGTTCATTGTTATGTTTGTTTTTAGTAGTATTTCAATGTGGGGTGGTAACTCTGAGCAATCTTTGCTGTGAGTCCCATACAGACTGGATCCTGGGTCTCCAGCTGCTTTCTCCATAGGGATTGCGTGAAATTTTCTGTGTGACACTGGAGAAAGGCAAAGTGTGGTAAACTGTAGCCCCCATGAAGGTTACAACAGCATGAAAGAACAGCCTTGCAAAACCCAGAGGACAATACATTGATTCCCAAGCAAGTTCAGAATTGAAGGAAAGAAAGTTGGTATGATGTTATTAATGGATGTGTAGCCCATCCTGCCTCCTGGCCCAGCATGAGAGTGTTCAAGATAGGGGAAGTCTGTCTTGTGGTCTTTTGCAAAGGGTTGGGAAACTAGGCTGAGGTTCCTCTGTGTGCTCTGCGTTGCGTGTTAGTGTGTGTTTGCTCAGACCAGACCCACTCAGACGGATCACCAGGTACAGGATTTTATTCTGAAAAAAACACAGCAGCATTACAGTCCATCAGCCTCCCTGCTTGTCTGCTACATGCCCCCAGCTTCAGTCAGTGCAGACATTGCCTCTGGGGAGGGCAGAGGGTGTTTTGTATAATGCAACCCCCCCCCCCTTACAAACCAATCCTAACTCCCACAACAACTGAACCCAAGACAAATAAGCCTGCATTGTCCTTTGGCCTCATTTCAACTCCTCTCAGGGTGCTTTTTAAACCCCTTTTGGTCCTCCCTGAAAGAAACACACAGCAGCATTACAGCCCATTGGCCTCCTCCCTGCTTGTCTGCTGCATGCTCCCAGCTTCAGACAGACACTCCCTGCTAGAGAGGGTAGAAGGTGTTTCCTGGCAGGAGCCAGGAAGTTCTCCCAACACGCCGCAGTTTGTAGTCAACAACTTGCAGTTCTCACCGCTCCTGTTGAAGCACTCTGGACCTTGGACTACAGATGGAATATCATTAAATGTTAAATATGGAAGCAGGTCATGGTTTGCTATCGAAAATAATTGTGGCAAAAGAAATGCTATGATAAACAGTTTCCCAATAAGGGTAAATCTGTTTAGGTGTAGGGTGATATCTAGGAATTTAGAAAACTCCACTTTCAGGGAGTGCTTGTTGAGAAAGAGTGTGCATTCAGAAAGGAGTAAAGCCTGAATGTTGTGCTAGCTTGGAGCTCTCTCTCTCTGTGCTTGAACACTGAATGGCTGGGGAAATGCAGTACAGAACAATTCATCTACTTGGCAAGGCCATCAGAAAAATTGCTTGGCCCTAAAAAGCCCTTTCCTTCATTTTAAACTGATCACCATCAAATGATGGACAGGCACAATATGGAGGCTCAGTGATTGGCCTCCATCCTTCCTCCATCCCACTGCCTTCTCTTGCTAGAACAGAGCTTTCAGCTCCTGCATTACAAAGTTCTTTTGCTGAATCTGCCAGCAAGAGACGCTGCCTTAGCAATGTTTCCCCTTAATTCTCTATCAAGGGGTGGTAGCAATGCCATCCTTCTGAAACTGTCCTGCAGTTTGCAGGAATTAAAGATTAATTTTGAACGAAAGATTGTCATGTAATGAAACCTCTAGGAATACATCCAACCAAAACTGGCAACTGCAAAGGGTGATCTCATGTTTCTAAAATAAATTGTGTTTAAAACAAAAAACAGGAAGCTGTGTAATGTCACTTGGGTCAGATTCTCAGCGTAGTTATGACAGTGTAACTCTCCAGCATTTAGCAGAGCGACACCCAATTCACACAGATGGACCTGAGGTCAAAATTTACCCTGCCTCCCTCCAACCCAGCAGCCATCTGCATTCTGTGCTGGTGCTATAATATGACTGGTGGCAGCCGGTCCCCCCAATCCTCCGATCCCCAGTGGGGGTCAGATTGGGCTGCTGGCGGCACGGCCCTGGATCCCTGGCCCCAGCTGAGGCCGCATCAGGCCGTTGCTGGTGGCCACGCCCTGGATCCCTGGCGCTGGCGAGGGCTGCATGTGGCCGGGCCCCAGGTCCCCGTCAGACTTGGGGCACGTGCCCCCTGTGCCCAGTGCCAGCGACACTACTGTGCCCCACGCTTTATGTACCCACAAGGGTATGGCTGACAGCATTCTAGGAAGTTCAAGGAAAATGTTGTTCTCAGAAAGTCTGAAAGGTTCCCTGAGATTCTACAAAAGATCCAGAACATTTTGGTGAGGGAAAAATGATTTCACATGTGGAATACCTGAAACATTACTTCAAACATTCCATTTTCCCTTTTGTCTCTAACAAGAAAAACCAGCACCCTGAGCCCAGAGTTCCCCCAAGCCCAGCCCTGTAGAGAGATTGGATGATCGAGTTTCTATCCTCACCTACATTTGGATAGGCTAGCATTCCATCCTTCTTGTGACCCACCCTTCTCTGTATCTATATATTTACAGCTTACATACTATATTTTCCATTTCATTCATCTGACCGAGTGGGATTGTACCCATGAAAACTCCTGCGATAAATAAATTTGTTAGTCTTTAAAAGTACCTCAGAATTCCTTGCTTATTTTGCTAAAATAGACTAACACAGCTGCCCTTCTGAATAGAATGGAATAGAATGGCATATGCAAGGACAGGATTTGGCCATGTGTATGTAACACCAATTTCTTTTCAGCAACCACTGTGCAACTGCTGTCATTTATTACTCTTGCTCCATAATTACTCATGGAGACATACAAATCCCTGATGTCTACATGTAATCAAGCTTCAAGGCAAAAAGGGTGATTCCTGCCAACTTGCCAACCACAGTGTTCTCATGTCTAAATCCCTCTCACCTGCTATTATCCACCAGTGTGAAATTTACACCAGGGACATGCCTGGGCAGGCCAATTCCCTCGTAAACATTCAGTGAAGAAATTGTATCTTGTATCTGATACTTAAGGGATTCCACCACCCCTACTCAGGCTGATTAGCACCATAAGCCAAGAAAGTTCCTTTGATTCACTGTGAGCAAGGGGATGACACTATGGTAAGCTGGTAATGTACAGTAATATGTCAGCCCCCAGGAATGAATAAAATGGTTTCAGATGACCCTGATCCCATCTATAGTAGGATGATCCTATATGTGAGATTTATGGCACCAGATTAAGAACATCTTGGAAACAGTTAATTATTCAGATTCTTGAACATTTAGAGATTGTAAGAAAGTCCGACCTTGAATACATCAGGATATATCCATTGCAATGCAGATCAGAATGTCCTACAGTTTAAAAAAAAAATTTACTAGTAAAGCTTCAGGGCCTGATTCAAGTCTTATTTACACCACCATAAATCAGAGGTAACTCCACCAGATTGAATGGTGTTACTGTTATGGAAGGTCCTTGTATCCAAAAAGATGTTAGAAACAGAAATGCAACAAGGAGTCCAAGATGTGTGGCTTTATTAAGAAAGAACTAAAACCAATCATATCAGTTTTTCCTAATATCTTAATGGTCTTGTTCTATTACTACAGCAACCCTCCCTAATGGTCTAATTCTATTACTATGGCAACCCAAGTACACAAGTTACAATGGTGTGAAAGTGAGGTTTGAATCAGGCCTTGCCTTAATATTCCAACCGCAAAAAGCGCACCGCATATTCCATTTGTTTTTACATTATTATTCTATGTGTTGGGGTTAAAAGCTGATTTCCCCTCTACAGGGAGGCATTGCACACTATACCAATATGAAAACAAACAGTGCTGCCTGGAGCTTAGATTGAAATGCCTTTGCCTCTACAAGAAACCAGACACTGAGCTGCCCTATTGTTGTACTGGCTCCAAAATGGTGATGCAAGAATTTGTGGCCAAATATACAATGGAAATTTCTAACACCGACAAATCAAAAAAAAAAAAAAAAAAAAAGAAGAAATCACTAAAATTGTAGAAATTTTAAAAAACCAAACAAAAAACCCACAAGGAACTGCTCAAAAGCACTGAGGGTTACAGACCATCTGACACCAGAAGCATCTAAGGGCAGTTAATACCTCTTCTGTTTGGAATCAGACACACTAGCATGGCCCCACTCGAATGCTAGTTCGAACTAGCCCTGTCCATGCAGGACACTTGCTTAGTTCGAATTAGTCAGTTGCAGGAAGGTCAATCTGCTGATTAGTTCGAACTAAGCAGTTAGTTCGAACTAACATGGCCACATTGACTTAATTCGAACTAACTATTTCAAATTAAGGGTTAGTTCAAACTAAGCAATCGAATTTACTAGTTCAAATTAAGGAAGCCCGTAATTCGAACTAATGAAAGCCTAGTGTGGCCAAGGCTTAAGTTAGTTTGAATTAGGCTTCCTTAATTCGAACTAACTTGCCAGTGTAGACATAGCCATTGAGATCTTTACCAAGGTCTGTAAAACTGCTTTGAGCACCCATTACTCCAGTTGCAGTCAGCTCTAAAAATCAGGGCCTTCATTTTCAGCTTTCCTATCTACTTCTATATGGCCTCAGTCTTCTCTGCTGACAGCAAAGATAGGGACTAGCCCTGCAAGGTGCTACCTGTTCTCAGTTCCCAGTGGTTTAAAGGCTCAGTACCTCTCAGGATCAAGCCCATCAGCAGAGTTAATTTGACTTTTGGAACATTTCCCCTCAATTGAGAAAACATTCCCACCTGATCTTGAATACACACACATGTTGAGTAAACATCTGGAATTGCTTGAACTACCCCCCCACCCCCACTCCCAGGCTTCCCCTGGCAGCCTATGTTATCTAAGGGGCAGAAAACACCATTTGGCGCTGGGGATCATTCAGTTATCATGCAGTAGGTCAGAGGAAAGTCAGACCTAAGACCCTGCCTCCACATCCCCTAGCAGCAGTATTGTAAGAGCATGGATGAACTGTACCTACAACCTACATATGAGCTCAGAGGAACAGATAAACCATCTGCTATCAGCCTAGAGAGAGAGTGGTTACCACTCATTCTGTGCTAAAACAACAATCAGATTAATTAACCCCATTGTCAAGTTTAACCATTTCTTTTATTATATCTAGAGGGGTAGCTGAGTTAGTCTGCATACAGCAAAAACAACCATAGCCCTGTGGCACCTTAAAGACTAACAAATTTCTTCAGGCATTTCATAAGCCCCAACCCATCCAACACATCTAACAAAGTGGGTTGGAGCCCACGAAAGCTTATGCCTGAAGAAATTTGTTAGTCTTTAAGGTGCCACAGGAGTCTGGTTTTCATTAGATCTACACACTAATAAATAAGGGTGACATTCCCTTCATGTGTATAAAGTCTGAGTTTCATAAGATAGTTGCCTCAAGCCACTGAAGGTTCCAGAATATATAATCACCACATACACCTCATTACAGCATATCTATGGACGAACTAATTTAGGCCACAGACTTAATATTTGCTAGTTAGAATTTCTCTTTTCCTTAGTTGTCTGAACAGTTGGACTCATGCTATTAAGCAGGGCTGCAAAAAAATTCAGCACAAACTTTTATTAAAAAATGCCAGGTGAACCTATTTCCAACCTTGACAATTCACTTTCACAAAATGTTTGCACAGGAGAAAGTGCAGCAAAGCCTAGTGAGAATTTGTATTCATGGGAATGTTCTCACTGAAAACATATTAGAGGTTTAGGAGCCAACCAAGCAAAAAGAAGAAACAATCATACATAATAAATTAAAATAACACATTTCTGAAGCAATAGCATAGCCTATATTAACAGGTACTATGGTTAAGTAAATAGAGCGCTTGACTGAGACTCACAAGAGTAAGTTTCTATTCCCAGCTCTGACACTATGGCTATGTCTACACTTGTAAATTTAGGTCAACTTTAGCTAAGTCGACTTAATTAATTAGTTAAGTTGACTTAGCATGTCTACACCTAAATTTAAAGTCAATTTAGGGGGAACTTACAAAGTCCACACTGGACGTCTAGGTCGACTTCTAGGGACTAGGGGGACCTAGGGCAGGTCCATGGTGGCAGGGGGGCACCCCTTGCCCACTGCCAGGGGGCTCAGCCTTTGCCCCATTGTACATGGGTATAATGGGGCAAAGGGGGCCAGGGACCCTGGCAGGGCATAGGGGCAGGGTGGGCATGCCAGGCTGTGGCTGTGCCCCCCCGCCCTCTCCCCCGAGCAGGGAGGGCAGTGGTGGAGTCCTGGAGTAGCCCTAAGTCGACTTAGGGCTGTTCCAGTTTACACTGGCTTAATTCGACTTGAAAAAGTCAACTTAAGCCTAAAGTCGAATTAAAATGAGGTTTAATAAAGTTGACTTAATTTTTATTAAGTCAACTTTATTTTCCTTAAGTCGACTTAAGCAAGCTTAAGTCAACTTAATTTACAAGTGTAGACGCACCCTATGTGACCTTAGGCAATGCATATCATGCCTTTTTCCCCCTCTCAACATTTATCTCTTTTGTCTCATACAATTATATGGTCTTTGGGGGTATGTGTTTGTACAGCACCTAACACGGTGAAGGCCTTATCTCAGTTGAGGAATCTGAGCACCATTACAAATAATAACGTAATTCATGAGCATCCATAAGCTAAAATATATTTGCATAAACCATTCATGGATAATTCTAAATAAAAACAAACATGTAAAAATTAAAGTCTATTCACAGATCATTTGTGAACAGAAAAGGAGACTTAATTATTTTAATAAATATATTGTTTGCTACATATTCATAGATTGTAAGGCCTAACAAGACCACTTTTCAACCAAGTGTATGTGCAGCCCCGGAGATACAGAGAGGTCTTCCAGAGAGTAATAAACTCATCCAGTTATTTGCCTAGTTTTACAACAGGCTACAACGAGACACTAGTAAAGCAGTTCAAACTAAAATGTCATACAGACAATGAGTTATTTATACTGCTCTGTACACTGAAATGTAAATATAATATTTATGTTCCAACTGATTTGTAATTATATGGTAAAAATAATAAAGTAATTTTCAGCAATAGCGAGTTGTGACATTTTTGTATTTTTATAGCTGTGCAGAAGCAAGGGAGGCAATGGGGCGCTAAGTTTGCTCTGAAAAGCGGTATTGGTACAAATTCTTTGCACCCACCAGTATTAAACAATAACAATTTAAAAAATAACTTCTCTGCATCTAAAAATAATTCCATAAAAATGTGGTTTAGTCTTAATTTCAAAGTGGTGAGAAAAGTTAAATTAATTTAGGCAGAAGGTTTGGTTATAAATTTAGCATTTAAAATAGTGTTGCCTAGAAAAAATGTATTTTTAATTTGGCAGGGGACCACATTTGGAGGCTGGCTGTGTGAAAGGGATCACCAATGCGAAAAGTTTGAGAACCACTGCTTTAGGAGGTGGTACAAAGCTTGGTTCATTATCCCTTGTAAAATGATTTCAGCTTTTCAGATAGAAGGTGCTATGGAAAAGAGAGGTTTGATTTTATATCAATCACAAGTCGTGGTGATTTTAATGCCATCTTCCCTTAGTTAAAGTCGACTTAAAATTACAAGTGTAGACATAGCCATAGACTCATAGGCTATGTCTACACTTGCTAATAACTAATTCAAACTAATTTTAGTTAGTTCAAATTAGCGATCCCCATTCATTTCAATGGCCGGTTAGTTCGAACTAAGAAATTAGTTCCAATTAACATGGCCACATTGGTTTATTCGAACTGGTTAGTTCGAATAAACCCTTTAGTTCGAATACCCTATTCGAATTTATTAGTTAAGGAAGCCCTTAATTTGAACTAACTAAAGCCTAGTGTAGCCATGGCTTTAGTTAGTTCGAATTGAGCCTCGTTAATTCAAACTAACTTGCCAGTGTAGACATAGCCATAGACTTTAAGGTCAGAAGGGACCAGTATGATCATCTAGCCTGACCTCCTGCAAAATGCAGGCCTCAAGACCTCACCCACCCAATCCAGCAATAGGCCACCAATCTATGACTGAGTTACTTACCTCCTTAAATCATGATTTAAGGAGTTTAAGATACAGAGAATTCACCGGTAGGTGAGCTATGCCCTGTGCTACAGAGGAAGGCAAAAAAAACCCAGAGCCCAGGCCAATCAGCCCTGGGGGAAAGTTCCTTCCCAACCCCAAATATGGCGATCAGTTAAACCCTGAGCACATGGGCAAGTCTCAACAGCCAGTTACCCAAGAAACAATTCTCTGTAATAACTCAGAACCCACAGCATTGTGTATATTAGCATTTTTTAGGAAAGTTCCCACCAGGGATAAGACCAGTGGAAGCCATATGGTAGATAAGTTCCAAAGGGGGAGCCGTGTTAGTGTAGTTCAGCAAAACAAACAAGGAGTCCTGTGGCACTTTTAAAGACTAACAAATTTATTTATCGCATGAGCTTTCATCATTATACTTGAGTTAATGAGGCAGGGGAGGGGGTGATCTGATGGTCTTGTGTTATGTGGTGTTTGCTAGTTTGTGACAATAATTGCTATAGACATAAATGCCATATAAAATTATAAATATTTTTATGGAGCGATAACCAATGCATGTGGTACTGAGAAGTGGTTGCAAATGCCTACCTGGGCCAGGGCTCGCACATGCATGAAGGGAGCCTGGACAATACGGGAAGGGGGCCTGGAGATTAGGAGGGTTCCAGAGCCTGTAAAATTATACTTTAACCACTGATTGTAATGGTGGTAATAGTGCTGTATGTAAGGACTAATCCAAAGGCCATTCAAATCAACAGGATTCTTTCCACTGATTTCAAGGACTTTTAGGATCAAGTACACAAACTCAGGAAGCCCTTTGTGGCTGAGGATTTCAACTCTCAAAAAAGTCCACTGTAGAATAGAAAAGTAGCATTTTATCCATTTTAGTGATGGGGAAATTAAGTTACAGAGAGGATAAGCAACTAGCTCAGGGTCACACTGCCAGTCTATGGCAGAATGTGACATAGAAAGTGAGGACTGTCTTTCTTGAAATATTTAAAGGTATTTTAAATGTAAATGCTGAAGCAACATGTTTAGATAAGCCTAAAGACTGTGGTTTGCATATTGAAAAGTGGGAAACGTTTGGAAAGATTTGGTGATACTGTAGCTTCTGGAAGGCGTGTAACCGTATTCTAGTAGAGAAACCTGGATATGTTCGTTGCCAGTTTTTTCCTATGTGCCCATTTTTCACTTATGTGCATGTGTACTTGCAAGATTAAATGTATTTATTCACAATTCCTGTTCATCAGAACTTGGAATGAGGAGGACTCCCTAGAGATAAAGTTGTATCTTGCTATTTCTATTAAATGTCCTTCCTTCTCCCACCCTCTGATCTCCTCCTTGCAAAGGACAGTTCTGTAACACAGAGATCATCAGTCCTCTGCTGGTATAAAGGGTGACATTCCTGGCGATGATGGATTTGCACCTGTTCACACAAGCAGAAAAATTGGTTCTTTAATTATGGTGACAGGAAAAATCCAAAAAAATGTATTCCCAGTTGTATGCTGGAGTAAATGGGCAGAGTAACATGGGCTCATTGATTCCAAGGCCAGAAAGGCCCAATGTGATCATCTAGTCCAGTGGTCCCCACACTTTTTATGCTGCATCCCCCTTACTTCTGCCCACACCCTCACCCCCTTCAGAGTCAAGGGCAGGAGAGGGACCATGGTCAGGGATGGGGCTGTGGTCAAGGCCAGGGTTGGGGCTCAGGCTGCGTTGGAGCCACAGCCAGGGCCAGAAGCAAGGGCAGAAACAGAACCGCAGCTATGCCATTGACAGGCTGGGCTGCAGCTGGGAGCCAGGGTCACAGCTGGGAGAGAATCAGGGGTGGAACAGGAAAGTGAACCATCACCAGGTCATGGTCAGGTTCAGGGGCGGGGCCAGGAACTGGGCCAGGGCCAGGAGTAAAACCACAGCAGGGAGCAGAGCTGGATCAGAGCTAAGCTGGTTTGCTCTCCCTCCCCACCCCCAGTGGGGACTGTCCTGGGCCCTTCCATGACCTCCAGCACCCCACAATTTGGGGGACCTCTGATCTAGTCTGACCTCCTGTATAACACAGGCCATAGAACTTCCCTAGAATAATTTCTAAAGCAGGTCTTTTAGCAAAACCTCCAAAAGTGCAAAAGTTGACAAGGGGCTATAAGGAAACAGGATAAAATTAGTCCTACAAGCTGATCCACCTGGCTGCAGGAGTCTGCCCACATGGAGCATCTTATAGGAGTGGGGGCTAAGGGAGAAACTGGGGACCTTGAATTGAGCCCAAGTGAACAGGGTACATGTAGGAAAGGGCCACACTGGGGCAATGCTACCTTTTCCCTGTTGCTCCAAGTCAGCTATAGGCTGTACAATCATTGTGGGAAGTTGGAGTCATACAGCTGATGAAGCAGTATAATTACCGGAATTACCCAAAAAACAACAGAGTCCTGTGGCACTTTTAAAGACTAACAGATTTATTTATCGCATGAGCTTTCGTGGGAGAAAATCCCACTTAATCTGATGAAAGCTCATGCGATAAATAAATCTGTTAGTCTTTAAAAGTGCCACAGGACTCTGTTGTTTTTCAGCGCTAGACTAACATGGCTCCCCCTTTGTAACTTGACTACATGGAATTACCCAGATACATCCCCTGCAGTAAAGAAAGAAACATTCTCCAATCTGCCACATCTATAGTAGGAGGACGAGGGATTAGGGTAAGCCTGGCCAAATAACATCATTATGCAAGGATGGGAGAAATCTGTTACAGAATAAGCAATTTACTGTGTTGTCCTTACCCTCTTTCTCCTCTGGGGATGGAAGTGTATAGACGATCATGATTCAATGAACGACCTATATAGTTATGAAGTATTCAGATAATTCTGTGGTATGTGAACCCATTATAAACAACAAGATTCTCAAAGGGACCTAATCTATCTAAACACAGTATGAATTTAACAGTTTAGGTCTGTAAATATATTATAATAGGGTAGTATCCCTTTAAATAGTTTGCGAGCCTTCTAATGGTGCTCACTTTGTCCTATGTGGTAGAAGCCAAAAAACAAAAAAGAGAGTCAAAGCCACAATACATATGTAACTGGAACTTGCATGTTTTCTGTATATTTAGCAAATACAGTTATTTGGGTCCCCATGTGGTTTCAGTATATCTTTCTGAAAGAATAAAAAAGATAAGAAGCTCAAAATTGAGTTTGTTTTTTTTTAATGTGTTTTTTTAAAAAAAGAGTATTCATACCATTATTTAGATGAGTTACTAATTAAAACATCATTTAAAAATCTCCCTGCAGTGGTCATAAGCCAGATTCTAGCAAAAAAAAAAAAGTACTACATAAGAATCAGAGAGCGACAATTATTAAAAATCAGAAATGAAATTGTCTATAAGAAGCTAATAATACCTACCTCTAATATCACACTTTTCATCAGATCTCCAGGTATTTTACAAAAGGAAAGAAATATCACTGCAACTAAGTGTGATGTCTATGCTGAATGAAAAGCAAAAAATAAACTAACAAACAAAAACATGAATAGAAAAGATTACTATTACAATTACAAATTATTTCTGAATTAAAAATGTAAGAGGTCAGGATTGTTTTAATTTTGAATCTTAGCATCATCCATTTAATTCAAAGAAGGAGTCCTGTGGCACTTTTAAAGACTAACAAATTTATTTATCGCATGAGCTTTCGTGGGAGGAAATCCCACTTTGTCAGTTTGTTTTGCTGACCCAGACTAACACGGCTACCACTTTGGAACCATTTAATTCAGAAGCTCCAAGCAGTGAGGACCTATAGCAATGCTTATCCTTCACCACCAGAGGATGCTGCTTTATCATCCTGAATAAGCCAATTTGCCATTAAACAAGTTTAAAGTAAGATCCTACTTCAAATAAAAAAAAACACCTTTTGATAGCAGAATTTGAACTGGTTTAAAGAACACAAACTTTTTAAGTTTTGCTTATCTGAACTGATATTCTCACTCACTCGGTTAGGGCTACTTTAAAAGTCAAAAGTCACCTCTGTGAACTATATTTGCATGTTCTGTATTTTAAAAAATAGTTTCAGAACAGCCTCTTTTTCTGTTCTGATAAACGGTCAGGGCTGGATTGAGGCAGGGACATAAGGACTGCTGCCCAGGCCCCAGGCTAAAGTAGGCCCCACTGCAAACCAAAAATAAATACAGTCCTGGTCTCCGCCCTGGCCTGCCCCCAGTCTGGGCTGGCCGGTTTGCCCTGGGTCCAGTGCACTTCCAGCCTCAGTGTTCCCAGCCACTGGTGCTGGCTGCCTCACCCCCCGGCCAGCCCAGTCCAAGCCCCTGGTCGACACTTAGCACCCCACTGTCCACTGCACCAGCCTGTACTGCAGTGCCGCCCCACAGCAGCATTGACCAGCCCACCTCAGCACCAGCCCTGCCTCCCCCCCCACCCCCAGCTGGGACCTTCCCTAACCCCACTGTGATCCACTCTGGCCCTAGCCTGGGCGTCCACCCCAGCTGGGCACTGGGCAACCATCTGCACCCCTCAGTCCAGCTCCAGCGAAGACGGCGGTGGCAGGGGGGGCCACATAAGGGCGGGGGGGCTGACAGAATCTCACAGCCCAAGGCCCGCAGGAGGGTTAATCCAGCTCTCTAAACAGTAGGTGAGTAGCAATGCAGAAATGAAACCCAGGAGGATTTTCTGAAGCACATCTTGACTTTCTGCACCTTACGAGTGAATCTTGCAATAGTTTGAAAGCCCCAGCTGGTGGAATTTAGAGATTCATTGGCTATGTCTACACTAGAAGAAGTTAGGTCGACTTTGTTAAGTCAACTTAATAAGGTTGACTTTAAGTCAACTTAAAGTCGACCTTATTAAGTCGACTTAACAAAGTGGTTTCCATGGACATGGACTTAGTCCACTTTGTTAAGTTGACCTAACTGCCCTTAAGTCGACTTAATAAAGCGGATTTAAGCATCCACACTGTGCTTAGGTTGACCTAAAGGAGGGTTAGGTCAACCTAAGAAGGGTTAGGTCGACCTACCCTGCGGTTCTTATTAAGTCGACCTAAGCTTTCCTTAGGCTGACTTAAGAAATTCCTTATGGCTATGTCTACCCTTGCAAATTAGGTCGACTTAAGGAGGCTTAAGTCAACCTAACTTAGTCCCCGTCCACACTAGGCTTTCATTAAGTCGACTGTTGTCCAAATTTGTCTAGCTCCAGTTTCCAGATATAGGTATGTAAGCAAGGTTAAGAATCTGTTCACCTCTCTTGCTTAGCAGCTAAGCAGGGAGGGGGGCAACTAATTTACCTGGGCTTTGTATTTGCATAATACTCAGCATAATTTCACCCAGGGGCTAAGCATGATGAGATACAGTATGTGTGGCTGGTTCAAATCCTCTGAATCTGGTGTTTTAGCAAAAGGGGGAAAGGAAATATTGTTCTTTCATAATATGCTACCCTTTGGCTTTGTCTACACTAGAAAAGTTAAGTCGACTTTTGTTAAGTCAACTTTAATAAGGTCGACTTTAAGTCAACTTAAAATCAACCTTATTAAAGTCGACTTAACAAGTAATAACACTTTTAAGTCGACTTAGTCCACTTTGTTAAGTCGACCTAACTGCCCTTAGGTTGACTTAACAAAGTGGACTTATGCATCCACACTGGGCTTAGTTCGACCTAAGGAAGGGTTAGGTCGACCTAAGGAGGCTTAAGTCGACCTAATGATTGTAGTTATAAAGTCGACTTAAGCTTTCATTAAGTCGACTAAAGGAATTTCTTAAGTTGACTTAATGAAAGCCTAGTGTGGACGTGGCCTAATTTAAGTCGACTTAAACCTCCTTAAGTTGACTTAAATTACCAGTGTAGACATAGTCTTTGATTGTACATCTGTTATTGACTAAGAAGCTGATGGAAAAGTCACCATCAGCAAAAAAGAACTTGAAAAAGTGAGCAACCCTAGTTTTCAAAGTTGTAAAACAAGGTGGGGAGGGATGTAAGCTCTGCTGGAGCTGTTCCTTAGACAAACACCTACCTTCCTGCCCATTGTTGAAGGACAGACCTAAAGATTCCTTGTGGAGTCTCTTTTGTTATTTTAATTAAGCTAAAATCACCAGAGAAGTAAAAACTTATCTAAAAGCTAAAATGACATGGGAAGCAAAAAACTTCCCTAGGAACTAAAATCACTGAAAGTTTACTGAGCTCAAGCAAAAAATTGGTGCTAGCAGACAGGGAGCAGACAGCAGGTGTGACCAGTGGTGCCAGCGGACAGCAGGTGTGACCAGTGGCCAGTGGGCGGTGCCAGCAGACGGAGCCAGTGGATGGTGTGAGCAGACCCTGAGGTGGCGGAAAATAATTGGAGGGGAGGGCTGAAGCCCTCTCCCTTTTAGAGGTGGACAGTAAAACATTGATGGTCAGTACAGGGGTTATAAAGAAATGAAGGACACACTCTATGTACACTGGGGGTGAAATAAGTTCTGTCTATTGGGTTTTGTAGGAATCCTTCTTTGCACTGTATTCCAATCAGTGGTGCGTTTTAATGTTGCCTTTATATAGTCTTTATTAAAAGTCTTATATGCTACACCCAGACTCGTGCTTGCAAGAGGGGAAGTATTGCCCTTCTAGGGCACCCAGGAAGTGATGTGTAATTTCCTAGAAAACTGGCTGGGGGCTTGAGCCAATTGGTGTTGTAACATTATTTGGAAAACCCTACATATAGAACCCGGTCCTTTACTGCTGCCATCTCAGCCTGGCAAAGGGATTACAGGTACTTGTTACATATTTGTCTGATAGATTGAAGAGCCCTCCGTTATCAGAGTGGTGATCCCCACGGAGGCACCGATAGACTGGGATCAAGTCATTGCTTAATCTTGTCTCTGATAAACCAGAGATTGGGCTCCTTAAGATATTTCCCGATAATGTCTTCCAAAATTTTAATCATTCTCATGGCTCTTCTCTGAACCCTCTCCAACATATCAACATCCATCTTGGAGTGTGGACACCAGAAGTGGATACAGTATTCCAGCAGTGCTCACATCCGCAAGGATTTGCGATTCACAATGAAAGCACCTGAGCCTCTGTTTTCACATTGAAAAGAAATACGTTTCCAGCCCTCGTGGTGGTGGAGAAAAGCCTGAAAACATGAGCCAGCTGTGCCCTACAGGTTCATGACCCCAAAGCCTGCCACAAAGAGCCCGATGTTTATTATTTTAAAGAAACTGCATGATTTGGGGGGGCCTGGTTCCTGATTTTTGTACACCTGTGATTGGCAATACTGCAAATGGGATGCTCAGCTCGCCATGGAGCAGCAGAGACGTCATTGCACTGTAGTTCACCCAGCCCCTGGGAAGGCTGCAAGCAGAAATTATTTTATCAGTGTCTGATTTTCTCCTTCAGATACAAGCTTCATCTAAACCTCTCTGAACTGAAACAACATGCTCACAATTCAGCTATGAATATACAGCCAGCTGGAAAAATCTACCTGCGGCCACCCCCCTTCCCCAAGAGATAGTTCTTGTTTTCAGAGTAATAGCTCCAGGCCACTGTGCTGCTTCTGCTAATAAGAGGCCCAACCCTACAATCCCTGCTCCTCAGAACTCTCGTTCGTTAGTCTCCATGGCTATGCCTGCACTTAGAAGGTTAAGTCGACTTTAGTAAGTCACCTTTATTAAGTCAACTTTAAGTCGACCTTATCAAGTCGACGTAGAGAGTCCACACTAGACTCGTAGGTCGACTGAAGGCAGACTTTATCAGGTCGACGTAGAGAGTCTACACTAGACTCCTAGGTTGACTGAAGGCAGACTTTATCAGGTTGATGTAGAGAGTCTACACTAGACTCGTAGGTCGACTGAAGGCAGACTTTATCAGGTTGATGTAGAGAGTCTACACTAGACTCGTAGGTCGACTGAAGGCAGACTTTATCAGGTCGATGTAGAGAGTCTACACTAGACTCCTAGGTCGACTGAAGGCAGACTTTATCAAGTCGACATAGAGAGTCTACACTAGACTCTTAAGTCAACTTGGGGGGGTTGGAGGGGTGCATTGTGGGAAGTGTGGCAGCAGAGAAGGTCTCCCCTCCCCCGGCCATGCCTTCCAAACAGGAAGTGAGCTCAGCCCCTTCCCATTGTGCCTGGCAACTCGGAGCCTGAGCAGGTCATGGATCTGCCTCTTCTCCTGTGCTTTGTCAGCCAGCTGAGCAACACCTGCCAGCTAGGGGTAAGACTTCTTCAGCTGTGGAGCAGGCCTGTCTGGCAACTCACCAGCACAGAGGAAGATGACAGCCTGCCCCCTGCCCTGCTGCCCCAGCAAGCTGCCGCAGTCACTGCACTGTGCTTCATGCCTCGTCGCCTCCGGGCACGGGAGGCCCACAGCGACTGGTGGGAGCGGATCATCCTCACCACCTGGGACAACGACCTGTGGCTGCAGAGCTTTAGGATGAGCAAGCAGACCTTCCTCAAGCTCGTCTGCAAACTCACCCCAGTTCTGCAGCGCATGGACACCCAACTCCGAACCGCCCTGCCCGTAGACAAGCGAGTGGCCATCGCCGTGTGGAAGCTGGAAACCCTGGATTCTGACCGCTCTGTGGCCCAGCAATTTGGCATCAGGAAGGCCACCGTGGGGACCGCTCTCATGCAGGTCTGCAAGGCAATCAACCGGGACCTGCTAGCCCGCCTCATCACCCCGGGCAACCTACACGAACTCCTCGCCAGCCTCGCCTGACTCGGCTTCTCCAACTGTGGGGGGCATTGTGGACGCCACCCCCATCCCCATCCGAGCCCCAGACCACTGGGCCAGGGACTATGTCAACCACCAGGGGTACTACTCCGTGGTCCCGCAGGCCCTCGTGGACCACCACAGAATCTTCCAGAACATCCATGTGGGCTGGCCGGGGAAGATGCACAACACAAGGATCCTGCGCAACTCCGCCCTGTACAGGCGCATGCAGGCGGGCACCTTTTTCCCCGACCACACCATCACCATCGGGGACGTGCAGGTGCCAGTCCTGATCCTCGGGGATGCCACCTACCCCTTGATCCCCTGGCTGATGGCGCCATACAGGGGCCGCATGGATGCCAGCAGGGACCTCTTCAATCGGAGGCTCAACTGGTGCTGCAGCATCGTTGAGCATGCCTTCGGCCATCTCAAGGCCCATTGGAGGGCCCTCCTGACCAGTGTTCTCTCTAAGCTGCGCGGGTGCATGGCCACACAGCGGCCGTCGCACCCCCCGCGCAGCACTGAGGGACCCCCACGCAGCCTGGCAGCCCCCGCCGCCCCCTCCAGACCCCCGGAGCTGCGGCTTTGCCGTGGCAGACCCAGCCTGAGCCCGGCTTCTGGGCTGGCCCTCACCACGCCCAGGGCGGAGCAGGCAGGCTCAGGGTCAGGGCATGTGCGCGGGCCTACCTGCCTGCCTGCCCCACGCGGCCGGGGCAGGCTCCCGGGCTTGCACCCGCCGGCAGCCTCGACTTCCCGGCCCGGGGTCGGGGTCGGCTCCGCTCTGCCGACAGCCTTGGCCTCCCGGCATGGGGCCAGGATCGGCCTCCGGTGCTGGGGTCTGCTCTGCCCAGCCGGCGGCCTCCCGGGGCCGCGTTCGGGTCCCCGCCACCAGCGGCCTCGACTTCTTTCTTTCTTCTTTCTTTCCTTGGCTTCTTTCTTTCCTTCTTTCTCTTCTTTGCCTTCCTTTTTCTTTCCTCCTTCGTCTTTGTTTCTCTTTTGTCTTCCTTTTTCTTTCCTTCTTTCTCTTCCTTTTTTCTTTCTTTCTCTTCTTTCCTTCTTTCTCTTCCTTCCTTCCTCCTTCTTTCCTCTTCCTTCCTGCCTCCGTCTTTCTCTTCCTTCTTTCCTTCTCTCCGCCTTTCTTTTCCTACTTTCTCTCTTTTCTTCCTTTCTCTTCCCTTCTTTCTCTTCTTTGCCTTCCTTTTTCTTTCCTTCTTTCTCTTCGTTCCTTCTTTTTTCTTTTTCTCTTCTTTGTCTTCCTCTTCCTTCCTTTCTTTCTTCTTTCTCTTCCTTCCTTTTTTCTTTTTCTCTTCTTTGTCTTCCTCTTCCTTCCTTCCTTTCTTCTTTCTCTTCCTTTTTTTCTTTTTCTCTTCTTTCCTTCTCTCTTCCTTCTTTCCTTCTTTCTTTCTTTGCTCCCTTCCTTTCTTTCTCTTCCTTTTTTCTTTTTCTCCTCCTTCCTTCTCTCTTTTATTCTTTCTCTTCCTTCCTTCCTTTTTAAAAAGCTTTTTAAAAATTAATTTTAAATAAAAACCTTTCTAAAAATTAAATTTCAATTCAAAATTCATTCAAATTCAATTAATTAAACACAATTAATTAATTCTATTTACAATCACTTTAACTTCAATTAATGCCTATAATTTCTGTCGTGTGAGTTTGCACAAAAATTTTATTCTGAAAAAGTTTTGCACACGGCTTGAAAATTTTGCACAGAAGCCGCCAAACCTTAGAGGGAACATTGCTCCTGACCCACCTGCAGCTCCCGGAGGTGGTCAGCGCATGCTGTTGCCTGCACAACCTCTGTGAGCTGTGGCTGGAAAGGCTCCCCAGCGTCTGGGAGGCCGAGTGGCTCGCTGTGCAGTACAAGCAACCTGACGACACCCTGCCCCAGACTCAGCGAGTCCAGCAGCAGGCAGAGCTCATCCAGGATATGCTGAGGGCCCACTTCGACAGCGAGAAGGACTATGGGGTGGGCCTGCTACCAGGCCCCATTACCTGCACCACCCGCCCATACCTGCCCCAGCGCTGTCCCATGGGGGAGCGGGGCCTGGGGCCAAGTGGCCAAAGTGGGGCCCTGCCTGCGCGGGGGGGAGGGAGTTGGAGCCTGCTCCGGTCCCGCAGTGGGAGCCAGCAATGGCCGGGAGGCCGGGGCCGCCTGGGGGGGGGGGGGGGGTTGTGGAGCCGGAGCCGGCTGTGGGAGGGAGCCGGCCATGTGGGGCAGGCTGGCCCAGAGGCTGGGCCCCATGCGCTCTGCCCTTGGGCCTGCCTGCTCCGCCCTGGGGGCGGTGAGGGCCAGCCCAGGGGCCGGATATAGCCGCCCTGCCACGCCCCGCCGCCTTCGCCTGGGTGCCAAAGGCAGTGAGGCGACCGTGGGAGGAGGGGCTGCAGCGCGCACGCGGCCCCCCCACAGCCCCGCTGGGAGCGGGACAGCGCAGGGCCCATGTACCCATGGGGGTCTGCCCCCTCCCCAGGGACAGCCCTGCCTGCCCCCCATGCACCCATCTCCATCTGCCCCCGTCCCACACCAATAAAAAGCACAACACACTGTATAACAGTGTTCAGGGTGTTTATTCAGAGGCGGAAATGGGGGGTTGGGAGGTTTGGAGGGAGTGAAGAGAGTCGGGGGGAAGGAGGGAGGTCGGGGGGGGGGCCGGTGCTAGTGGCCTCCGGAAGGCGGGTCTGTGACGGGATGCACATCCGTGCACCTCCTAGGGCATGATCTGTGTAACTTTTCTGTTCAGTTTTGCAAGGTAATTGTGTGATTTGATGCCAAATGCGCTATAACAGGTTCCTTTGTGAAGCCTCAAAACATATTCCACGGCAGGCTCTTCCTGTGCCAGGAACTCTGGGAGGGAGATCAGAGAGGAAAGTCTGGAGCCCATGGAGGTCGACTTAGGGCTACTCTGCATCTACATTGGCTTAGGTCGATTCAATGAGGTCGACCTCAGCATTAGGGCGACATAAAAGGAGGTGTTATTACGTCAACATAACTTTTCCTTAGGTCAGCTTAGGGAACTGGTTAAGTCGACTTAGGGAAAGCCCAGTGTGGACACGGAGTAGTTTAGGTCGACTTCGGCCTCCTTAGGTCGACTTAATTTGTAAGTTTAGGCGCACCCCATGAGACTTTCAGTGAGGAGGGCAGGAGCCAGCCCTTCGCTGCTCCTCAGTGAGGTAGGCAAGTACTTGTATTCCCATTCAAAAGATGGGAAAGCGAGGAGTTAATGAAGCAATTACAGGAGGCCAGCCACCAGAGCTCTGGCTGACTTCAACGGGTGTAGCTGGTGTTCAGCGGCTCTGAGATCAGGTCGTTAGTCACACAGGAAGTCAGCGGCAGAGACAGGATTAGAGCCCTTCTTACCCGGTAGCTTTGTCTGATGCCTCTTAAGCACAGAACCATTCTTCCTCCCTATCGATTAGCAGATGCTCTGGCTTCACTAACTGTGTCACCATGCAAGCATAGGTCTGTTTTAAGGATGGTGGGCCATTGATTCTCTTCTCCCACCATTTTGGCTCTGGTAGAAGTCCCAGTAAATAGCATAAATGGTAGAACAATCAAGCCACATGAGCTGATTGCACTATGAATAGCTACATCAGACACCAGTTCCACAGTCCTTTTCAATAGCTATTCATGTTCCCTACTACTTTCTTCTCCCCTTCCAGGCACCACAGATTTCCAACTTACTGCTCTTGCTTTCGGATTGATACTGTACATCCCACGACCTTAGCTCTGCTGCGGACTTCTGAACTTCGGGCTGGCATCGCAGAATACATGGTAACAGAAGCCAAAATCTATCAAAGAGGGAAGTGCTGGCTGCTACTATGGACAAAGTCACAAACAGCAGGGACATGGTAGGGCCTGTCTTCAGCCCATTGATCCAAGCCAGCGTGGGTATTTTCTGTTTTAAATTGGTGGGAACTCAAGTAGAGAGCACAAGTAACGTTACAGCAGTGACCTGCATTCGCGACTCCATTACTGGCTGATGATGCAGAAATAATTGGACTGCTTTCTGCAAGATGATTTGTGCCATGGTTTCCTACAGCAGGAGAATCCTGCACTAGCAAATGTGGGTGGCTAGATTATTCCATGCCTCTAAATTCAGATCCTCAAGTGGGATAAATTGAAGTCAATGAATGTGGCTGCCTGTGAAATTTGGGAACCCAAATACCTTTGAGGAGCTGGGCCTGACAGTGTAAGTAACTTCCCCAAAGTCACACAGCAAGTCAGCAGCAGAGCCAGCACAGAAACTCAGATCTTTATGACTCCCAGGCCAGTGTCCTATTGGATCACATGACCCTCTTATACAGGGGTGCTCTTCTAGCACAGCCCAACTGCGAGATGAAAGCCAAGGAGCCTAACTTGGTCCTGCTCATAGTCATTATCAGGCCATGGGCTGTTTCTAGGAAAGCTGTCTCCTGAGACAGCAGCACAGAGGCATATTGTTGGCAATATTCCTGCACTAGTAATATCCCATAATAATATCCTTGACCATCATCTATCTGACCCTCTTGCTTCTTACTCCTGCTTTCCCCTTTTCACCAGGGAATATGTTTCTTTGTTTGTTTTTAAACAGGTCCTGCATTTTCTCCTTCCTAATTTGTTTTACAACTCAGGAAGTGGTCAAAATCTCATGTTCCTCTTTGATTTGGGGGGCCAGATTCTAATCTCATCTACAGCTACATAAATCTAGAGTAACCTCATTACTATCAGTGGAACCACTCCAGATTTCCAAGGGTGTAACTCACATCAGAATCTGGCCCTTAGTATTCTGTGTTATGTTTCAGACATTTTAAGAATAAATTGTAGTTACTGACTCTTATTTGTATCTTGACACAGTTTAGATCATCTCTTTTCCATTACCGTGTATTTTTCCTTTAAGACTCAATTTGGAGATTCATGCTCCCCAAAATCAGCATGTTTTCCAGTGGCTCATCTTCACTGATTGTATATGCAGGTGCAGATGTGTAGAAATCCAGTAAATACATGTTTTTTCTAGTGCTCGTACACTGCAGTTGAATGACACACTGAGTATTCAGAACCACCACAGCGCACAGGAATTGTTTTCAGGACTGTCCATAGTTTTCAAATGTTTGCGAGCATCTCCCCGCACCATGCACAAAACATCAGAAGCTCCAACCAAGCCTCAAAAGCAAACAAAGCTTTCCAGGGCCTGATCCAACACCCATTTGTAGTTAGTGGAAAGATGCCAATTGACTTGACTCACACCCTTTATTTCCTGTGTGAATGAACCTCAAGCACAGTAGCTGCACCAAGATGCCAGCATTATGCTTTGAGCAACCCCACAGATTTTGTATTAGACACATTCTCACATGTATCTGCTCAAAGTTAAATCCCCAATTTACTGTATTTGTTTCTATATTTTCATCCCAGCTGACAGGAGAGTCAAGGAGGAGAACTGGGTGTGTCCCTGCAGCAGCTGGAGCAGCCCTGCTAGCTGTGATCTGCACCCAGATAGCTAACTGCATTCTCTGTTGTGTATTTACTTTGTTTGCAGAAAAAATTTAGTATTTACATTTCACTCTGATCTTTATCTTTCATCAGGCACAAGAAAACTGATCTATTCCTTTCATTCCTTTGCTGCTGCCCTGAAGGAAGTCCAGCTGAATGCATGGCATAGGATTGGGGTTGTCATATTTATGAGGGCCTAAGAGGTTGCACTGAAATAGCTCTCTGTTGAAATTTGCAAAATAAATGTCCCAGTGTAACCTTCGGGTGGGCTAAATTCATTCAATTGCCCTTCTCCAGTGCCCCACAGAAATCAATCCCAACCCCTATGGG
>ML685781.1:5915095-5975661 GCA_007922175.1 Pelusios castaneus
ATCTTTATTATTTATCCCACGGTAGTGCCTGGATGCCCCACTCCTTGACCAAGCCCATTGTGCTAGGGACTGTAC
Source organism: Pelusios castaneus (assembly GCA_007922175.1). Lineage (NCBI taxonomy): Eukaryota > Metazoa > Chordata > Testudines > Pelomedusidae > Pelusios > Pelusios castaneus. The sequence goes on from ML685781.1 coordinate 5,915,171, forward strand.
AAACACAAAGCAAAAAGTCTGTACCTGCCCCAAAGAGCTGGTACAATAGATCTAACAAAGTACCTAATGAGCAAGCTCCCTTTAAAAACAATCTGAGCATGTCACATCCCCAAGTCTGTGAGGAGGCGGTGTTATCTAATGGACAGAACCCTTGGCTAGGAGTCAGGAGACATGTTCTGCTACTGAACTGCTGTGTGACCTTGGTGCCGTACTGTGTCTATACAGCACCTGGCGTAACGGGGTCCTTATTTGATGTTATGCGTGTATAAAATGGGAGTCTTACAATCCGCAGGGTATCTCTGCCTCAAGAGGTGCTAAAACAGTGAACTCGTATTCCTCTGGCATGTGCAGTGCCCATGGAGATCAGTGCGTGTTTGCAATGCAGAGATGTAAGGTGTGTCATTGCGGGCTTCAGCCTCTATATTATCTTGTTTTCTTTCTTTGTTGGGGCCTCATCCTTTTCTCCATGAAATCAGTAACAAAAGTCCGAACTAGCCTCTTAGGCCCAGATCCCCAGAGAGGCTTCAGTGCCTAACTCCCATTGATTTCAAAAGAAAATCAATCGGAGTTAGGTGCCTAAATCCGTTTGAGGAGCTGGGCCTAGTCCTCCATGAAAAAAGCATTTAAAATTTGGAATCTGCCTGTGCTTCTCTCCTGTCCATCCCTTCTCCTCTCCCCTCTGAACTCAGTCCTGGCTTTGCCATGCAGAATGCACAAAAGCCAATCTTTGCCGTGCTTTGCCATACGGAGCAAAGGGTGGGCAGTTCTGCCCTGCAACTTCTCTCTCTGTTACCTGCAGTTCCCATTGCATCTGCCAGTAAGTGCCTGCCCGGAAGAGTGTGGTTTATAGCGGCATTTAGAAGCCCTGTCAAGAAAGACTAAAACTACCCCTTTTGCTTCTGCAGTGAACTAGATTTGAACCTAGACCAGCCACTAATACATTTTACTGCATAATACCACGATCACAAATGTTATTGTAACTGCACGTTGCCCTCACCAGCCACAGGCTGCGAATCGCAGTAAACGGAGGGCTAACTTGTGACTTTAGGCATGTGCCATTGAGCAAGGGACAGTCAGTAAAATGCCCCACTGCAGCAGTAGCCCTGGGAGGCCTCCTGACTCAAGAGATTCACATATGAGTCAAAATTCCCTTCCCTGCTTCCTCCTTGTTGTGGGAGGAGGGAAGGGAGTAATAATTCACTGCTGGGCTGGCCTCAACCAACAATAAATGGCAACCCCTCCCTCCACTGACTGAGCTGGCCAGTGATTGGGAGAGAAAGCCAAAGATAATCCCACTCATCCAAGGCCACCTGCTCTGGAGAGAGGAAGCAGGTATGCAGCCCTATGACGGTACCCCTGAGTGACCGATGATCAGAGTCACACTCTAGCCTAGAGTAAACACCCTGCCCTACCATTCCAGTTTAATATAGACTCTCCTCCCCCCGCCCCTGAGATTAATTCCAAGCACGTTTTTATGAGATGATCATGTTAGCCAAGGACTATTTTTTCCCCGTTTGGGGCTGTGAAGTTCTACGAGTCACTCACGGTAGTGACTGAGTCACAAGAAGGCCAGTGGTGTCTAGTCAGAACGCAGTTCATCAGGCATGGACATTTCCAAAGCACATCAGCTGCCGGAACTACATCTTGTGCTTGGACAGAGTCCGTGACCAGCACCACAGCTAGCCCACAATAAGCTCAGTGGCCATCAGCAGCAGTAGGGTAAATGTTGTGACAATTTAAGAAAGAAATTAGACATTAATGGTGCTGTATGGCCAGGGCCAGCCTCATGGGTGGGCAATGGGGGAGATCACTCAGGGAGCCGTGGCCAAGAGGCTTCAGAAGGGCTGTACACACCTGGGAGGCTGGGGCAGCGGTAAAGCGTGCTGTGGTGGGACAAGACCCAGCTGTTCACATGTCCCCCCGTCCTCTGGGTAGCTGTCGCCCTCTTCCTGCTGCTGCACTGTTCAGGAAGCAGGACTTATAGGGCACCGCCACCAAAGAAAGTTAGCTCAGGGCACCCTTTTCTCTAAGGCTGGCCCTGTGTATGGCACAGGAGCAGCACTTAACATGGCAGTAAAGGCTCATGCCTGCTCTTGTGGGTGAGGCACCAGACAGGGATCAGAAGAGCTTGGCCCTGTACCTGTCCCTGCCAGAGGCTTTTTGGACAAGTCACACGGGGCAGATTTTCGAGCGCTCAGCACCAAATCCAAAGCTAGATTTTTCAAAAATACTTGGCGCCCTTCCACCCCATATATTAAAGTCTGTTGCAAACCCAGACATTTCACTTATGTGTTTAGTGGTGGCATAGCTCCACTGAAAGTCTGGATTCCATAGGGGGGCTGAGTTCTTTAGAAAAGCTAGTGCCTAATCTTTGTGCCTCAGTTTCCCTTCAGGACTTTTGAAACAATACCTCTCTCTCACCCGTTGTCTATGTCTTCTATGTAGATTCTTCTTATACCTCTTTAGGGCAGGGAGTGTCTCTTCCTATGTGTCTGTACAGCACCTAGCACAGGGGCACCAACCTTTCAGCATTAGTGCGATATAAATCAGTGATAATAATTAATCATAAATTGAGTGATGAGAACAATGGTAAGCCATAGCTCAGATGCTGATGAATTCTTGAGATACTCAGAGGAGATTCCAGATCGCGAGATGAAAGCCATCAGCCCGGCTGCCGGAATGTCCTCTTTATTCCTCTTGCTTAAATGATAAAATATACACAAAAATTCCCTTGCAATAGGAATCACTTTTTTTTCCCTTCCTGACAGCTCCCCAGAACGGCAAAAGAACACTGTGCCTCCACGGGACCTTCTGTGCAATACATGAGTCATATTATTTTACTCACGTCAAGTGGTGATAACAGCCACAAAAAGAAGCCTCATTTCACCCCAGTCAATTTGCTGTCTGCAATCACGAATTCCATGCAAAAACAATGGTTTTATCCAGTAAAACATCAAATAATTTTCAAACGTTCTCATCATTTGGCCTTGTCAGCTCTCCAGACAGCCACTGACTATAATGAGGGCTCAAGAATATATGCTGCACATATATTAGGTACTAGTATGGGTGCTGCCATCATAGCACCTGAGCAAACCACAATCTAAAATGTGTTTATCCTTCCAGCACCACTGTCAGGCAGAGAAGTTCTATTAGCCCCATTTTACATATGGAGAACTAAGGAACACTGAGACTAAGTAACTTGCCCACAGTAACGCAAGGACATCTGTGGTGATGGGCCAGAGGGGAAATGAACTTACATCTCCAGAACAATAGGCTATTATACTAACAATTGGACAATCCTTCCTCTCCTGGGTGTTTGTTTATAGCCTATATACCTCAATGTATATACTATAGATTAGGTATAATAGAATCATTCGTCAGGGCACCTGACCTTAGCTGAGGGAGAGAGAGGAGAGGGCAGAGGTTGTATTACACCCTTTCCCAGCCCCTGCAATCCTGGAGATATTCAGAGGGGGAGAGCAATGTAGCCTCTGGTGTAAACTTAGGCCTTGTACACACTACAAAGTTATTGCGCGATAAAGCCCTTTAATGCGCAATAACAAACAGAGCGTACACACACAACTTACAGTTATTCCGCGTTAAGTCCCTTCTTTTTGCGCAAAATGTAAACCACCTAAACGAGCGTGGTTGCTGCTAACGCGGAATAGTTGTTGCGCGATTGCCAGTGTGTGTACGCTTATCGCGCAATGTGAATATAACGGAAATGGCCCACAATTCAAATTCCATCCCTTCTGCACTTCCGCCTGTACTCTATCGTCGTGACGTCATTTTTCCCGACCTCCTCTTCTGTCCCGCGAATTTTTGAATTCACCACTCTCCCTTCTGCCTCGCTGTTCGGTGCTGCTGCCTCTGTGTGCTTCGCTTTCAATGTCGTCGCGCCGCAGCAAACGAGCTCCAGCCTGGACAGCATCAGAGGTGATGGACTTGATCGGCATCTGGGGAGAGTCCGCCGTGCAGTCACAGTTACGTGGCAGCCGGAGGAATTTTGACATTTTCGGTCAAATATCCAAAGCCATGACCGAAAAGGGGTACGAGCGAGACACCCTGCAGTGCCGGGCAAAGGTGAAGGAGCTGCGGATAACATTTCACAGAGCCAGAGAGGCTAACCGGCGCTCTGGCTCCGCGCCAGCAACGTGCAAGTACTATAAGGAGCTGGAGGCGATCCTGGGCGGCGATCCCACAACCACCCCGAACTGCACGGTAGACACCTCGGAGACTGCACCCCAAACAGAGAAGGAAGCAGAAGGCGACGAGGCAATTGTGGACGAGGAATCAGAAGAAGAAGACTACGAGGACGGAGAGAACGGAGCCACTGACCCGGGGAGCCAGGAGTTATTTTCCACCCAGCCAGAAACAAGCTCCACTGATTCCTTCTCCACGCCTACCCAGGAATCATCAGAAGGCAGCTCTGGTAAGTCCCGTTCGCAATGTCCTCTATTCTAGGTGCTACAGCTCAGCGTAGACATGGTTTTTTTGCAAGGGGTTTTTGTTTTCGGTGTCCTCAGTTCTGTTCCTTACAGAACTGTAAAGGTGTTACTAGCATTACTTAAAAAGGTCATCGATGTATGCCTCGATTTCCAAGTAGTCGTTCCCTTTCAACTCACTGAACGCGTCATCCAAATATTTCCAGAGTCTTCTCTTGAGATTACATGGTAGAGCATTCCTTTGCACTCCACCATTCAGGGACACTCTTCCTTTCAGACTCGCAAGCACTCCTGCGGGCAACATTGCTGCGCACAGTCCTGCAGCGTAAGGTCCCGGCTTGAAGTCGGCAACATGAAGGAGATGCATTCTCGCTTGCAGAGGCACTCTAAGCAGTGTGAGATCTGCCTCTATTTCAGCCATCTCGGGCACGGGATCAGAACTTGGTGTGGCAATAGTCAACTCTCCGTTGTACTAGCTCTGCAACCCGTACCAAGCTTTGGGAAATCTGTTACCGCCCCCCCATAGGTCCCCTCTTGTGTATTGAAGGAATGTGTGGGGAGAACAACATCATTTGCTCCTGACCGTGGCGAGAACAATAGCGGCATTCTACATTTTTCATATCTGAACAGGAATGACCTTCGGTGGACAGTCTACAGCTGCAGCTGAGCGTCTGAGGAGGATAAGGCGGAGGCCTCGCAGGAGCAAGGAAGACGTCTTCCAGGAGCTCATGCAGTTCCATGAGGCTTCTGCGAGGGAGACAAGGCAATGGAGGAGGCAGTGCAGGCAGGACAGGAGACAGAGCAGTGCGAGGAGAGAGCAGCAGAAGGATGCCCTGATAGGCATCATGCAGGAGCAGACCAACCTCCTCAAGACCATGGTCGGTCTGCTACAGGCTCGCACCCCCCATCATCAGCCTCATATGCCTTTCAGTGCATCCACGCCACATTCCCCCCCCCAGACAGTTTTTAGACCACCATGGACATCCATGGTGTAACCCTAACAGAACCCCTCCCCCAACATATGTAGTTGAGTCCCGCACCTACACCCACCTTTAGTCCCTACTCCCCTCAAACCCGAGTTTTGATCAATGTTAATTAAATAAAGTTGAATCCTTGTTAAACTTAATCAGACTTTCTTTATTTGTTTCATTAATTTAACATTAACGGTTTTTGATTCAATGAATGTTTACAGGGGAAAAACACAAAATTTCTAAAGCTTAATTTTTAACAGTTGAAACATATAGGAAATGGTTAGTAACTATATTCAAAGGTACAATTTTAACCAACAGTACTAAAATGGGTTTTTAACGCATCCCTTATGCGAACTGCCCTTAGCTGCGCCCCCCGGATACCCCTCGTGTCTGGTTGCTGGTAGGCATTTTCCAGACGTTGTGCCTCAGTGGTCCAAGAGTTCCTGAATCTCTCCCCCCGGCTTTCACATATATTGTGAAGAACACAGCAAGCCGAAATAACTAATGGGATCCTGTCCTCGTGGAGATCTAGCCTGCCATACAGCGCTCTCCAGCGCGCTTTTAAACGGCCAAAGGCACACTCCACAACCATTCTGCATCTACTTAACCGGTAATTGAAACGCTCCTTGTCAGGATCCAACTTCCCGGTGTACGGCTTCATGAGCCATGGCATCAGTGGGTAGGCGGGGTCCCCAAGTATCACCACTGGCATCTCTACACCGCCCACAATTATTTTCTCGTCTGGAAAAAATGTGCCAGCATGTAGCCTTCTGAATAGTCCAGAGTTTCTAAAGATGCGTGCATCGTGCACCTTTCCAGACCAGCCAGCATTAATGTCCATAAAGCGACCACGGTGGTCCACCAGTGCCTGTAGAACCATCGAAAAGTATCCTTTCCTGTTGATGTATTCAGAGGCAAGGTGGTCGGGAGCGAGAATAGGGATGTGAGTCCCATCTATTGCGCCCCCACAGTTCGGGAAGCCCAACTCATTAAATCCTGCGATGATCTCCCTCACGTTTCCCGGGGTCACCATCCTCCTGAGCAGAATACGGTTGATGGCTCTGCATACTTGTGACAGTGCCACTCCAACGGTCGAGCGTCCAACCCCAAACTGGTTTGCGACCGAGCGGTAGCAGTCTGGAGTCGCCAGTTTCCAAAGTGCGATAGCCACACGCTTCTCCACGGTCATGGCGGGTCTCATCCTCGTGTCCTTGCATCGAAGGGCAGGGGCAAGCTCCTGGCATAGCTCCATAAATGTGGCTTTCCGCATTCTAAAGTTCTGTTGCCACTGATCATCATCCCACAGCTGAAGGACGATTCGTTCCCACCAGTCTGTGCTCGTCTGCCGGGACCAAACACGGCGGTTCAGGCTGTGTTGCTGGTCCGCGAAACTGATCAGAATGTCCGTTTGGTTTTCAATGCTGTCATCATCCGAGACCGAGTCATCCGTGTCATGCTCCGAATCATAGCCAAAGGCAAACCGCAACAGAATCTGGGCTGTGTTCACAATGCTGAAGGCAGCATTCAAGATCACAGCTGAATCCATGTCGATTCTGAAAAGGCAGTGCCGAGAAGAAGGTTGCTTCAATTTGAAATTCGCGCTCGTTGCTATTGGCAACCGCTGGGTAGCGTCAGTAGCGGAATGCACCACGGGAGATGATACTGGGGACTCTGGGATACGTACCCACAATCCCCTTCGCTTTCCTGGAGGACTGCGCTCAGAAGGGGGGGGGCTTTGTTCCGTTAGAGCAAGCATAGTGTGTACGCGATCTCGCGCAACAACAGCCACGGGAGAATTAATGCGGAAGAGGATTATTGCGCGTTAAAAATGGTAGTGTGTACATAGCCTTAGAGCAGCCTCAGGACTGCTCTAAATATATACCAGCAAAAACAGGAACTGTTCTGCTACCTGAGGATTGGCCAGAGTGCTGTGTGTCTTCCAGCCATGTCCCTCCCACATGTCCCCTCTATCTCCCAATATGCCCCCCTGTGATGAGGGAAGAAGCAGGTGGTGTAAAGCAAGCTTTGCACCTCCTTTATCTGGGGGAGGCCACAGCTGCTCCTTTTGGGGGCTTGGAATCCTCTACAACCCTGGCAAGACTGGGCATCAACTGAGGGAGAAGGGAACAAAGACACAAGAGCCCCCACCTTTTCTGAACCCTTCTTTGCAGAGGTCTGAGTGTGAAAAGGAAAGAGTCTATTTACCAACATTTGACTCAGCTGCAGTCCGCTTCTCTACAATCAAACATGACATATGCATGTAAAGAAAAGCCAAATTCATAAATATGCCAAGCTATTATCCAGTCCAGATTACAAGCAAGGTCAATCTTTGTTCTGCTGAATGCATAAGCTTTGAAAGAGCAGCCTTTTATAAGAAAAAGGGCTGCTGTTTCTACCAATTCCATCCCTAAAATGAGAGCGGGGAGGGTTACATTTTTCCCAAAATCACACACTAGGCCTAAGTACTGCACACACAAAGGGGTTCTGTTTGGTTGCCTTCACTTAAAACACTGACTTGATTTAGCAAAACTGGGCAAGAAATACAGTGACATGTTGACGGCTCACAGTGCATAACATGCTGCTTCTGCTTCATCTGCACTGGGGTGATGGGAATAGACAGCAATCTGAAACAAGGAAGGCCGTTCCTTTATTTCAGGTGATGCTTACCGGTAGTTCTTCTACTACGCTGTTAAAGCTGACCATAGCCTGGCACAGCTATTTCATTGAAAACACTAGCTTTGTATCCAAGGCCTAATCCACGTGCCAATATTGCTTAAACTACCCTGGGATCCTTAAGGAGGTATACATTTCAGTGTGGATGCAATTACACCAGTCCAGGGGTCTTTACAGCAGACATTTATTGTTGCGCCGGAGAGGAATAAGCTCTACTGGCACAATCACGTCCACAGTAAGGATTGTACAATATCAGTAAAAAGCTGCTTTGCTGGATCAGAGTTAGAGTGCTCAGAAAGTTGCAGGATTTAGCCCTTGTCAAATGCTTCCCATGAAATATAATGCAATTTACTTTTGTCCACTTATGCATCTGCAACATTTTGGGATGGTTGTGTCACAAATGTGGTATTTTGACTGTAACCCCCACCCCCTAAATGTGGCAATCTGCCCACCTGTGGTGGTGGATTCTTCACATACCAGTTGATTAGCCTGCTACAGCCTTAACATAGAAAGCTCTCTCTGTTAAACAAACAAGGGTCTAGGGGCATTTTAAAAGACTAAAATTTATTTATTGCATGAGCTTTCGTGGGAGAAAATCCCACTTTGTCAGACGCTTACAGATGAGTGGGAGGAAAATAAATGCAGGGAAGTGAAAATCATAAGATCAGGTTAGACTTCTACAGTAAATCAAAGTAGTTGTTTGGATTCAAATGGTGGAGAACAGCATACTACAGGGAAGTAAGGTAAAAGGAAGGCAAAATTATCCGTAATGAGAAAAGAAGCCGAAATCCGTATTTTAACCTGAAGGCAACAGTGTCAAATCTGCACATGAATTCCAATTCTGCAGTTTCCCTTTGAAGCTTTGATTTGTAATCCATTTGTCTAAAGACTCCTTGATTGTTTTGCTGAACTGGACTGACACAGCTACCCCTTTGGAACTTCTCTGTGTTAACTAAGGCCTTGTACACACTACAAAGATATCATGCAATAAGGCTCCTTACCACGCGATAACAATCAAAGCGTCCACACACCAAAGCTTCTTGTTGTGCAGCAGGAGCCCTCTTGCCATGCAACATGTAAGCCTCCCAAACGAGGGTGGTAAGGTTTACCATGGAACAGTTGTTCTGTGGTACAGCCTGTATGGACACTTGTTGGGTTGTTGACAGCCTCCGGAAATGTCCCAGAATGCCAATCCAGGCCACTCTGGGACATTGGAGCTGTCAAATATGTCAATTTCACTGCTCGGCTGGCAGGGCAGTGCATGGTGGGATAGGTACCCACCATGCACTGCTCCGTCTAGAAAAAATTGAAAGGAGCGTGTGAACGCTCCTTTCGCTAGAAGGAGTGCTGTGTGGACGCTGTAAAGCGTTATAATTATAACGCTTGCTTGTCCCGCAATAACTTTTATTGCGGGACAAGTCTGTAGTGTGTACATGGCCTAAGGCAGTAGCATCTAATGGCTTAAGATTTAGTAGTCCCAGGGTCACTCACTGCTGTAAACAACCCACTTTGGGGTGTAGCATTCCAAGACTAGGAGGGTGAAAAGACTAGGAGTGAAAGCATAAAAGTTTGTGTGCTTTCAGAGCAAACACAATCTCAGTTACAAATGTGGCTACTATATGCTGCAATTGGGCTAGCACTGATGTACCTTTCCACCTCACTGAGCCTTTGTGACTTCAAGAGTCTGGCTACATGGATCAGACTGGGGCTCTAATGTGAACATTTTGTAAAAGCAGAGCAGTTTAAATGTACAAGTGAATGTGCAAATGTTCACATTTTGAGCAAGTTGAATTCCACTGCAAGTATTTCATGTACCTTTAATGAATGACTTTGGTGAATATGAAGACAGCTGATTTTAAATGTCTAAGATCCTGGGGCAGTGTATAAGATAAGATGCCTGTTACATGGCTGGAGAAAAATATAGAATCGATTTTTTGAAAGGACACTATGTTAATGTATGAATTGGCCATATATTCTTATCTGCTCTACATTCATTCTGGCTTGCAAATTTGTTTGCTTTAAAAACATAAGAATTTAATTTTGAAAAGTACTGAAAAGTCAAGGAAAGTTTGCACTGGCTTTGGCAAACATTATGTACATTATTAATTAATTTACATTATTTACTTTATTAATGTTAATGTGACAGGCACATAAACAAGTCATTGCCTCCTGTAGTGCTGCTTTATTGATTAAATGGCACACTTGCTACTAAATAAAAATCTTTCACTGCCTTATGACATTTACAGCATTTATAAATTATAAATGTACATCAAGGGCCACATTGTTCTCTGACAGGTTGCTCAGGTGCCACAGTGGTGGACCCATTATAAAAACTTTAAGATAGATGGATTAGATAGATCTCAATAGGAGTTTTATTGTTAAACTCCATGGAATCAGGATTAGACCTTAAACAAGCAAGGTAAATTTAGCTCTACTCAGCAACAGCTACAGGAACCATTTGACATGTGTTACTTCAATGGGACTATTTTCCTGGATTATGGTCCATAGTTTCCTGCCTGCTCACACTTCTGTGTGTTTGACTGGCATTGTCTGACCCAGCTGGCACTAACGGCTGGCACTCAGAAATTGTTTGACTCATTTGACTAAGTTATAGGTGCAGGAATGTATTTAAACAAGCCATTTGCAAAACCCTGCAGAAGACGTCTCTGGAACGTTAGAGGAAATCCTGCATCTTTCACTTGTAGTAGTTATTTGTGGATGCTCATGAGTCATTAAGGAAAGAGTTACCCAGTGCAGGAAAAGGAAACAAAGAACATACAGGCTCTGGTGCTTGCCAGTAAGATAGGTGCTATGGCAATAGAGGGCTGTGAAACCCAGCTCTGTTGTGACAATTCACTGTAGTTTTCAAAATGCCTGAAAAGGCCTTTGACAGAGGCCACAGGGGTGACCCAGCAGTGAGCCACACTCGGACAGCCTGAGATATGAGATGTAAGTCATTGGCCGAAGGTGTCACACATAAGGACAACAAGGTATGCAATAACCTTTCTTTGGAACCTGTGGTGGGACATCTGTCTCACACTGGCACTTAACGGGTTAAAAGCATCTCTTGGGAGGCAGCCAATAGGAGACCCAATAGCCAATCTAAGGCCAGCAGGGCAGAGCAGAGCAGTCACTGCCTGGAGCTCAAAGAGGGCAGGCTCATGGGTTGAAAGGCCTACGGCACCTGAGACAGTGGGCAGTAGCAGGCCCCTAAACAACCAAAGAAGGTGTTTGGGCTGGGGAAAGTGGCCCAGGGAGACAGCATCAGGGAGTGCAATTCAAGCTGCAGCAGGAAGCTGCGATCCACAGGGTCCCTGGGCTGAGACCTGGAGTAGTGAGCGGGCCTGAGTCCCCCCTCCCTCACCACTGGGGAAGGAGCAAAATAAGAAGAAGTGGTGAATGAGATTCTGTAGTAGCTACTAGGGAAAGCACTGGCCTCCTGAGGAGCCAAACCTCCCCAGAAAGGGGGAACATGGATTGGGATTAGGCCGGTGGGTTGAGTCACGGAGAAGATGCTGTGGGTCCTAACAGCTCCGGTAAGGGCCACAGGCAAATTGGGAGGAAGAGTGACTATGCACAGACTGGGGATGTGAGTGTTGGCTTGAAGCTAATCACTACAAAACCAGCTAGGGGTGCCAGTCTGGCAGCAGTGAGTGGTGCAAATGTGTCACAGTATTTTAGACAACGGAGACATTTTTGTGTAACACAAGGCTAGTAGCTGGGTTGCTGGCAATAGCGATTGAATGTAGGACTTTGGATCTAAGAACATGTGAATACAGAAGTCATTCATTGGCCATCCAACATTTTGACATATGAAAGGGGATGTAATAAAGTCAGTCCATCAGTGATGCTTAGCAATGTGCTTAGCAATGGGAAAAAGAGTCTAATTGCTAGCAGCAAACCCACCCAGGGAGGCTACAGATCCATTCGCTAGATGGATGTTGGCACATACTCTGCTTCCTCGCTCATCTGCGGGCCTCAGTCTGGGCTCTCTGCAGTGAGTGCATCAGCCTTAACCCAGCTTCTCCAAACTAAGTGATTTGGGACGGGATTTTCCTAGCTGACAGTGGGAATGCTGAATTTCTTGAGACCTTGCTTGACGTTATCGCTGTATGGAAGCTTTGGCATTCCTCTGCATTGGCCATAGAGTACAACTTGAGTTGATGATAGAGCACAGTGAAGATGAAAACTGCTCAATCTCTACACTTGCTTGAAGTATGTAACCCAGCTTTCCCAACTGTAAAGGAGGGTACTAAGGACACAAGCGAGATAAACAGTGTTCAAGGTTAGCAACTTGTTGCTCCAAACCAAAAGTGACAGACGTTTTGCCAGGTCTAGCATCAAATTCCCTGTCGAGGTTAAGTGGGCTGATAAGAATTGAGCCGAGACAGCAGAAGTGATGCATGTTATCCTAAATTTTGTTACTGACATAGATTTGAGGTGGAATGTTTGTGCCTTTTGACATGGCCACTGTTTTCTTGATGCTGATTACTGTGCCAAACTGGGTACACACATCAGAGAATTTGTTCATCATGACCTGCAATTCATCAGGTGAATCAGAGATGATGTAACAACATCTGTGAAAAGCAGATCCCAAATTGTGAGGTGGGTGACATGCCTTCTGCTCTGGAATAATCTGATGTTAAACAAGCTGCTGCCCCTCCTTCATTCAATTAGTATGCCAGATTGATCATTTCCAAAGATGTACTCAAGAAGAATAGAGAAGAAGATGCCAGCCCTGGTGGGCACTAAGATACAGCCTTGCTTCATACCAGTATCAATACTAAACTCAGATGACATTTCATTTTCATACAAGCCCACTGCCTTCATTCCCTCATGGAATTCCTTGAGTAAGGGGAGCAACATTGTGGACAGTCAATATTCAACAGGATCTTAGGCTATGTCTACACCAGAAAAGTTAAGTCGACTTTGTTAAGTAAACTTAAGGTCGACTTTAAGTCGACCTTATTAAGTCGACAAAGTCGACTTAACTTTTCTAGTGTAGACATAGCCCCTTGTCGACCTTATTAAGTCGATTTAAGGCTTTAAGTCGACTTAATAAGGTCAACTTAGGCGCTTATCCCCATCCACATTGGCTTTAAGTCAACTTAAGGAGTTGACTTAAGGCTTAAGTCGACCTAAAACCAGGTGTTATTAAGTCGACTTAAGCTTTCCTTAAGTTGAGTTAAGGAAATGCTTAAGTCGACTTAATAAAAGCCCAGTGTGGATGTGGCTTTGTTTAGGTCGACTTAAGCCTCCTTAAGTCAACCCAAGTTGCCAGTGTAGATGCACCCGTATAGATTTATTCTTGCTAACTGTGTTAATGGCCTTTTATAGGTCAACAAATGCTACATAAAGAGGTGCCTGTTTTTCCCAGCTTTTTTCTTGCAAACGAGCACAATGTAAAAGATCTTCAGTTGTGGATTGTCAGGTCTGAACCTGCCCTGGCTCTCAAGGTAGACTCTCTCAGCAAGGACTTGAAGTCTTTTCAGCACAACCCTTGCTAGCACCTTGTCACCAACACTAAGCAAAGACATCCCTGGATAGTCATTGTCGTCTGCTCTGTCCTCTTTATTTTTATACAGAGTAATTATCTTTGCATCTTTCAGATTCTGGGATCTGTGGCTTTCTTGTCAACTGGTGCAGAGAAGTTCATAGATGTTCCTTGCAAGCTTCCTCCCCATTACCTCTAGGAGCTCCAGTGGTATCTGATCTTTGCCTGCTGCCTTCCCAGGAGCTCTCTCTTTGATAGTTTTCTCTACTGCTACGAGAGTTGGTGTTTGGTTCAGCTCCTGCATCACTGGAAACTGGGGAATGGCAGCTGAGGCAACATGACAGATAATGGCATTCTCTGAGTAGATTTCTATGCAATGCTCAATCCACTGCTCAAGTTCTTCTTCCCTGTTAGTCAATATGGTGCCATCTTTCGCTTTCAGGTTGGCAGTCCTTTTACAAGGTGGACCAACTGCCTCTTTATTTTCATTACAGGCACTATGAAGGTCCCCTCTTTCAAAGCAGGTCTGAATTGTTTTGCACAGGTCTTGTCAATAATTCTGGACACATTCTCTGGCAGCTTTCTGAACCACAACCTTGGTCTCTTTAAACTTGAGAGTTCTCAACTGAGTTGGTTGCTGAAGTAGAATTAGACGAGCTTGCGTTTTCCTTTCGATAAGTGGGAGCAACAGATGCTCAGCTGCTGCAAACCAGTTTGGTTCTTGTATCTTTGTTCCAAAAAGATCCTAGGCAGTAGCCAGTGTTTGGTTCTTAACATTTTCCTACAAGATATCAGAATCAAGGGATCAGGTTGATCTTTTTCAAAAACATGTTCCAGCACCCATTGAGACTTTGCACAAGTGTCAGAGTCCCTCAACATTAGTGATGTGGAGGCAAAGTTTGCCTTTTGGCTTCGCATGATGGATCTTTTTAAAGATACATTTGGAGCTTGGCCATAACAAGACCTCCAGTGTCGGAATCAATGTTATGCGTTGATTGAGCATGCAGTACATTGCAAACGTTTCTGCGATGGATCAGGATGAGTCAAGCTGATGCCAGTGTCTGGGGCAGGGGTGCTTCCATGCTGCAGCTGCGGCCAGCAAGATAGTGTTCAAGATTATCAGCTCACAAAAATCAAGGACACGCTGGCTATTTTCACTGCACCTACCTGAACCATGCTGACCAATGATGTGTCGCCAGTATTCCCAGTCCTTATCCACACAGGAATTGAAATCACCGAGTAAAGTGGGTCTCATCTTTATGGGGACGTTCTGAATGATTTGTTCCAATTGAGAATAAAACTCTTCTTGCTGCTGTTTGGTATAATCAAGTGTTGGTCCATAGATGAACAGAAGAGTCGGGGTTCATGAGTTCATGCTCACATTCAGCCACATGACCCTCTCATCAATAGGTACCAGGGCTCGCACA
Source organism: Pelusios castaneus (assembly GCA_007922175.1). Taxonomy (NCBI): domain Eukaryota; kingdom Metazoa; phylum Chordata; order Testudines; family Pelomedusidae; genus Pelusios; species Pelusios castaneus. The sequence continues at coordinate 5,930,181 of ML685781.1, forward strand.
CCCGCTCCTCCCCTGGGCTGGCTGCTCCACCCCCGGGGGGGGCACGGGTTGGCCCAGGGGCCAGGCTCTGCTTCCCTGGGCTGGCTGACCCGCCCTGGGGGCAGGGAGGGCTGGCCCAGAGGCCAGGCTTTGCGCTCCCGCCACCGAAGGTGTTGGGAGAGGGAGAAGCAGGCGGGGGCACAGCAGCGTGTGCCCACACTGCTCCACTGGGAACGGGACAGTGCAGGGCCCACATAACCGCAGGGTTCAGGGCAATCATCCCATTCGCCCCCCTCTCCCCCTAAGAACAGCCCTGATAGGTACCAGAGGGGTATATACACTGAGGACAGACTTCTTGACAGCAAATCCAATACCATGTATCTGTGGTTCACTGCCAGGTTTCCCAGACCATCAGAGGTGGCCCATTTACTTCATCTAGTGATCCAGTTCCTGAAAATCTCATCTCACTGAGGACTGCAATAACAGCAAGGCCCAGCTGATGTAGTTCTCTATCAATTATGGCTGTTTTCTGAAGTTCATGATCTTTCGGTTCAAGTCTGGTTAACATAGTATGAATGTTCCAACAAGTTACGATTAATTTTAGAGCCAGGAAAGAAGTTATGAAAAAGGAGATTTTTTAGCCCACCTTTTCTACAACCTTCCTTAAATTGGGGAAAGGAGCACTGGCATTCCAAGGGGGAGGCAGGCCCCCCGGCACTGGCCTGGGGGCGGGGGGGCACCCTGTCCAAGCCAGCACCGGGGCGGTGTGGCAGAGACAGCCTCGCACAGGAGGAGGTAAGCGGCATGTCCCCCCACATGTACAGACAGACATACACACACCCCATGGCAGCTGGGGGGTCAATGCCATCTTGTGGGAGCCAAGGACCTCTCCTGCTCTGAGCAGCTCCTTTGACATCTGAGCCACTGCTGAATGCCTGGGTCCTTCCCCCACCAGAATGAGCAATCATCAAGTATAGATCCTCCACCCGTATGCCTACACAAAACAAAGAAGGAAGGAGCCCTCCTTCCATAGGCCCTCCACCTTCTCTCTCAGCAGGGATTATAGGACTCTAAGGGCAGGACAGAAGTCACGATGAATGACATAGGCCTGCTGCAGCATCTGGTCAGAACCCCACTCGGAGTTGAAGAAAGTGCCTGCCTACTACGTGCACAATTACACATTTTCTGGATGGGTGTGGCCCTAATAGTGTAGATACTGCTGGCCAACAAAGTTCTGGCTTATCCACTTTTCTGGGGACATTTCCTTCACCTAGCAGGTTCTACTACCCCACCCGTAGGCACTCCTCTGCCTGAAGCCACTGAACTTCCCCAGTGAGGACAGGAATATTTACAGGCACCTGTCATTCCCCGCTGCATCGCTGGCTGGACTGTTTTATGTATCCAGTGGCAAATCCCAAGAGAGGGACACTCTGAGACTGTACGGCTTGTGCTAAAATAAACAATTCTCTTAGCTCAAAGGGCATAGCAGGCTCATCAGCCTCTTTGTGGGGCGGTCAGTAGGCAGGGATAGAGAGCCAGCTATGGAAACATGGCCTCTGTCTGTGTGTTTGGATTTTGGATGCCTATCCCATAGGTTAAAACACACAAAATAATAGACAAGGATCTGTCCAGGAATATGACCATCCCAGCTAGGAGCTTATTCTCTCACCCCAGTAGCCTGGGGACAAAGAGAGAAAGATGCGCTAAGCAGTGTGCCTGGAAGACTAATGGGTGGGATCCGCAAGAGAAGCACTATTACAGCGAACTCCCCTGCATCACTACTGCCTTCTGACAACAAAAATTAATACATGACCCTGGGAAAGAGCCCAAGTCTCGCCATCTCAGGCAAGAGGCCAAAGCCGGCCCCATATGAGTGGGAGGGGGGACCTGCAAACTGAGCCTCCCCACCAGGATTGAATCCCTTGGGCTTTGGTTTCAGCCCTGAACCCCAGAAAGTCTAATGCCCATCCTGAAGACCCCATTAAAATGGGGCTGTGACTCACTTTGTGGTCCTGATCCATAGTTTGAAAACCACTACACTGTTGATTATGAAGGGTTTTTAAGAAAATCAGAGAACTGAATCTGCAACATTTTACCTTCAGCATGGCCGGATGTGTCCAACAGAAGGTAGATCCTGGACTTGCAGTAACTGCAGTTCTTTGAAGATCCATTAGGCTGAAATCTGGTCTCAGTTAACCCCATATATCCAGTGGGAATTGTAATGGTGAAAATCATGGGGAAATTTCTGAAATACAACATGTGAAATTAATCTGGAGGGGAACTGCACTGAAATTAACCAGACCTAGCCCCTGCTGCTTTCACCCCTATGTGAAATCATGTTTGAATTGCAATAATTGTAACTGTGGAAATAAACATGAGAGCATATCAACTGCGGGCTAAGCAGTATGGGCAAATGAACTCTAAAGAAACAGAAGACTCTCTTGTCAGGCAAGTCAGTATCTATCAAAATAAAATATAGGGAGATGAGAATGACTGAAAAATCTTTAAATATAGCCTCTGATCGAGCTATGTTATATAATAGAGGTATGAGAGGTCTTAACAGAGTTGACCTGAATTACACATTTTTAGGCATTTGACCCATTCTGTAAATACATTCTTTATAAATGGTTTAAATTCATATCTTCCACCCATTTCAACATGTTTTTTGCCATTGTAAACTTGCATCTAAATCACTGTTTGAGAGAGACCCCGAAATCCAGATCTTCAGATACATGTCTCCAACCTTTATTAGCAAAACTGTTTTTATTTAATCTCCTATAGTTTACAGAAAAGCAAAGATCGCTCTATTAGACACTATGAAATATCAGTGGACACTATCTTTGCCTTTGCTGCCTATATCCCTTACTGTGTTTCCTGCTGCAGAAAATTAAATATTTTTGCAGCTCAGAACTAAAGTCTTTTGTTGTATGTCTTGACCTTCACTTTAAGTACTGTTTCCACGTGGATTAAGCAAAGAAATAACATTTTAGAAACATTTAAAAGCATAATTTTTAGCCTGAAAAGATGCTAGAGACCTGTTCTGTTTAAAAACCATTCAGTAATACATAGGGAAGAAGAGCATAAAATATGATTGATGCGATGAGACCTTGGGGCTACAATTTATAATGCTGTGCAGGAATGAAGTACTGTATAAACAAGTTCATTACCAAGAAGAGTGTTCAAACAGGGGTTTGTTCCCTTGCATACATTTCTTGGCTCTTGTGGTGCTGCCTTGAAGCCATAAAGCTAAGAGAATTCAGTAATTTTAAAGTGAGCAGTTCTGTAAAAAGTAAAATATTATGGCCTTATATCAGATCTCACTTACACTGCTGTTTGTCCCCTGAAGAAAATAGCAGAGCTCTGCAGGAACTGGAAATTCAGCGATTTTGAGAAAAACCTCCATTCAAATACAAACAACCCCCTTCCCTCCCCCCCCCCAACAAAACAACTGAAATTTCCTGAAAACTGACATGCTGGAAAGCAATGTGTTTGGATCAATCAAACCATTTTGTTTTGATAAAACTGAAATGTTTCATTCAGATTTCCATTTTTAAATATTGTTATTGTAAAATGTAAATTTTACAAAATTGAACCACAAAATCATTTTGAAATTGAAAATGGACTGTTCCATTGAACCCTAGCAGAATGCACCATGTCAGTGTTTTTCCCCCTGAAATAAAATGTCATAATTGACACTTTTCCACTGATCATTTTGACACAATTGCATTTTGATGGAGAAACATTCACTAGAATCAATACAGCTACAATGAGGCAAAACCAGTGTGAGATCAGAATCAAGTCTTTAAGATTTCACTGCTGGAAAAAGAAAGGGAAAAGCTGAGCATGAAGGGAAAAAGCATCAATTCAGACAGAATGTATAGACTGATAAATATGAAAAGGGAACAAAGAACAACATTGGTTAAATAAAATTTGGGAACAACTTTCTTTCTCTTCCCGGTTTGCTCCTCTGAGAAAGTTACCCTTTCTGGGTCCGATCCAGCCTGGAAAAATTCCCACTAAGAGCAACATTCCCCTGTTCACTATGTGACCCAAAACTAGAAATTATTTCTTTTAAGGCAATTTGCTGAGTTTAGCAAACATTTCAGAAGGGCCCAGTAGAGATGAAAAGTCAAACTGAGTAGCTAAAATCAGTTTTGCCTTGTGTCATCTTGTGGATCCTGTTTGCGCAATGTCCAGAGGGGTGAATTTGCCGCAGGGGGAAGAAAATGGGTGGCCAGAAAAATGGGCAGTGCTGGCCAACAAGGTTGACTGGCAGATATGCATCCCCTGAGCAGCATTCATTAGCAGGGCAGTGCATAATTTGTAGTGAAAGAGGTTCCAGGGCTCAAGCAAATTTTTTTACATTCATAACTGATGTGGGAAGTCCAGAGGCAACGGGGCTATGAACTGCCACACCTAGAGATGCCTGGACTCAGCCCTAGCACAAATTAATCAGTGAGATCTTATGCAGGAACTAAAGATGCCCTTCCCAGGAAAAGCAACACTGGAAATGCTGCTTGTCTTATCAGGTGGCATTTGTTTGTACAAAGGTATACAGTTTGCACCTCCTTGTGCCAGCAGTTGTCCGTCTAGCACAAAGAGTGATGACTATCACAAGTGACAAACCAGGTAAATATTAGCTTTTTTTGGCAGCTTTCCATAAATACAGCACACATCACTTTCCATCAGGCACATTTTACAAAATGTATCAAGAGCCCTACCACGAGGCTTTGCAATTAATGTTGCAAAACTGAATGCAAATAATTGCAAGTAATACTAGCCCTCTTTTCACACCAGGAGTGGGACTGAATGGAGATGAAGCCAGGTGGGCATTGTCTATGTTGGGAAAGGGCATCGGGTTAGAAAACATGCTAAATTGACCTAGGTTGTAAAATAACACATTATAAAAAACAAACAGGCTCAAATTTTCATTGCTGCCTAGGAGATATGGAGGCTTAATTCCCATTAAAAATTAATAGTTGAGTATACAATTGATGAGATTTGCTATGGCGGGCCAAATTTGACTTAAATGTACTTCAAATGGGCCGTACATACCGTAAAGCAAAATACTACAGCATTCTCGCAGCATTGCGGAATGCTGTATATGCGAGACTGCGCTCCGCGATACCACTCCCTCTCGCTCTCTGTTAGGGAAAAAATGTGGTCCCGGGCTGGACGGAAGAGGCTCGTGGGCCGCATTTGGCCTGTGGGCCATACGTTCAACACCCCTCGGCTAATGTGTATAAAAAGGAAACATTTCCTATCCTATTCACTCACTCTCTCTCATTCACACACAGAGTACTTTATTTCAACACATTAACATGGAAACTGTGTTCCTTCCCATTCTGCCTTCTATTTCACTTCAGTGGCACAGACTTTATACAGCAATGGCCAATGTTGTTGCAGAGAGACACATCTCAACTGTGTTATTGTCATAGTCCTTAACTCTTTTCCTTTCCCTGATGTTGGCGAACCTTGTCCTTCATTTCTCCATCAGATAACAGAGAGCAGAGAGGTCCCCTCACAGTCCAGTCATTCTTTTGCATGGTCGCATTTCTTTTCTTTCCTAACTGATGCCTTGAGCTGGTATGCAACGTGCACCTCACATCCTGGATAGGAAGCAGCACTGCCTCCGATATTCACATTAGAGTAGGGTGGGTGAACTATGAGCAGCTGAGGAAGAAGCCCAGTGAGCTCCTGGTACAGCTCAGAAAAGCTACAGAAACACTTCTTTGTTCAAGGGCTCTGAAAGAGTGGCTGTCATAGAGCTGGCTAAACTGGCACGCCCCTTCCCCTTCCCCCAGGGATTCCCAAACACCAGGAAAATCCCCAGGAAGAGAACAATTAAAGACCGAATAAACATAGTGAAGTACAAAATATCTGGACTGTGTCTATTTTCCTTCAGCCACTGAAGCAGCCAACCCGTGAAGACATGAAGCACGCTTGTTTCCCAGCGAATGGTAAGCCCTTTGAAAATCAAGCTTGAAATCTACTCGTTTCAGAAAAACATTCCAGGCAGCCCTTCCAATTGTTTTGGTGGGGTTTCTAAATGAATTGTTTAAGAGAGTATTTGCTGGTGGAGAACCACACCAATTAAAAGGATTAAATTCTCCAAAAAAAATAACAATGTGAAGGTTAGCCGCAGTTCTCCTTCCCTTCTACAGCCCCCAAGAACTGAAGTCTTGCGCCCCCTCCCCCAAAGAAACCCTTGTTTTTTACAAGCAAACAATAACATCAAAATTGCACAGATCCACTTTTGCCATAGTCAGCTTTTACAGGTTTCTAAAAGTTGCATACTTTTCCTGTAACCATTGCATGACTTCAATCAAGTGTCAAAAGACTTGGGTTACCCCTTGCCTGAGTCAACGGTTGTATGAGTGTTCAAGCATTGCAAAACAGCTTTGTCCCCTGACTTTCAGTTCAGTTTTTCTCCTTCTCCAAAGTCTGTTTGTCATATGCAGTCATTGGTGGATTTTCTGAGGAGAGTGAATTGCTCATCAGCTCTTAATATGAAGCTGGGATTGCTACTTAGTGCCTGAGTCAGCCACCCATAATGCCCTTACTAAGGAAGATAAAAGTCCTCGTCCCCTAGTGATGCATCCTCTTTCCACAGCCCCTATCCCTTTTAATAATAATAATGTTTAAAAAGTAAATTCATCTTTATTCCCATTCTACAGATGGAGAAAATGAGGCACTGAAGTAACTTGCCAAAGATCATACAACAGCCAGTGGCAGAAATAGGCACAAAACCCACATCACCACATCCTAATCTGCTTCCCTGCTCACTGGGCCCCACAGCATCTCTTTAGCCTATTCCAATCTTCTGCACTTCCTCTTCACCTCCTTTTTCCTCTCCTCCCTATCCCCCCTGCTGCACTAGATCGAAGTGGGCTCCGGGCCCAGTCAGAGGAAGCCCCACAGAATAGTGAATCAGTGCCAGAACCATTGATAAGCACAAGGTGCCAGCCAGCTCCACCTTGGTGAGGGCAACTGCACCTGGGAGGATGATGGCTCTCCCTCCTTCTGCCCACTGACAATCTAAATGACATGCAGTCTTCCAGTCACACCAGACTCAACAAGACAGGGACCAGAAATGCCTTTTTCTATCTGTGACTAGCATGAAAATCCTTTCAAACACAGTCAAGGTGATACGGGGGATAATTACGGAAGACACAAGGGAACTGCAGTTGGTGCCAAAGCAGGTCTTGCTCAGAACAGGCAGAGAGGAACAGATCACTGCCGTGACCCATTCACTGGGCCCCCATTCAGTACTAGACCCAGGTTGATGGCTTTGACTCATGTCTCCCTCTGCTCTATATCAAGTGAGCAACAAGAATAACAGGGTTGATGGCACAAAGATGAAGTTCTTCCGCAGGGGCCCAGGGCACTGTCAAGGCAGGGCATCCAATATTGGAATTCGCTGCTGCACATCAAAATGCGTTCACACTGTCTCCTCTTCCTTGACTCAGAAGCAAGACCCTACAGAGGCAGAACACTGATCAGTAAAAGAAACCCATCATAGGAAGAGAAGAATTTATCCTAGACACCACTGCCATAGGGGTACATGTGAAGAGGAGAAATTCAGCCTACTGCTCTTATGTTGAATTTGCTTCATATAACATTGGGAGTGTTGGGTTAACAGTGAGGTGCCAGCCTTTATAGCCACAAACAGCCAGAATCATGCCAGATATGGCCAGGGAAGCAGAGACACTGGCTGCCCAGCCTACACCACCATGGATGCTTCAGGTTCTCCATCATTTTCTGCCATTTGTGGATGAGGCTTTAGCTAGTCTTACCCCATCATTCATCTTCCCCCTCCACCTTCCTCCCCACCTCCTCCACTATCCACCTTTCCCACCACCATCCTCCCTTCCCCTATACTAGTGGGTTCCCAACCGTTTTGGCTTGAGGGCCACAGATACCATTTTTACAATCCTAAAGCGCCACCAGTTTCCACCAGCAGGTCATCCCCACTGCAGCCAGATGGAAAGAGTTCAGCAAGGAAGCTGTCTCCTTACTCAGCTCCTGTGCAGCAAGGAAATCACTCCATGTGGGTCCCAAGGCAGTGGCTCCCCTCTGCAGCCAGAGAAACAAAAGATCAATGTTTCTCTTCTTCTGGCTCCAGCAAAGATCCCGGTGCCTATGGACTCAGGTGGAAGGCTTTGCTGTGTTCCCTGCTACAGCCAGGAGAGGCGCTCTAATTTCCCACCCTTTGGGCTGCAGCAAAGAGCCTGCACCAGTTTTTCAGCCTAGCAGAAACATGCTCCACCTGGGTGGTTAGGCAGTGATCGGGAGACAGGGGTCATTTAGAAAGCTCCTGCGGCCTCTTTTGCCCCCAGGTTGGGGACCACCATCCTCCCCACTCCCTTCCCCATCGCTCCCCCCCAGGTCCCCAGGCCGAGATAGCTGCTCTCCCCGCAGCGGCGAGCGGTCAGCCGGGCCCTTGCACTGCGGTTCTGCCGCAGCGCGGGGATCAGCTGCCTGGGAGCCGCGGCTGGGACTCGCCGCCCGGTATCCATCCGGCGCTCCCTGCACACTCATCTCCGGATCTGCACGGCGCGGCTGGGCCGGGCTAACACGACCCCGCCCTGTGTGGAGGCCAAGGGGCCAGGCGGGAGGGGGAGAGCGGGGCGGGCGGCTCCTTCCACGTGGGACGCTGCCTAGCTGGGCTCGGATCGGATTAGCTGGGCTGCATCGCGGTATCCCGCGCACACTAGAGCTGGAGGGAAGGAGGCGATGATCGCGGCGCCCCCCGCCAGTGGCAGCCTGCTGTGAAGGAGAGAAAAACAGTGCAGGGAGAGCTGGGTAAGACCATCCTCTTTCCCCTCCACCCCGGGGGCTGCTGCAGGAGAGGGGAGGGCTGGAATTTGGAAAGTGAGCCAGCAGTGTCTTGGCTTCTCACCGCTGGCTGCAGACTCAGGGGAGCGCCGCGCCCTGCACACGTCCCTGCAATAAACCCTGATCTCCTCACTCCACGGGATGTCTTTTCTCCTGTGACCGGCCTGCTTCCCTCCCACGCTGCGTGCAAAGCATTCCAGAGGCGAGGGTGAAAATAGTTTGGGCTGGCACATCTGATCCGCCTCAATTCAGGGGGTTGTGCCACAGGGAAAAAAATCAGTGCTAGTGTGTACCTTCATTTCAGACATCAATTCCCCCCTTGATTGTGTTGCTTTATTTAAGATCAGAAACAGTGTAAGAAGAACTAGTATTTTTAGACTTGAATTTATATGGCGGGGGTGTGTTTGCTGTTGTGTCTTGTAAAATGTTACTATATGAAAGGCCAGATTCTGACACCTTACGCCGGGGGATTTACTCTGTGGGTGGTCCCATTCATTTCGGATAAGGTGTCCTACTCCATACAAACGCCTTAATTATCTGTTATCGGGCTCTCATGTAATTACTTGCTTTGAAATAAGACAATAATTTACTCATTTTGTGCTGCAGCAGGCAGAATCAGAATTATTATGGTCTTCCTACTGGATTACTGACTTTAGAACACAGCAGGGTCCTTGCGAAGGCCATGTGTTACTTAAAATTAAACTCAGTTTTGCAATTTTTTTCGATGTGGGGAGCAATCGCCTGTAGGATTTAATTGTGAATGCACTAAAAGCTACCCTGAAAGTATGCAGTTAAAATCCTTTTTTGTACTTGGTTTTCGAAAACACAGCTGTCAGATTTCCTTGGGATGTTCGTAAACTAAAAATGATACTAATAGGTACAGTTTGAGCCAGTCTTGCATGAACAGCTAAATGGATATATAGGCTGACCGACATGCTCTCTCTGAAGATGTGGTCTTGCTGGAATAGGGTTAGGGCCATCGGTCATGGACTATAGAGAAGTTTTCTCTTCTGCTTGCTGTGCTAGATCCATAGACATGTCACAACAACATGCTTTTAAAATTTGCTCTTGAAGTAAATCGTGTCTGGCATTTTTAAGGGAGGCTTTCCCATATCCTACCCCACCCAGTCCTGCGCGTTCACATGCACATTCCGCCGACACATTGCCATTTCTCAGGGTGTGTTTTTGCTGACGTCCTGGTGAAGGGATAACCTCATCAGCTCATCAAAAACCTAAGATGAGTTCCAGAGCCATGAGGAAAATGAAGGAGTTCTTTTGACATCCTAACTATAGTCACCAGCAGGAGAAACTCCGCAAAATCCTGTTTGAGGTTCTAATTCCCAGTATTGCACCCATTTTATGAGACTCATGGCACTTGGCACAAGGTCCTTGGGCTCACGATACATATATGACAAGAGACCTCAGGTGGCAACTCCTTGGGTGTGCAAACCCCAATTTAAGAAGCACATCAAACAAAATATTTTGTAGGTTGCACTGTACTCAGGATTCAGACTATTGGCCAGATTCAATCCTAGTGTAAAGGAACTGAACTAAAATGAGTGGAGCTATATTAAGGATGAATTTGGCCTACTGCATTTGTCTGGACTTTGACTTCTGTTTCTCAATAGTCAGACTCAACCCGGTTTAAGCCTTGTTGGCTTAATTTTCCCTTATACAGAGACAATGTAGGGCGTGTCAAATAAGATCTAGAAACACATGGTATGCAGAAATGTATCAAGATATCTGAAAACTTATTTCTAGTCTTGTATAAATTAATAGTTCTACTAGACTCTCATCAAAGAATCTCACTTTACACGCATGCATTTTAAAGTCTCATATCACCATTAATAGATGAAGGATTTCTCCCACCACTATAAAATGGAGCCACCTCTGGGATAGAAGATGGGAGCTGTGGATAACTACACAACAGATCACGAATAAACAACATATCCAGCTACAGTTTCCCCCGATGTTTTAGGAGGCAGAATGTAATTTTCTGAGCTGCCGTTCAACTGTCAAGGTTAGCACCTTTGTACTTACTGAAGGTGTTTATGGGGATCTCTCAGTAATGATTCAGAATAGGCTGCCATCTACTGAATCACCAGTGCCACATTATTCAGTACCTAAGTGGCCGAAGATCTGAACATTCAAATACAGCACAGACCCATCCCTGCCTAGTTTGGTAGGTTTGACAGCAGGGATGACTGCTGTATACACACACACAGGCTATGACATGTCTGCTGACTATACAAGCGCAGTTCAGTTTAGGTGGGAGTCTGGAGCCGTGCTGTGGGAGAGTCCTAGAGCCCCATCTGCAGTCCAAGCCCAAATGTCTACACTGCAGTTTTATAGCCCTGGACCCCTGGGCCTGAGTCACTCGACATGGGCCAGATGTAAGTGGGTTATTGCAGTGTTGAGAAGCCACAGAGCCTTGGAAGAATTCTTAAATATTTTGTAAATTCTAACTGCAGTCTGACAGTGTGATTTAACATCTTTCTAACTTTGGGAAAGGACTCACCGCTTAATTCTTGTAACATTATCCAACTATTTTCCTAGTCATTTTCACATCACTTTACTATAAATCTCTAATTCACAGCTAGAAATAGAACTCAGGTTTATTTACCTGTTTTACAGCATCATAGGGATGTTTATAAGCGCTGTGCTGCGAACACTGACGTGGTTTTGTAATGTGGATAAAGGAGCACAGAAAGTACAAAGTACAGCATGGATTTTGCAAACATTTCTTTTTTAAGATACTTGGGAGGCCCTCATATACTATGGTGTAAAGAGCCATGCAAATACTTACATAGATGATTAGAGCAAATCAGTAAGGTTGAGATTTGACCTATCAATCTTTGTTATCCCTTCGATTATAGTTAATTTGGCTGGCATTGTTTCTGTTCTGCTGTGGATTTGGGCGTGGGCTCTTACACAATGTTCCAGTTTAGGAGCTCTGCTGGTAGAATACTAATGAGGGAACAATTAAAAGAATCTTGCCAAAGAGGTGCACCAAATTCTTGTGTGAGTTAGCCAAACAAATAAAGTTTCTAACCAGGGGCTGGGCACCATCCGTTTTCCCTGGGAAAGTGACTGCTGTATAACAGACAAATTTCATAATTGCTTCCAGATGTCAACAACTGTGGCTGGGTAGCCAATTTAATGGAACTGAATGTAGAAATAAGTACAAAGAGTGTGTCTGTATTCCTCTGCTGATGAGTCATAAGTATGCGCATATACAAAAGTTATTGTAGCTGAATGTAACTGGCTGAATAATGTGGTAGATGAACATTGACTGTGATTTGTCAGCATAGTCTTTTATCTCTACAGAAAGTTTACCAATCTTTGTTGATTACCAGTATGATAATTTTTCCCTTTGATATAATGATCAATATTGTTTCCAAGTTCTGCTGTTTCCGACAGCCGTGCACCCTTCCTGACATTTCAAAATGCTTCAAAGGACTAAGGCAGAAATAAGTGAAAACATAAGATTTCATGATTTACTTAAAATGACCTGTGAATGCATAGGGGCCTGATAACAAAATCATTGGAGTTATCCTGGGAGCAGCTGGACCCCAGGGAGAAAATCCTGGCTCCATGGAAGTCAACTGGAGTTTTATCACTAACATCAGTAGGACCAGGATTCTCAAGTATGGGTCCCAAGAATGGTTTCACTCATTGTGGTTACAGTTACGGCAGGTGTCACCACATGGCCCTGTTAAACATCGTCTCCCAAGTTCTTTGTCTTAGCACATGAGCACATTTTTAGTCATAGAACACATCTTGTGGCGGAGTTAGTTTTTGAGATATATATATAAAACTCTGCCTTGGTCTCCAGTTAGAGTCATAGGTCTGGTCTACACTTAGAAGTTAGGTTGCGATACGTTTGGGGCCCGAAATATAAACCTTGCTGAGTGCTGTTGTTAAAGCCAGCCTACTCCCCGGTGAAGACGCAGGTAGGTCTATAGAAGAACTCTTCCGTCGACTTAGCTATTGCCGCTCAGGGAGTTGGAGCTCTTCCATTGGCAGAAAAACCCCTTCTGTTGTTGTGAAGAGTCTACAGAATGGGCTTGTCTACATTCACAGTTATGCGGGCAAAACTTGGTTGCTCAGGAGTATAAAAACCTCCCCTTCCGAGGGATATACGTTTTCCTGGCATAAGCACAAGTGTGGTTGTGTTGTGCTGGTGGAGAGAGCTCTCCCACTGACATAATAAAACCACCTAACGAGAGGCAGCCACTATGTCAGTGGAGAGCATCTCTTGCTGATATAGCACTGTCCAGACTTTCACTTATGCCAGCAAAACTTATATTGCTTGGGAAGTTTGGGGTTTTTTCCCACCACAGAACGACAATGTTTTGCCAGCATAGCCACAAGTGTAGACACGGCCTTAGGCGCTACAGTGCTATAGCTGCAGTACTGTAGGTTTGTGTAGAGCCTGCAAATCCGCGGATATCTGCATTATATCCACGGATATCCGAATCCGCGGATACAGTTCAGATATCAGCAGACCATTTCTTGCAGATGCAGATCGGATACGGATCCACATATTTTTATATGTGCATGGCTAGAGCCCTGCAAATATGCGGCTATCAGCATTATATCTGCATCCACGGTTACAACACGGATATCTGTGGACCATTTCTTGCTGATGCAGATCGGGTGCGGATCCATCCGCGCAGGGTTCTAGCTGTGTGGATGTAGCACCTGTGAAGTAGACATAGCCATGGAGCTTAAGGCCAGAAAGGATCACCAGACCACCTAGTCTGATGTCCAGCACATCAAAAGTCACCTAATCCCCACCCAGTTACTCTTGTGCTGAGCCCAATAACCTGGATTATTCTGGAGGAATTTGCTCTGTGAGAACTGGGTAGTGGTGTTGGGAGGAGATTCCTGTAAGAGGGCAAAGTCTGATATATGTTAAATAAAGCAGTTACAGTTACACTTAGAAGATACCCAGACTTCACATCATTGGTAAGCCAACCTGCAAGGCCCGGCCTGGATATCTGCTACTGCTTGGCAGAGGGGAAGTGCTGTCATCAGAGTAGAAGACGGGTCAGGAGAAGGGGCACCAATGAGTATCTTGAAGTAGTCCATCACCACAGGATTTGTGTTCCCCTCAGTGGTTCTGGCTTGAAAAGTTGAACCATGTTTTAGTGAGCCAGGACATCAAAGCCCAAGGGTGGGGGTCGCAAGAAGTGAGTTAGGCAGAATGCAGTCCAGCTCCATACTGTGCAATGCAGGATACTAGATATACAAAGCAAGACTTGATCATGGCCCTTACACAGCTTGTAGTCTGTAAGGAAGGGATGGGAGTAGATTTCCTCTCATTCTTGATAGAACCAGGGACACCCTGTGACCAGAGCAGTACAGGGACTAATTCCCTCCTGTTTTCCCAAGAACATACACCACTTCCCAAGGGGCAGAGAGAGGTGGAGCGATCATACCATCCCCCCTTGGTACTACCCTTCCCTGCTAGTGCTAGATCTGTAATGAAAGAGGTTCTGGAACTCAAGAATATTTTTACTTCGATAACTTGTATTGCAAGTCCAGGGGTGCTGGGGCTCTGAACTGCCAACCCTAGAGGTGCCGGGGCTCATCCCTGGCAAGCTCTGGAACAAATTAAGCTCTGCTCCTAGCACACACAGGGCATCTTCCTAACGGCTTGAGGCATAATCCTTCTCTGCATCTACAGGGCAGCCTTGTCTCTCTGCACTGTTTCCAACACAAAGTTATGCACAGATGCCCAGCCATCTTGACTATCCAAGAAAATGAATGAAGATGACATTGATTTTTACTTAGCTGAGCCAGATCTGTTTGTCTTGCTGTAGCTGGGAAATAACTTCGTTATACTCCATCCACTAGAAATTAAATGGAATTATTTTTAACAAGGAAGCTCTCTCTGTGCTTCTTATTCCATGTTGGTTTTATCTGTCTGCAAGCTGCCTTCTGCTTATCCGTCTGAATGTCATTCTCTTCTGTCAAGTCATGCACGTCAGCTCCAAAAAGGAATGTGTTTCATTTTCTCTACAAAGAAAATTTTTGCATCATCCATCCTTTGTTAGAGCCTCCAGATAGAAACAGGCTTATCTAATGCAAGGTAGTTTCATTTTGTAAATAGATTTTCTTTTATAGTTCAGCATCCAGAAGGCCTGACTATCCATCGCCTTTTTGTAGTCATTTACAGTACTGCATGGCAGCAGTAAAAAACTATCATTCTAAGGCCTACTATACACAACTGGACTAGGTAAACTGCTTTTGCATTGGTTTAATTAAATTAATTTAAAATCGCACCTTAAATAGAATCAGTGCACCTCTGTGTACCAAATAGGCCTGGTTTAGATAGCATCTTACACCCGTTTTTCAGAAGATGCAGAGCATTGGAGAACCAGGCCTCTATCTATTCAGAAGGCCATGTTACCCCCAACATCACTCTCGGCCTCTTTGATTTGCATCTGCTTCCCAGATCACTACTTCATCTACGTGAACTGTCATCTACTAGTTTTTTTCTATCATAAATTATCAGAAGCTATTTTGCTTTCAGTTGTCAGTAGCTTTCTCTCCTGTAAGCAAGGATCTCTTGTTCTCTGATGGATGTATACACCATGTTTATTTAATCATACCCAACAACTTCTACTCCCACTTCAGTTCTCATTCAAACCTTGTTAGACGAGCCGATCAATGGAATTGTACTTTTCTGATGTTACTGCAGTAAATTGACAGAATCATTCAGAGATTATAAAGCAATAGAGGACCACTTTGTAATTGTCTAATCTGATATCTTGTATATCACAGGCCATAAGGCTTCCCTGAATTAATTGACTCTTCTAGAGAAGTGCTCGCCGTTCTCTGTCACAGTTTCTATTGTAAAAGGCAGGTAGTATCTATCTTCATAAGACTTCCACCCATCTAAAAAAACTCCACCAATTTAATACAACACTGGTTACTGATTAGTCATGCCCAGGAACCCGTTGGGCCAGGGACTTGAATTAGGAATGTAAATATCAGTTACAAAAGGTAACCATTTAAACTTTTACAATTATATCAGTTTAACCAATATAATTGCATGTCCCTGCCAAAAAAACCCTCCTTCTCCCCATAGTCCCTATAGTCTCCCCATACCACTACCACCTCAGCTCTGCAAGGGATTCCCATCTCGGTCCCGTGGTCCAATACGTGGAACAAAGAAGAACTGGCGTTACAACCTCTCCCTCCTTCGGGCTTCAGAGGTGTTCAGAGTGCATTGTTTATAAAGAAACAAACCAGCCTGATTTCAGATAGCCGGATATCAAAGCTAGAAAATATCCCATCTTCACTATTGCCTCAGCCCTGTAGCAACTAGGAGCAGAGCCTTCCCTCATCTGTCACCCAACCAGCTACTCTAAGGAGTTTCCTGTCTCCTTGCTCCTTTGAAGCAGTCGCAGGATCTCCTCGTCAACCTCCTCCTCGCCTTGGCCAAGGTGGCCCTCTCTAACACCAGGGCGAAGAGGTTGGTTGCGGAGGTGCGCTGTTCCTCTGTCTGCTCACGCCTCCAAGCAGGCTTCCTCTGGGCCCGGTCTGCCAACTCCTTGGCCTCTTTAAAGGAGCAGTGAGTGCTGTCAGGGTTCTCTGCTCAATGTCCTCTTCTGATTCCCGTATTTTGACTCTGACCCCGATGCCCACTCCTGTTCTTCATCACTTGTCCCCTGGTTTTAGTTGGTGCTGTGCTTGATTGCCCCTTCCCCTAGACCGAGGGAGTTGCTTTTAGCTTTTTGTTTGTGGCGATGGGCGAGCTCACACCCACCCACCCGTGCCCACCCAGTTACCAAATAGATGCTCTTTTGAAGGGAATGTGAGGGGAGACGCACAGGAGGTCTGGCGCCAAAGAGACCATATTCCTTCCCTTCCTTGCACGTAGCAGCAGTTGTACTCTGTTTCCCCACCATGTACATTTGCAGAGAGGGCACTTTGTTTGAAAACAGCCCCCCTAGCATCATGGCTGGGCCTTCTCATTGCAGAGGCTTGGTTCAGTCAGAGAAGAGTGCCATCTACTGAAACATCAAGATTACTTCCTGCCACACTCTAGCTCTCTTCAACAAGTACTGACTCAGTCTGACCTGGCTTACCTCATAAGAGCTATAAGGAGTAACATCCCTATGCTGTTGCACTTGACTGGGTAGCTTACTACAGAGAAGGTTAGGGAGATGTATGTTACTCCTGTAAGTCTCTGATTCCAATCTGGGCAAGTATTTGACAGCAGATCAGTCTTCTGCCTAGATCAGCCAAACAGAAGGCTGATGTTGCATCTGCCGAGTTACTGGGCCTGCGCCAACTAGAAATGTGCACCTAGTTTCTAAAATTCTTAACACTCAGCCTACAAGAGCCATCTAAACCACTTAGATGGTGCTGATCAGCCATGGAAATCTATAGTGGCAAGACAATGCTGATTACTATAACTAGAAATAATTCAATTTTTAAAGGAAAAATTAGCTTATTTATATGTCATTAGTTTATCATATCAGTATCCATTGTGTAACCAGACTACATAGTAAATTATGGAGGCAGCAGGAAGATCCCATAGTTAAGGAAGCACTGGGATTTTTGCTTAAAACAAAATTAAAATCTCTCCATTTCACACATCAGTGATTGAATTAAATGCCAAAGTTTAGTGTAATTAGTATTTAGAGAGCAATACATTTTCTGTAAGGACTTTTGGAAACAAATATTTGCTAACTCTTCCAGAGAAATAATTAGAAATGAGTCACTCGACATTTATTCCTGCTTGTCTCACATATTTAAATAACCTCAAGCTCAAAAATTTCACACACACACACACACACACACACACACACACATCCATCATCATCATCACATCAGGGGGAGGGAGATCCGTAACCAGCAAATTTGCCTGACAAATAGCTTGAGCAGTCAGCAGTCAGGCCTAGTCTACAGCTAGAAGTTTAGATCCATCTGACTGTTAAAAGGTTATGTCTCAGCGCAGTACTTAGATCAAGCTAATTCTGGTGTAGAGTAGACGAAAGGATTTTTTGTCAGACTAACGACATCAACAGAAAAACCCCTTTCCATTGATGTAGGAAGCATCTGAGCTGTAGATTGACTATGGGAGGACTAAAGATACTAAGGGTGTGTCTATGAGCAGTTCTTCACTGATGGTGGCAAATCTGTCACCATCAGATTGATCTTCCTGTGAAGACCCACTCAGTCAATCGAGAAGTCGATGCCTGAATACCACCCCATCAAGTAGCGTAGCACTGAGTTGGTGGGAGGCATTTCCTATTGATTCAGTGCATCGAAGACACTGGTAATTAGGTTCCAAAGGGGGAGCCGTGTTAGTCTATTGCAGAAAAACCAACAGAGTCCTGCGGCACTTTTAAAGACTAACAGATTTATTTATCGCATGAGCTTTCATGGGAGAAAATCCCACTTCGTCAGACGCGTCAAGGTGTCTGACGAAGTGGGATTTTCTCCCACGAAAGCTCATGCGATAAATAAATCGGTTAGTTTTTAAACGTGCCACAGGACTCTGTTTGTGGTAATTAGGTGTTAGGCAGTTGAAGGGAGATACACAAGTTATTTTAGGTAATTTGGTGGCAGTCAAAGGGAGATAGACAAAGTCCCCCTGCAGCGTAGGCCAGAGCTATGCTTATGTCTGTGCTGCTACAAGGCCTGCAGCTACACTTCTGTTGCCGTGTAATACGGACAGTACAGCTTTCCCGTTGCAGAAGCAAATACACCCTCTCAAGGAATGGTAACGAGGCTGATGGAAGAATTCTTCCAATCCACCCAGCTGCATCTACAGCGGGGCCTAGGCTGACCTCACTGCAGAGCGCTGCTCTGAGCTCAGCTGCCTCGCTTCTTGCAATCCGGGAACGGATGGAGTTCTACACAAGCCATAGAGTTGAAGAATCAAGACAGTGGCAATTTACCGCTGAGCTGAGATTTTCTTCAGCAACAAGAACATGTCACTGGATTTAATTTAACCATAGAAGGGGTCCCTTTGTAAGAACTGCTAATCTTGAGGAAGCCGTGGATTTAGTGTGATTTTGAGCCCTGGGATCAGTGCATCGTGGAAAACTATTGCCTTTCATTCTGAGCAGTGTTATCCCATTGTTGCCTTGTACCCCCTTATCGGTCTGTTGTCTCTTGTCTGGTATTTAGGATTGTAAGCCCATTGGGTGGGGACTGTCTTTTTGTTCTGTTTGTACAGCCCTTAGCACAATGGGGTCATGGCCCATGACTAGGGAACCTAGGCACTATAATAATGGTAATAACAAGAATAATAATAATAATAATAATTAATAAGGTTGCGGAGCTAAGGAGTGCCTAAGTTCAGGTAGCTATTATGATGCAAGGCCAGTGAATTGAATTTGGTCTGGGTTTTAATGTTGTCTCAAGAGATGGTCTCTTTGACTACTCTTATCAGTATTTATTTGTATTGCCGTTCAGGAACCCCGTTGCCGTTGTATGGCTGTTCAGGGACCCTGTTAAGAATCATGGCCGCGCCGTGCAAACACAGAAAAACAGTGGCGGCCCCCAAAGATCTTGGAAACCAAGTTATACAAGGAGAGAGGAGCTGGATGTAGCGCGCAGAAGGAGTAGCGAGGAGGGACTCTAATCTGTTCAACAAGCAGTGCTCACGGCCCATCTGCTGCCTCACCCAGCAAAGGGGAGTTTTAGGAAGTGATCTGATGAGAGGATAACAGGTGGCTTTGCCTGGCTTGGTCTAAACTAAGGTGAGAGTTGCCGGTATAGCTGTGTGAGTTTTGTTATATCTGCAAGCCTTCCTGGTGAAGACGCTGTCAGAAGAGTTCTTTTCTGGTATAGCTTACACTGCTCCCCGAACAATAGAACTTATAACTGCATCTACAGAAGGGCTTTGCTGCCTGACAGCTATGTCAGTTGGAGCGGTCACTTTTCTAAGCTTACTCTGGCTTACAGCTGCTGCAGTGGTTTTCTGTCAACCAATAATGGTAGCTAAATCAATGGAAGAATCCCTCCATCAACCTAGCCGTGTCAACACCAGGGGTTAGGTCAACCTAACTATAGGGTCCAGCGGTATAAAACTTTTCAGAGCCCTGAGCTGGGTCAAAGTAATCTTTAAGTGTAGAGCAGTGTGGGAATTCCCTTGTTTCTTTGAAAGAGGCAATACAAGTGACAAAAGGAATTGAGGCGTAAGGTCTGCAAATGAAAGGAATCTGCTACTTTTCCGTCACAGATTAAAATCATGTTTAAAATGGAAGTTGCGTGAAGTCATTAAACCTCCTCCTCACAGGAGACAAAGCAAAGTCAGTGTACCAGCAGCCACATGGGGGTGTTGGAGAAACTGGAACATGTCTGAACATGGGTTCATTTTTTTTAACCTCTGATTGTTTTTTTTCTTGCCTGCTCCGATATCTTCACTCATGTTCCTGGTGCAGAGGAAGAGAAATTGTATGCCAGTAGCAATATATCAACAGCTAGGGAGCTACTGGATTAATTCATTCCCCTCTGTGCATGAACACAAATGTTTTTGGCATGATCACAACAATGCAGAATTAAAAGGAGGCATCCTGGTAGCTGTTATCCCTTTAAATTCCTTCATGCAGAAGTGAGAGATGGAATTTGCAACATCAATTTTTCTTTCTGTGCTTTTTTTTTTTAGTCCACATAATCTACTGTGAAACTAATTCTGCTTTAAGAATTGGCTCAGCAGCTGACGTTAGGATTTGTGGATTACACCCCTGAAATGAGCCTGACATAAAATGAAAATGCATTTATTGATGTGAGATCCATTGTGGATTAACATTTCTTCTGTGTTATATAAATAAAGCCTCAGACTATATCCTGCAGCAGGATGAAGTGCTTTGCAAAGTCATTTCCCTGAACAATGAATTGTAAGGGTGAAACTGCCCTTCTTAGAGAGCGCCTGGGCCCAATTCAGCTTTGGTTAAAATAGGCTGAATTTAGCCCCCAAGAATCAGCTCTTCAGCAGGTGTCAATTGGTGCATTTCTGTTGAGGCCTGAAGTCAATTTACACCTGCTGTGGATTTGCCCCTTCATGAAATGTGAGGTGGATGTTTGCCATATGAGATCAGCAGAATTTATATTCAACTCCAATTTTTTACATTGATCATTCAGTGGGATGGGTTGGACTGGAGGTGAAAGAGAAATGGCACTCAAACTATTGCCACAGTCCATAAGCCCCAGAATAGCTGGATGCTTCCGCTAAATGAGTAATGAAATAGTGTTCATATTTAAATAATCATTAGGCTTCAATGAACACCTTGCAGTGAAATGAATGGGTGCATGCTTTCCAGAACTTAAGAGCTATTGGTTCAGACTCTCTCCAGCCACATCTGCTCACATTTTGGAAGGTTTTATTTGCAGCCAAAAGGGACTAGAAACATTTTCTTTTAAAATTAGACATTAATTTCTGCTGAAGCTGACTAGAATACAAAATAGGTGCTGGCATAAATGTCCAAAGCATATCTGATTACGCTGGCTCGCGTGTGTACAGAAGTAACTGTAGGAATCCCCATAGACAGACTTAGCGGGTGGGCAGGCGGGGCGTTTGCCCAGCGCCCACAGGAGGAGGAACCCTGTGCCCACTCTAAATTTCCAAGCGGCGGCCCGCAGCGAGGCTGGGATGGGGGCCGGAGGCCTGCAGAGAGGCAGTGGCCCTAGCAAGGGACCCCAGTGGCAGCCTGTGGCGAGGCCGGAGAGACTTTGGGATTGGCAGGCCATGTCAAGGGCAATGGGGGGCCTGGGGAGGCTGTGGGTAGGGCAGCCCTGGCGAGGGGGGCCAGGGGGCACTGGCGAGGCCACCTGGGGGCCCATGGGGGGGCCTGTGGTGAGGCCAGTAGGGAGATGGGGGTCTCATCCTTGACTTTTGCCTAGGGCCCCGGAGTCCCTAAGTCGGCCCCTGGGACTCCCATATTCATGAGCCTAACTAACATGGCCACTGTCTTCACATGCTTCTTCCAGCTGTAGGTGCCAGAAAAGGCTTCATATTCAGTCAGCATCGCTATAATACCGGCACATAAATAGCGCTCTTCATCCAGAGATCTAAAAGCACTCTAAGTCCTGGTCTACACCTAAAATCTGAGGCAACCTAAGACCCCCTCAGAGATGTAATTAAGCCAACCGAAGCCCATCGACCTAGATACTACCTCTGATGCATGTCATTTTGGACACTGACAGAAAAACCCCTTCTGTCACTGTGGCAAGCATTACAGCAGCATAGCTGATGCTGTTTGCTGCAGTGCTGGTAATGTAAACAAGAACACCCTCCCCTGTATCGCAGGTATTATTTTATAGAAAGGGATGAGGCAGAAAGGAATTTAAATGGCATTCCAATGTGGATCAGAGAGCAAAACTGAGCCCTTCCTGTAGCTTACATGAAAGGCACTGGCTTTCACTCATCAGAAGCTTTATAACACTGATATTTACATAATCCAAAGCACCAACATCCTGCCAAACTTTCTGATACAGCACAGCTTGCCGACACATCAGGGATTAAGCCTTTATTAGCAAAAGGTTGCTTGGCACGGAGCAAGAATGATGGAGGTTCGGAAGCGAAAGTTTACACAATTTTTGTAAAGGCAGCTGATTGACTTCAGGGAAAGAACAAGACTTCAGTGTGATTTGGCTTCGGCTCCTAGACGTGAATTTTCTCCTCTTTGCCAATTTTACTGCCCTCCGTTGCAAGGAGCAAATATGCTACCAGTGATGCTTTGTGGCACTAGTTTTCATAGCCGAGTGTGCGATAGCTTTGTGCTGGGAGGTTAATGTAATTGTCTGAGAAAGTTCCAAAAAGCACCTTCTATGTTGCTGTGTAACAAACAATTTCTTTTCTTCAGGGGATCCAAAAACTAACTACAGCAAGTTGCATCTTGAAATGCCAGATGTTTCAAACTTTGTTACGTGTACATTAAATTGTCATAGAGAGAGAGAGAGAATGTTGAGGGAGTAGGAAAAGGAAGGAATCACATTATACACAGCAGACGTATGATATAGTTTGTTGGGATTTGAGTGAGATTTTAGATTATAGTCCCTAAGCATTGCAGCAAGATATTTGGCTGGTAGGGTTAAAAGGAAAGAGGGTGTGTTTTATCAAGTTAAGGTGGGTGTGTTTTAATGGGGAAAAAGTGTATGTTTCAGCTGTGTTACTTCAGTCATCATCATCTTCTCCTTCTCCCAACACCAAGGTTAAGTAGAGCTGTGTTTGTTCATTTTGTTGCTTTCATGGCTTGTCTAAGTACCTAGATAGCCAGCTACCTCAAGTGTGTACAGCTCCCTCCAGTTGGCTACCCATAAAGTGTACCTGGGTTGCAATACAGGCCAGCGAGGTTAGACTGGGTTTGTGGCCTCATTGATATTCTACTCCCACCTAAGATATCATGGGTTTGATCCTGTCAATGTTAAGTGCTCCAATAAGATCAGCTAGCAGGAAATCCACTCACCCTTTGCAACCCAGTTTGTTCAGGAGAACTACCGGTAGTTGAATACAATTGAAAAGCCCCTTTAAGGTAACATGTTTGAAGACCTCTTAACTACCAGACATTGAAGCCAGATGTCTCCAAATCAAGGGGAGGAGATTCAGGTCCATCATGCCTGTGGAAGTTGTTTTAGGAAATCTTAAAGCCATAACTTGTTTTCCTTTAAGTTACTAAGTAGTCTGGTATGCTGAAAAATAAATGGGCTCAGCCTGTTTTCTGTGGCTGGGTGAGCATGGGGTTTGCACAGAAGAAACTGTATAATTAAAATTCATTTAAACAGAGTGGTATTCTGAATGCTCTAAATAGATGCAGGGGGCCTTAGTAAGAAAGATCTGTGTCTTTAAGAGGAGCACCCACTGTTCTCAATTTGGAAGGAGGGGAAGCAGGTGTACAGAAAACAGAGACAGGAAAAGCAGCACCTAGGTTGAAATCCACCAGGCAAGACAGATCAAACCTTGTGGACCTCAGTGCAGAGCTGTTCCCTGCCTACAGCAGAATTCCCCGTGATCCAGAGTTCAGGAAGCACCATGGCTCTTTGTGCCTTTCTTAGCAGAACACAAGGTTTTGGCTCTTCCTCCCGTGTGGTTCACAGACACCACAGTCATCAGGGCTGGTAGTTACAGCAGCCTGTAGCCTTCATGCTTCGGGCCAGTGATGTGCCGGAGGGGACTGTGAGGGTTAACATGTCACAATGCACCATGTTACTTTCAAGGGTCCCTCCAGGTTGGACTATGCTGGCAAACTCCCGGCGCCCGACCACAGGGATTGTGAGTGGCTCACGGTGCTGTACCCACACTTCTGTTAGACTTTCTATCATGGAGCGTTCAGACCCTGCATCCCATAGGCAGTGATGAATAAATTCACTAGGAGTCACTGGTTCGTATTAAGGAAACGTGTATTAGCATAGAACACAGAGCATTCCAAGGAAGTAAGAATGAGTCAGAAGGGGAGAACGACAAGTTCGGATGGATGGACACAGAGCACTTTTACCATGGCCAAATGGATTTGCAGAGCCCCACTGCTCAGAAGAACCTCTGGCACCGTGAACATCACCATCTTTGACACATGCAGGAGGAGGAACACTAAGATAGCCAGGCTTTTTACATCTTGCCAGGGTATTTCCACACTGATCCTTCCCCTGTGAGCTCTCTCTTGCCCACGGGCCTAACTGGCCTCACAGAGCGAGACGTGAGACCGCGACAACTGCATTTACTCTGAGAATGGGAATATCCTGGGGCTATCCCAACTGGCTAGACGTGATCTGGAGGGGCAAGAGACACCAGTAGAATGCTGCCTGGAACTCAGGTGGTGCACATTGTATAGTTCCAGAGAGGTAGCCCTGTTAGTCTAGTTTAGCAGAACAAACAAGGAATCTAGTGGCATTTTTAAAGACTAACAAATTTATTTTTTACATGAGCTTTTGTGGGTGAATCCCTCTGTTTTCTATTCCCCCCCCCCCCCCCCCAAGTGCCTGATGCCAGTCAGTAGAAGCATGGAGTGTAGGCTGTGGGGCCACCGAGCACTGCTGGATGCACTAATCCTGCTCTGCCCAGCACCTAGGAAGAACTATTGTCCTCATACTGCATGGGTCCACACTGTGAGGGGCAGGAAGGAAGAGAGGAGGTTCCTCTCCTCCCCAACCCCTTCCTCCATGCAGAACAAGGCAGAAATGAGTGTGGTATGTTGTTTCCTTTCTCCTTGATCCAGCCAATACAGAGCTCAATTTCTTATAGCTAAAGGACATGAAAAATATGTACTGCCTGTTAATCCGTCATGCATCACCCACTGATTAGATCTTTTACCTGCTAATCTACCCATATGATCAAGAGAGAAAAGGAAAATGAGGAGCTCTTTAAAGATGATGCAAAATGGATTTAAAGAATTGCTGGTACTTCATGGAACATATGGAAATACAGTCCATTTGTATCACCAATGTGATCTGTGTTAACACACTTATAGTGTCTTTGGTACAATGGTAATATTTTGTCCTCTCTATTCTCTTCCTGTTTTCATACCATATTTTTTGGATATTTAGTCCCTTCTTTTTGTAACTAAAGATGTTTCCACCATAACTGGCGCTTTCTGGCTTATGGATGGAGTATATTCTCCTGTACTACGTTGTAGGTAAAGATGAGAGGTCATTTTAATTAATCCAGACTTTTCAGCTTAATGTGCAACCATGAGACGTTATGCTTTTCAGATGCACCTGTTTGGATTTTGCACTAAGCACATCTTCTCTGCAGATCTGTGCAGCACAGGTGAAGAGGAAGGGATACTTTAAGAGCAAAGCCCCAATAACAGGAAACTCTAATCAGGATTTCCTGTCTGAGCTTGGAGCTGGTTGAGCTTCAGACGTTAACTTGAAAATACCAGAAAGGCAGCACAATTCTGCTATCTTCAGGCTACCATGGATGATTTTAAAATTGATTTTACAAGAGCAATATATTTGGATCGCTAAAGCAAATATATAAAAATAACTTCCAGGTTTGATATCAAGTGGTTTGGTGCTGTGCAAAGGAAAGAAAAGCTAAAAGAAAATAATATCTGCAGAACTGGCAGTTGCTTCAGCTGAATGGCACAGAACTACATCACAGCCCCTCTGTGGGGTGAAAGGATTTCATTCCCTAAGCACTGTGGAGGTCTCCAGTGCAGTGTTTATTTTCCAGCCTTTGAACAGGCTAGGAGACTTGGCTTTACACTGTAGATACTGGGTTAAAACTTTCAGCCTTGATTCACACAAAGCTCCCATTAAAGTAGTGCCTTAGATTCTTCTGTCTTAACAGTGGTTTACCTCTGTATAATTTCATTGGCTCAGCGAAGAAGCAAGTTTTGATTTACACTGGAATAAGGGAGAGGAGAGTCAGACCCTGTGAGTCAGGATGAAAGAAAGACAATATGGTTTGGGCCTACACATAAGGCTTGACATACAAAGGAAAATATCGGTCACTTTTTATTGCATTTGACTGACATGAAAGAATGAGCAACACAATAAGAGTTTGCCCTTCCTGTGGAGGATCTCAAAGCACTTTACAGATCCTTAGGAATTAAATCTCAAAACAACCTGATGAACTAGGAAAGTATTCTCATGCCCACTTTACAGGAAGAGGGACTGAGGCTCAGAAAGATCACAGACTCAGCCATGGTCACAGAGAGCCAGATCGCCTGATTGCCAGCCTCCACCCAGGGCCCGATCAAGGCCTGGGGGGGGGCGGGGCTGCCCACCCTTATGGGGCCCCCATTATCCTTCTTTGTGCTTGGGGTGAGTGGCTCCAAAGACCCAGCTGGTGGTATGGAGGAGGATGGGGGCCACGGCTGGTGTGGCTGCAGGATAGAGGGGCGTGGGCTGGAGCAGCACTGCCGTGGGTGGCGGGGTTCAAGCTGCGTGAAGGGGCCGCGCCAGAGGCCAGCATTCCTGCCCCACCCCGGCTGCCTGATGAGCAGCCAGCCCAGCTGCTGGGCAGGCAGGCTGAAGGTGGGTGGCAGCTGCAGCCTGCTACTGAGGCCAGCCAGGCTGGATTTTGGGGGGCCACATGGGCCCCCCTTTAGGCTGGGGCAGAGGGCTGCATCCCCTAAACCCCCTGCTTTAATCCAGCCCTGTCTCCACCTTGTTATTAACTAGAGTGACCATTCCTTCCTCCAGGATAAGTGCTATGTGCAGAATTTAGGCCCAGACAAACATTAAAGTATGGGCAGCAATTACTGGTGCCAAGACAAAATTACACACACAACTGTTTGAATTCTTTCAAAACCCTGCGTCACGCCCTTTCCCACCCAAAGAGACACTGCAGCAGCAGGAAATGTGCTTCAGGAAACAAAAGCCCATTAGCATTGCTTTGGAGGCAGAGGAGGCTCAGGCAGGCTTGCTTTTATCTTAATTTTATCTTATTATTTTATTAATAAAAAATTAGAAACGAAGTCTCCACACTGGAATCTCTTCTACAAAACCATCATCCAGCACATTCTTCACTCTGGGTGGATTTCACTAAAAAGAGAAAATCCATCTACAACACACACTTTGCTTCCCTACAGAGGAAAAAAGACAACAAACTCCAATATACCACAAGGGATAACAACAGCACCTCTAACCCACCCAACAACATTGTTAATCTTTCATGCTACAGACTTACTCCAGCAGAGGAATCTGTGCTGTCTCGGGGACTTTCTTTTTGCCCCACCACCCCCACACATAAGATACAATTCTGTGGTGACCTTGAGAACTACTTTCGCCGTCTCAGACTCAAGGAGTATTTCGCCACCACCAATATAGAACGCAATGACCCAAAGATACCTTCCTCCCAACATTGCAAGAAAAAGTATTCAACATGGACTCCTCCTGACGGTCGGAACAACAGACTAGACTTCTATATAGATTGTTTCCGCCACCGGGCAAAGGCTGAAATTGTGGACAAACAACATCACCTACACCATAACCTCAGCCATGCAGAGCATAATGCCCTCCAGAGCCTCAGAAACAACTCTGACATTATTATTAAGGAGGCTGACAAGGGAGGTGCCGTCATCATCATGAATATATCGGATTACGATCAGGAGGCTTATAAACAGCTGTCCAATGGAATGTTCTATAAACCACTCCTCTCTGACCCCACTGAGGAATACCAGAAGGAACTACAACACCTACTCAAGAAACTCCCCAAAGCAGCACAAGAACAAATCAAGACAGACACACCGCCAGAACCCCGTCCAGGGATATTCTATCTACTACCAAAAATACATAAAAGAGGAAACCCCGGACGCCCCATCATCTCAGGCATTGGCACCCTTACAGCAGGATTATCTGGCTATGTGGACTCTCTCCTAAGACCCTATGCTATCAACACACCTAGCTATCTGAGAGACACTACAGATTTCCTGAGAAAAATCCAATCCATTGATGGTCTTCCAGAAAATACCATCCTGGCCACTATGGATGTAGAGGCTCTTTACACTAACATTCCCCACAAGGATGGATTACAAGCTATTAGAAGAACCATCCAGGATGATGACACAACTAAACTTGTGGCTGACCTCTGTGACTTTGTACTCACCCACAACCATTTCAGATTTGAAGATGATCTATACCTTCAAGTCAGTGGCACTGCCATGGGTACCCGCATGGCCCCACAATATGCCAACATCTTTATGGCCGATTTAGAACAACGTTTCCTCACGTCTCATCCCAAAGCACCCCTACTTTACCTACGCTATATTGATGACATCTTCATCATCTGGACCCATGGTAAAGATGCCCTTGAAGATTTCCATAGAGATTTCAACAATTTCCACACCACAATCAAACTTAGCCTGGAACACTCCACACAAGAGATCCACTTTCTGGACACTACAGTGCAAATTAGCGATGGGCACATAAAGACCTCCCTATACCGCAAACCTACTGATCGGTATAGTTACCTACATCCCTCGAGCTTCCATCCTCGACACACCACACGATCCATTGTATACAGTCAAGCCCTAAGATATAACCGCATTTGCTCTGACCCTTTAGACAGAGACAGACACCTTCAGGATCTCTACCAGGCATTCTTAAAACTACAGTACAAACCCGCAGAAGTGAAGAAACAAATTGACAGAGCCAGACGGGTACCCAGAAGTCAACTACTGCAGGAGAAGCCCATGAAAAACAACAACAGAACGCCACTGGTCACCACCTACAACCCCCAAGCCAGACCTCTTCAACACATCATCCAAAAACTACAGCCTATTTTACAAAATGATCCCTCACTATCTCAAGCCTTAGGAGACAGACCTCTCCTTGCTTTCAGACAGCCCCCTAATCTTAAAAGGATACCTACCAGCAACTACAGATCACAGAACAGAAACACTAAAGCAGGAACACAGCCCTGCAGCAGACCACGCTGCCAACTTTGCCCTCATATCTACACTGATGACACCATCACAGGGCCTAATCATGCCACCTACTCCATCAAGGGTTCGTTCACCTGCTCATCCACCAATGTGATTTATGCCATCATGTGCCGGAAATGCCCCTCTGCCTTATATATTGGACAGACAGGACAGTCTCTGCGCCAAAGAATCAATGGACACAAATCTGCCATCAGAAATTGCAACACTGCAAAACCTGTAAGGGAACACTTCAATCTCCCTGCTCACTCCCTTGACAACTTGTTAATAGCTGTGTTGAAACAGATGAATAACAAATCACAGCTTCAAAGAGAGTCTGCAGAACTCGAACTTATATGCAAATTTGACTCAGTTGTCTTGGGGTTAAACAGGGACTATGGATTTTTCTCGCATTACAACAAGTGATTTGACCTCCCCCTCCTCTATGTGCTGTTCCCCAGTGTTTTGAATCCTAACACCTATTTTGATTTGCTGTTACAGCCTGACCTGATGCTATGTCATACACTCCCCTGCATTTAATTTCCTCCCACTCTGTAACTTTCCCATCTTCAAAGCGTCTGACGAAGTGGGATCTTCTCCCACGAAAGCTCATGCGATAAATAAATCTGTTAGTCTTTAAAAGTGCCACAGGACTTTGTTGTCTTGCTTTTATCTGTTTCGGTATAAAACACTGACATCATCTGGCAATAAGGAGAGATGCTTTTATTTATTTACTTCCCAAGAGCCCTGCCTCCTCCTGTAAAGATACAGAGATACAAAGATACTCCCCGCCCCCACAGCAGGCACCTGGTACAGAGCCCATTGAAGCCAGCTCGAGTCTTTCCAGGGGCTTGGCATCAGAGGCTGGAGGAAGTGTGGGTTTGATGCACAGCATAGGGCAGGATTTGAGGCACGTGGAGGCGCTTCATCCCAGTGAATGTAAAGGGAATTTTGCCCAAGTTAGGACTGCACAATTCACTTGCTAATGACAGATCATAAAAGACTGAATGCACTTGGAAGGGATTTTTCGTGTGTGTTTCTATTCTAGCTATACAGTTTGTGCTGAAATTACTTATTTGCTGCTTCACATTTTCCAGTGTTACCATCGTTTTTTTCAGTTAGTAGAACTGAGAGAGAAAGGGACAGAGCCTTAGCAGTGCTAAAATGTTCTAACTCCAATAAGCAATTGACATCAGGAACTTGTCTATATAACTCCCCACAGCTACACCACCTATTTTTGACTCTCTCCAAGTATGGCGTTTTATATCCGTAAACTTCGACTTTGGGGTTACTGGCAAGCCTGCATTCTCAGAGCTATTCTACTGTAAATAGCAGTCAATCCAAATGGAAAAGTTCTGAAAAACTCAGGCCATTACAAGCCTAGTACATTCCATTCCAATGACACATCCGTACCACAAGCAGACACATTTGAAAGCATACCTTAAATGCCTGTTGCTGGTGAATATACACAATTTCACATATCTAGAGAATTCCAAAGGCGTGGCAGCCTTAAGAGGGAAGGCAAATAAAATCCCTCGGAATCTGAAAACCTGTGGCTGGATGTACAACAGCATAATGGACATATGGTTGATCACTACTGACCATTCCAAAGGTTCAAAAATCACACGCCAGGCATCAGAAAATCATGATATTGGCTTTAAAATCATGAGGCTATTTTGAACAATTATAAATGTTGGGTGCTTTTTATTTGCCTTCTGGACCATTAGGGTACACTTGGTTCATGCTTTCAAAATTTTCTCCACAACCAGGAGGGCTAGAACCGTATTGCTTTGGTGAGGTTATTTTAAGGGAGCTGAGATTTTTGTATAATCACTTCACTGCAGAGCTGTGACTTTAAGAAACCTCAAATATTACAAGACGTGACACAAATCATGAGACTTGGCAGCCCAGCGGGCATTTTTGCATGGGACTGTGCAGTTTCTAGCTGCTCTGCTTACGTTTCCTGTGCTACAGAACATCAGCGAGTGGGGATGTAGAATGTTAATTACTGTAACCCATGAGACTGTTTTGTGCATTATCACAGAAGGACTTGGCCTCTGCCCTCTGGTGTCCTCCTGCTTTTGTGAGCAGAGGGGATGAGCTCCCAGAGGACAGAAGCAGGAGCAGCAAAGATTTGGGGGTGGGCGAGGAGTACCTATGCCATCTTTCTCTCACCCATCCGTATGGAAGCAAGCCACTGGCTGTTCCATTGAGCTAATGCCCTGTGGTGAAGGGGAGCTATCAGAAATGAGAATAGTGGAACAAACATTCTTTATGACATCATCTCACCCTTCCCCAATTTTGGGGGCCTGACTGTCCTAATTTACCTTGGTTTCCTCTTTCTGCATGGAATTCCCTACCCAGGAAGGTGGGGTTCTAGGAGTAGTAGAGATTCCCCGGCAGCACAGGTGTTATTAAGGGAGCCAGCAGGACAGGAGGTTTATCCAAGGAGGCCAGGTGAGGAACCAGAAGCCAGTGTTGAGGCTCAGGGCCTGCCTGGACAACTCTAGTCTCTGATGTTTGCCAAATTCAGGGACTGATCCCTGCCCTCTGCTGGTTCAGTAGAAGGCAGACCCTCCCAGCCTCCCGAAACAATACCAGACAAACTCCAGAAGGCAAAGTTTGGAGCTTGCAGTGACCTTGGTGGATACTTTTCTTTTTATTTTGATTTGAACTGTCCTGCTAAAATGCAGCCTAAATGACATAAACATTTTTATGTAGCTCAGTGGTTCTCAGCCTTTCCACACTACCGTACCTTTTTCAGGAATCTGATCTGTCTCACGTACCCCCAAGTTTCCCCTCACTTAAAACGACTTGCTTCCAAAATCAAACATGAAAATACAAAAGTGTCACAGCACATTATTGCTGAAAAACTGATTCCTTTCTCTTTCTATACCATATAGTTATAAAATAAATCAATTGGAATATAAATATTGTGCTTGGATTTCAGTGTATACATCAGTATAAAGTCATTGTCTGTATGACATGTTAGTTTAATTATATAGATTAGAACAGCCATGAGATAGCCTTGGACTAAAACGATTTCATATATACAGTGGCCACACCCTGCCAGATCACAGCACAGCCAGCCACACTCTTCCTGCACACACCTCAGCACATCCTCTAGCTCCATTTTACACCGTGCAGATATTCCTCCTACATTGGTAGTGCTTTTACGTAGCCCTGTTGTAAAGCTAAGCAAATATCTAGGTGAGCTGATGTACCCCTGGAAGATGTCTGCATACCTCCAGGGATATACACACCTCTGCTTGATAGCCATTGAACTAGCTTGAGAGGTGTCTAATGCTGTCAAGAGTGACTTGGGCCATGTCTACCCTGACAGTGGCAAATTCGCCGCTATCAGGGCGATCTTTCTGGGTCGACTTGGTAGTCAGTTAAGACCTGCTAAGTCAATCCGGAATTCGAATTAATAAAACCACACCCTCAAGTGGCACAGCGTAGTGAAAACACTGTGCTGAAAGAGAGTTAGAAAGGTGATGGGTGTTACACAAGCATAGCATGTTCAACTCCCGTCAACTGCTGCCACATTTTGCCGCAAGTGTAGACCAGGCCTCAATCCTGATCCTATTTTGATTTTGCTCCGAGAGGACTCAATCTTTTTGGCTCCTTCCTGCAAAGAGTCTGCTGCAGATTAGGTCCTCATGGTAGAAGGTCCATAAAATGAGGCTCCCCACAAGGCTTACTGCTGTTACAATATCCTCACGCTGCAGTTCTTTGGCATATGACCCATTGCACTTCCACATATAATATGCAAATAGCACATTTTGCAAGTGATGTACAGTTAGAACGGAAGAGGAAGACATTAGGGCTATGTCTACACTGGCAAGTTAGTTCGAATTAAGGAGGCTTAATTCGAACTAACTAAAGCCATGGCTACACTAGGTTTTAGTTAATTCGAATTAAGTTCGAATACGGTATTCGAACTAAAGGGTTAATTTGAACTAACTAGTTCGAATTAACCAATGTGGTCATATTAATTTGAACTAATTTCTTAGTTCAAACTAACTGGCCATTGAAATGAATGGGGATCGCTAATTCGAACTAAGTTTCCCTAGTTCGAATTAAGCTAATTCGAACTAACTAAAATTAGTTCGAATTAGTTAGCTCAAACTAACTAATGCAAACTAATTTTAGCAAGTGTAGACATAGCCTAGGAGACTGTCACCATCTTAACCTTCACATCAATCAAAAAGAAACAAAGAAAGAAAACATTTGTAATAAGATATGATCAAACTGAGTTCAAGAACATGTTTTGGACACTTACTGGTGAGATTTAAAAACAGTAAAAGGGAAACTCTCAGATGCCATACTCATATATTTTAAACATATTATTAGTTGTGCGTGTATGGAAATATAACCAGAGATTATTGGAACGGAAAGAAATTTTAAAAACTAATTTCCTTTCCGCTGTTCATAAATGCATGGACAGACAGACAGGATAGGTCTGTCTCAGTTATTTACCTTGTGTACTTGGTTTAGCTTGAACAATGAAGCCAGGCTTCGCAGGGTGACTCCTTCTTTCTGGCAAGGAAGTGTGAGCATTGTAGAGAGAAAGATTTGGAAAATCTATTTGGGGGTTTGCAAAATAAGTTGAAGTTCATAGACCATTTTTCCCTGTAATTTAAACCCCTGCTGGGGCTCTGTCCTTTGCTATCTCCAGTCTCTGCTGAGTGTCACAGAGGTAGGGAAACCATAAAGAAAGTGGTTGCTACTACCAAGTCCTAAACCAGCTGAGGGCAAGTTTGGCCCCCAGCATAGATGAGAACAGCCATGAGATTGCCCTGGCTTGAACTATCTAATAGATACAGTGACCATCAAACCACGTTCTGCCAGATCACAGCACAGCTGGCCACAGTCCCCCTGGCCCTGGGGCTCATCCTCTAGGTTCACTTTTTACTCCATGCAGATATTCTTCCCACATCAGGAGACTCTCCACCTAGAAGTTTAAGGCAGGTATGTGGCCTCTTTGTGATCTCAGAGTGGCACAATGGAGCTGTTAGGGGTCTCAGGATTAAGCCCAGGTGTTTTCCAAGGGTGCTTCAAACCCCCGCCCCCCCAAACGAAAACAAGCAAAAGAATGTTGCTCCAGCTGAAGGGAAGCTGTGCTATGTATCAGAAGGAGAAGAATTCTCTCCTCAGCACGTGTCCTTTAGAGGAGATCTGATTAGCTTTTCCATAGAATGTTTCCATCATTCCCTCTCGGTTGCCCTTTCTGCTGCCTCCTCTAAAGAGAATATGAATCCCCATATGGAGCGTCATGTGGCGCATCATGAGTTTTGGACAATGACTTTACCCCCTCCCGTACCTACCTGCTTTCATTTCTCATTCTCTTGCATCGTGCTGTATTGTTGGGTTGGAAACGCCCTGGGGGGTAGTGGGGGAGAGGGATATTTGAATCCCCATATCAAACCCTGTGTACATTGAATTTAAAATATATACATATATAAACTATTATTAGCTTTGGATTTTTTCTCTCTCTCTCTTTAAACAGTATAGACAAGACCACGTCTGAACCAAATAAATCCTACAGGAGGGCTGGTCAGAATTTTTCCTTCAAAGCTATTTCATGGTAGAAAACTGGGATTTGACCAAAGGTGTGGGTTATTGGCTTGCTTTGGTTGCAAAAACAAGTGTTTGTGTCCTGTGGAAATTTTTGATTCTTTTGTAATTAAAAAAAAAAAAAATTCCAACCCTCCCTCCAAGTGCCACAGGGCTCTTTGTTTCTCTGCAATAGACTAACACAGCTACCCCTTTGGATCTATCCAATATTTTGCTTCTCTGTCAGAATTTTTTAGTATTTGAATTTTTGCCCAGGAAACAAGAACATTTCTGCAGAAAATTTAGATGAAACATTTTCTGGGTGGGGGAGAATAGTGGAACCTAGACATTTTTCAACAAAACCTAGAAGACCCTCTGATTTAGTCTTCTGCAAGAACACAGAACTGAAGGAAAATACCAACACCTGATAAAACAGCACTTACACCACTATCCGTTCCATTGTGTGAAATCTAGCAAGTGGTTATTGAGTGGTGTTAATTAATTACTTTTAAAACCATGGATTATTATATTTAGCTATGTCTACACTGGCAAGTTAGTTCGAATTAAGGAGGCTTAATTCAAACTAACTAAAGCCTGGCTACACTAGGCTTTAGTTAGTTCGAATTAAGGGCTTCCTTAATTCGAACTAATAAATTCACATAGGGTATTCGAACTAAGGGGTTAATTCGAACTAACTAGTTCGAATTAACCAATGTGGCCATGTTAATTCGAATTGATTTCTTAGTTCGAACTTACCGGCCATTGAAGTGAATGGGGATCGCTAATTCGAACTAAGCAAGTGCCACGATTGCACTTGCTTAGTTCGAACTAAGTTTTCCTAGTTCGAATTAGTTAGTTCGAACTAACTAATTCAAACTAATTTTAGCAAGTGTAGACATAGCCTTTGATGTTCTAGTAATTAAACTAGTCCGGGCAAATTGCAGTGATTGGTCGTAAGGTGAATGGATTAAATAGAACGGTATTATCTTCCTATAGCTGGAGGGCTAACCTTCCAGGTGATCAGTGTACCTGCTGGGCACTTGAGTTCTGCCTTGAGCATAAATAAAGACCTTCAATATCTGTGATTTAAGTCTCTGATCACCAGGGGAAATGCCCTTTGAGTTGAGAAGCTGTTGCCAAATTCAAATATTTCTCACTTTGCCTTTTCGTTCCCTTTAAAGGAGAGATTATTCATGATGTCTGTCAAGAAGGAAGGTACCCATAAGAAATGGGTTGCCATAAAGGAGAAACTTGCACCTCAGGAGAGTGACCAGTCAGAAGCCAACCTTGAAAATGCAGAGCCGGAGCTATGCATTCGTCTCCTACAAATCCCCTCAGTGGTGAACTACTCTGGTCTCAAGAAGCGACTGGAGAGCAGTGATGATGCCTGGATGGTCCAGTTCCTGGAGCTGAGTGGCCTAGATCTGCTCTTAGAGGCCCTGGACAGGCTGTCTGGAAGAGGAGTATCCAGGATTTCTGATGCCCTGCTTCAGCTCACCTGTATTAACTGTGTGCGAGCTCTCATGAACTCCCGCAAGGGGATTGAATACATTGTCAGCAATGAAGGCTACGTGAGGAAACTCTCTCAAGGTAAGAATGCTCACTGGTCCTTTTAAACACAGACAGGTCAGCTTCACAATAAGGCTTCTTGTTCTTAGTTACCGGCTCCATTTTGAACTTATTATTTCACAGATTTTTATTAAAGAGTTTTTTAGGTTTTTACAATTCTGTTGCCTTTTATATATCATAGCGCTTTCATAGCTTTCTCCCAAGGACATTAGAGGCTATTCTGATGTCTTCCCCCTCTAAAAATCCATGTTTTAAATGCCATTTCCCCCAGTGTCTGGCATATGGGCAGGGAAAAAATACTGAACCCCTTTACACACGGGAAGCTCATGTTTTACCAACAAAGTGTCAGGGACATGCACTTACCTTTGAGTGACATAGGGGCTACTGATTTCTTCCCTCTGTAACTTCATCTTGTGGGCAGATATCTGTCACTTATTTTTTGTCAAGTCAAAAAGCAGAGTGTGGACAGTTAATCAAATGGACATCTACAACTAGGGTTGACAAAGAAGAGGGGTCTTTGTGGCTAACACTCAGAACGTCCAAGCTCTATACTAGGGCTGCCTTAGACTTCCTGTGTGACCTCAAGCAAGTAATTTAATTTCTCTAGCCCTTAGTTTCCTTCTGTAAAATGGGGATAATTCTTCCTTCCTTCCTTCCTTGGTGTGTCTTGTCTATTTAGGTTTAAGTTCTTCAAGGCAGTTCTTACTATTAATTTGTACAGTACCAGCCAGAATGAGGCCCTGATTTCAGCTGAGGTCTCTAATGTTACTCTATATTACGAATGTCATTGCCATATCTAGAAATACATTACTTATAGTTATTTAAAACCTCCACTGTCTTATAAGCTTGTTTCCTCTGCTTTTCTATTTTGAAGTGATCTTTCTTTTTAGCCTCCCCAAAATGGAAAGATTTGTCCTTCCAAACAGCAACAAAATACAGGAATGGGCACTTTTCACTGGAAGTAGAAGTATTTATAGGGCGAGTCAGTAGAGCCGTCTCTTTCCTTCAATGTAAAAGATCAATAAGCTATCTTGGCCAGTACTCTCTGGAACACACAGGGAAAGGGGAAGCAGAAATATAGGATGGCTGACTAAAGCAATTCACAGTGGACCCATTTCAACTCAAAAGGATAAGATTTTTTCATACAAAAACCTGCAACATTTCTCCTGCTTTTCAAGAAACTGAACCATTTTGGTAAATTGGAAATGAAATGTGTAGATCTTGACTGTCCAGGTACTTGAATCTCATTGCAAACATTTCCTGTAGCACTTGCATCCATGCAAGCCACAAGTCCATTGCTGGTGTACGTCACAGACCGCAGCACGGGTATTGATGCAGTTTCGGAGAGGTATACGCTAATATACATTTTCTCTTTTTTTGCAGCGCTGGACACATCTAATGTCATGGTCAAAAAACAGGTGTTTGAGCTGCTAGCTGCACTCTGCATTTATTCAGTGGATGGGCATGTCCTGGCTTTGGATGCTCTGGAGCATTATAAGGCAAGTGCTTAGTCAGAGTACTACATAGTGTTATCTAGATAGACCAGTGGGAACTATTATTTTGGCTCTGATCTTGCATTTGGATGTCCTCTTCCACCTGGGGGCACTGCAGAGATGTAGGGATCGAGTTGTATCATTCTGGTTAGAGAGTCAGGGACCGAAAGACTGAGCTTTGTAGCAAGTCAAAAAAAAAATGGCTGCCTTTGTCAGCAGAAGTCCGAGTGGCAGCACAATGACTCAGCTAACAGCAGCTGGGTGGAAGCCTTAAGGACCCTTGTGGCAGACCGGCCAGTGTCAGCGGAAAACTCAGAAAAAAAGAGCAAAGCTCGTGTTTGTGGCTACAAAACCCATCCCTGGATGGCTGTATCTGGGAGCAGGAAGGAGTCTCACCAAAGGTCAAAGACAGAAGCTTCCCAACGCAAATGATCAGTTTCCATTTAGTAGATGTCGGCTCGGTGATTGAAGGGGCTGTCTCTCCCACGTGTTTTCCTTTCCCGTGTTTAGTGAGATGTGTTCAGGAGGAGTTAAGACCCTGATTTTGTTTTAAAACCTGCTTTTAAAGGGGGGAAGAAGTTCCTGACCTGGAACATCAACAGTTTCGCTTGTGTGTTAACAGATAGTGAAGAACCAGCAGTATCGATTCAGTGTCATAATTAATGAGCTCTCAGCTACGGATAACGTGCCTTACATGATAACACTGCTGAGTGTTGTCAATGCCGTGATCCTGGGGACTGAAGAACTAAAAGCCAGGACACAACTCAGAAATGAGTTTATAGGTAAGAAAGTTGACTGGATTTAACATTATCAAAAAACATTAATCTCTTAAACACAGTCCAGGTCTGTGGTAGGTTTTCAAAACACCAGTTAGACAGTTAAATGGAAAAAGAGGTTCCGCAAATTATGAGCCTAACCTATAGCTAGTATGGTAGCCTTTGACTCTAGTTTTAGCTTTTATAAACTATTTTTAATCCCATTTTTCCAGCTTGTTCTTTTTTACATCTTTTCTTCCTGTATGCTAACAGAACTCCAGCTTAATCAGCCTATATAGACTGTAACCCAGAGGTAGGCAACCCCCAGCACGCGGGCCAACAGTGGCACACGAGCCCATTCAGAGCGGCACTCAGCATCCTCTGTGGCGCCACAGAAATTGCCACTTCCGTCACCAAAAGCCACTCCAAGTGGCTTCTTTCAAGGGCGGCTGCAGTGCGGAGGTCCCTGCCATGTCCATACCCAGGCATACCATGTAAAGAAGCCGCCCAGAGCGGCTCCTCTCTGCGGTGTGTCTGCCAAAAGGAGTCACTCCAGGCAACTTCTTTCCATGGCGTGCCTGGGGATAGGGGTCTCCAGGCATGCTGCCGGGAGGAGCCCCTCCATGGCTTCTTTCCACGAGTGAGCCATCGGCACCAGCTGAGGGTTGAGGGAGAGGGGCCGGCACAGGGGTTGGCAAAGGTTGCTGACCCCTGCTGTAACCTCTCTTCCATTAGCTAGTATAATGAACTCCTATCTGGAGCAACCCAGTCTTTATTCAAGCCTGCTCTACACAACACGGTTAGTTAGATGGAAACTGCCTTGCATCGACCTAGTTCACTTAAATCTGGCTCCTACCGATGTAAGTGCCTCTCTCTGCCAATTTAGAACAATGCTCCCTGAGTGGCGTAGAGTCCCAGGCAGCGTAGTTAGGTTAATGAAGTGTAAGTGGAGACTCTGTGTTACTTACGGAAACAGTGACTGGCTTTCAGGAGCTGTCCCACAATGCCCGACACTGAGAATACAATCAATGTCCACGCTCCTGGTGAGGACACATCACTGACATAAGGAGCCAAATGTGCGCACACACAAGCAATTTAATAACTACAGTGGCTGTAAGCCGACATAAGTTAGGTCATCATAGTTTTGTTGTGTAGACATGGCCTCAGCAACACAGGGCCAAACTGAGACCTGATGCACCTCCTCTCACGGTGCATGGGAGCTGTGCTTTCTTTCACCAGAACTCAGTTTGGCCCATAAAGTGTAGCCCAGAATTTAAGAACAAAGAACACTCTCTTTGCTTGAACATTAGGAGTCTCGACTACAATGAGACATATGTTCAAATACTCCATTTTAAAAAACTTCATGTGAACCTGAGGGTAATATACCTGCGGATACTTAGCTCAAGGGCACTGTCCACATGCCCAAATATTTGCAAGATTGGCACTAAACGCCTTTTGAATGAACATTCTCTTTTCTATCTCCCAATCTTTCGAACATTTCTGCATATGTTTAACTTTACCCATTCTGAAGGCAATGGAACAGCTTGCAGAAATCAATAGTACTGAGCATGTGCATAAATCTTTGCAGAATTGGCACCTTAATTTTTTAAAAATTAATTTTCTGTCCAGCTTTGCAATATACAATGATTATGGTGTCCAAAAGGAGAATTCAGTCATTTTGGTTATAATAAAAAAGTGCTACGTTAAGTAGCAATTTAATCCTTTGCACCTGGGAAATGTTAGGTTTATTCATATAAAAACTCCTTACAGAAGTGCATAACATGTAGTAGATTAGAATAACACTTTTTATTTTCCTCCATCAGGTCTTCAGTTGTTGGATATTTTAACAAAGCTAAGGTAAGGCTTTTTTCTTTGAAGCTTTATCTTATAAATTCACTACCCAGGTGATTCATTTTGATCCAGCCATAGAAATACTTAGCACTAATTTTACCAATTATTTCACTTTATACAAATTGCTATTTTAAAAATAAAAAGTTTGGCATCTCTATATTTTTAATGCTTCCTTTCTGTGGTCTCTCCTGGGAAGAGAGATAAAAACCACTTCACTTTCACTCCCCTGTGGTATTTCATTTTTTCCTCACTTCCTGTTCACCATGGGATATAACCAAAATCCAAGAACCACACAACCCCAAACTTTTACAGTGTTCCAAATCTGAACATAGATCTTAATTTTATAAATTGCTCCTTTCACTAAACCAAAGGCTAGGGTCCAAGCACCCCAAATTTTGGAGTGTTTGAAATCTAGATCCAGATCCAAATTCTGAGGTGTGAGCCCTTCTCCATGTCATAGGACCCTGATCCTGCAAGTATTTGTGCATATGCCTAGCTTTCAGCCTGTGATTATAGTCCTGTTAAAGCAGGCCTCGACAAATCTAAGCTTCTGGTCACCATGGTGACCAGTTTTAGTAGCCTGTCACCGAGTTCCACTGCAGAAATGTAACGGAGGAGCGCCTTCTGGCGACCAAAAGTAAAATTGCTGAAGGTGTTTAAGAACCTGAGTCAAAGCCCATAGAAGTCAAAGGGAATGTTTCCATTAACTTCAATGGGTTTTATATCAGTCCTGATGTGTTTTACTGAATTGGAGCTAAAGCGATCAGCACCTTTCAGGTTAAGCCCTAAGTGAGGGGAGGCAGATGCATCAATGTTTTCCTTTGACAATTTGATTTGCCTTTTGACATATTTTTGTCTTGCATACTTAATAAAATAATGGATTAAAAGTCCAAAATCTGATTTCCTTTAAAAGATTTCGCACCTCTCTGTACCCCTCCAACTCGCCTTTTGTGGCTTGTTTCTGATTTATCAACACTGTTGTGCTTTAAAACAATAAGAATACTTCCTCCACATCCCACTAAAATATTTTTTAAAAGGGAGGCCAGGGGAGAGAGAGAAAGAAACCTATCCACCTTACTGTGGTTCCCATCACATTGTAAATACCTAGGTGGTCTAGGTGGTGTCAGATTCAGAACCCGTCAGGCTTCCATGACATGGAAGCTCTAAAAAATCAGTTTCTGTGACACAGAAATCCAACAATGGTGATAAATTAAACCCAGACTAATAATCATGTAAATCTTTTTTACCATTTTTTTTCATTCATTTTGAAATCCGTTTCTGTTTGAAATCCGTTGAAATCTGCTACTATTAATTCTAATAATGAAAAATCCATATATCCAAGAGTTTAGACTCTTCCTAGAGCTTTCTGAAATTCCCTAGACTGGAAAGCCCGTCCAACAGCAGGATCAGACCCATGCTAACTGGCACCATGTTCATACAGTTCTTTCTATGGATTTGGCCCCCCTGACCCTGTAGTGCTGGAATAATTTTTTATTGTAGGGTTGCTGAGAGCCATTCAACCAAACTCTATACTTGCCTAGTATAGAAGGGGTACAATTGATTTAGAATGAAACTCGAGATGTTTCAGGGCAACATGACTTAAAGTCTAGCATACCTGGCTTTGGGGGGTTTTATTTTGGGGCCAGGAGATGTTAAACGAAACAAGTTTTGCCACATACCTGACCACAATTTTAACTGGGGCAGTTTTCAAGATTGGAGTGATTCTGGAAACTCTTTGCAAAAACAAACAGGTCATTGTTGTGTCCCCAAGTCTGTACCTCAGCTCAGTCTCTAATATCAATAGCTTCTGGTCACCCGAGGTTTGGGGGCCGTTTACCATGAGATATCTGGATATTTCTGGGACTAGAATCAGCAAAGATACATAGGTGGACATACCTGTCTGAACAAATTGTTCATTTGGAAGGACGTCCAAAGGGGAAACCATGTCACATTTTAAGATATGTGCATAATAAATGTCAGTTATTCAGAGAGTTGGAATGTCTGCTCCAGTACTTTAAAAATTAGGATGCAAGCAGTATTTCTGTTGCCACCTGCTAAGAAAGGTTGGGAACCCCTTCTGTGAGTCCAGCAGATTATGATTTCCAATTAAAAAGCCCCTTTTTGAGCAACAGGGAAGAAACTTCAGTTGACAAAGCAAATAAATCATTGGAATTATCCTACCTTGTCTGGATAAGGTCAAGTGAAAGGGGAGGAATTAATGTTGTCAGAACTCCAAGCAGATTTTTATTGTCCCTACTCTCAAAACGCATACGGGCAGGAGCATAGCCAGATGTGATCTTTCCGCCAGGCCTGAGGCTGACATAGGTGGACCAGCCAAAAGATAAGCACTCCAAGAAAGTTCCCTTTGTGAAATAGAGCTTGGGCCTGTTTTCATATGGGTCCAGGTTCATCCATACTTTTTTACCTTGAGTAATACCTTATTCTGTGAGCTGTCTTGTTGATTTCAGGGGGTTACTTGCAGAGCAAGTACTCTGCAATTGGCTTGGCTCTTTTCTAAATAATAAGGGACAAGTAATTTCAGCAGTGAATAGTCAGTCCAGTGGGTAAAGAAATAAAAGTGACACAAACACAGAAGTTTCAACTGGAATTGGTGCTATGTAGTCTCCAAATAAAAATGGATGTTGTGATATTGTAGAGATATCGAGGATGAGGATCTGCTTATCCAGTGTGAGACATTTGAGGAGTCCAAGGCAGAAGACGATGAGGAATTGTTAAAGATCTGTGATGGGATTGACATTAACAATCACCATGAGGTCTTTTCGTGTCTTTTCAATAAAGTGAGTAGGACATACTTTGGGGATACTCTTCTGCGGTGGGAATGACAGGATCCATCCCAAAGAGCAGAAATTGGTGCTGCATACTGTTTGAAAAGGAGAGGAAGCAATTAATAGGAAACTCCTTTGCTTTTCAGGTGAGCAGCTCTCCAGTCGCCATCCAGCTGCTGTCTATTCTCCAAACTCTTTTGCATTTGGAACCTTCCCATCACTCCAGTCTATTATTGTGGGAGTCCTTGGAAATCTTAGCAAACAGAGCTGTTTTGCTTGCAAATGACAGTAAGTAAAACTTGACTAATATTTCATATTTTGCCCCCCACAGCTCCCCCTAACATACACTGGCAAAACTTGTTAGTGTAGACTAAGTCTTTATCTCTATTTCGAAGCACTTGGAGGTGAGGAAGGTGATTGGAAACAGACAGCAATGATTCACGAAGGGCAAGTTACACCTGACCAACCTGATTGCCTTCTATGATGAGCTGACTGGCTCTGTGGATGTGGGGAAAGCGGTGGACATGATATATCTTGACTTTAATAAAGCTTTTGATATGGTCTCCCACAGTATTTTTGTCAGCAAGTTTAAGAAGTATGGGTTGGATGAATGAACTATATGGTGGATAGAAAGCTGACTAGATCATCAGCTCAACAGATAGTGATCAATGGCTTGATATCTAGTTGGCAGCCATTATCAATGGAGTGCCCCACAGGTCAGCACTGGGGCCAGTTTTGTTCAAAATCTTCATTAATTATCTGAAGGATGGAGTGGATTGCACCCTCAGCAAGTTTTTAGATGATACTAAAATAGGGGGAGTGGTAGGGTTAGGATACAGAGTGACCTAGACAGATTGGAGGATTGAACCAAAGGAAATCTGATGAGGTTCAACAAGGACAGGTCCTGCATTTAAGATGGAAGAATCCCATGGACTTCTGCGGACTGGGCCCTGGCTGGCTAAGCAGTAGTTCTGCAGAAAAGGACCTGGGGTTACAGTGTACAAGAAGCTGGATATGAGTCAACAGTGTGCCCTTGTTGCCAATGGCATATTGGGCTGCATCAGTATGAGTTTTGCCAGCAGATTGAAGAAAGTCATTATTCCCCTCTGTTTGGCACTGGTGAGACCCTATCTGGAATCATGTGTCCAATTTTAGGCCCCCCTCTAGAGAAAGGATGATGTGGACAAATTGGAGAGATTCCAGCGGAGGGCAATGAAAATTATTAGGGAGCTGGGGCGCATGACTTATAAGGAGAGGTTGAGGGAACTGAGCTTGTTTAGTCTGCAGAAGAGAAGATTTGGGGGGGGGGGGGGATTTGATAGCAGCCTTCAACTACCTGAAGAGGGTTCCAGGGAATCTGGAGCTAGGCTGTTTTCAGTGATGGCAGATGACAGAACTAGGAGCAATGGTCTCAAGTTGCAGTGGGTGAAGTCTAGGTTATATCAAGAAAAACCTATTCACTAGGATGGTGGTGAAGCACTGGAATGGGTTACCTAGGGAGGTGTTGGAATCTCCAGCCTTAGAGGGTTTTAAAGTGCAGCTTGACAAAGCCTTAGCTGGGATGATTTAGTTGAGGTTGGTCCTGTTTTGAACAGGGGGTTGCACTAGATGACCTCCTGTGGTCCCTTCCAACCTTAATCTATATTCTAGAAATGAATCCCAGGGTTTGCTCTTATCCAAAACCTACTGAAGTCAATAGGAGTCTTTCTGCTCATTGCAGTTGGTGTTGGCTCTGGGCAGCACATACATACACAAAGGTGTTTTTGACCTG
Source organism: Pelusios castaneus (assembly GCA_007922175.1). Lineage (NCBI taxonomy): Eukaryota > Metazoa > Chordata > Testudines > Pelomedusidae > Pelusios > Pelusios castaneus. The sequence continues at coordinate 5,975,115 of ML685781.1, forward strand.
CGATGGCCCAGCTCCTACAACGAGCTGAGTAGGAAAAGCTCATTGCAGCTCAGATCAGTTCTGTAACACAACCGAAGAAACCTGTGGGATGGTCGTATCTCTGCAGATAAATTGCTCCAAGGACAGTTTGAACCGTATTTGATAACTTTGTGTTTACCTTTCCCTCCCTACCGCCTTGATTTAAATACATGATGGTTACAGTCCAAGGGAACAGCATTGACGAAGTCATGGAGAGACTGTTATCCATAAAGAAGGGTCCAAACAAACAAAACTCAGAGCCGGGGCGATCAGCTGAGAGAGTGAGTGAAAGTACTCAGACTGACACAGATTTGGGAGAGTCCCTGAGAGCAGCTCAGAGCTCTGCTACGACAGCCTGCCTGCCGAAGGTAGCAGCACCTCCATGGAGACCACCGGGGACTGCAGAGAACATCTTATCCTGCCAGCTACCAACCTGCTCCACTTCACTAGGGCACTGCATCTCCCTGCCTAGAGCTGGTTCTCCTCTTACACCACCACCTCCTTCCCCTCCCCCACCACCATTGCCCAG
>ML685781.1:5975671-6021337 GCA_007922175.1 Pelusios castaneus
CCTCCCCCACCACCATTGCCCAGCGTGGCAGCTGTGCCCCCCCCTCCTCCCCCACCACCATTGCCCGGCATAGCAGCTGTGCCCCCCCCTCCTCCCCCTCCACCATTGCCCGGCATGGCAGCTGTACCCCCCCCTCCTCCCCCACCACTGCCTGGCATGCCGCCCCCTCCTCCCCCATTGCCTGGTTTGGGCGGTGTACCACCCCCTCCCCCGCTGGGAGGCAATGGAGACGAAGTGGTGGTTGCCAATATAAACTATGCCTTGGGCAGTGCCAGGCCTTTCTGCAAGAAGGTGAAGACTCCGACACTGAGAATGAAGAAACTCAACTGGCAGAAGCTGCCCTCCAACGTGGTGCGAGGTAGGCGCTTCTCGTGCAGCACTCGGCCATTGCTTTTGTAGCTGCAGTGGAGAGACACTCCCCCCCCACACACACACACACTCTCTCTTCCCACTTAATTTTGTTGGAGGAAAAGGGGACAGTATTTTCCTTATTTAGCATCACCTGGAAACTGAGTCTCACTGGCCTCCCGTAAATCCGAGCTGCAAAGCTCTGAGAAAATAGAGTGACGACTGAAATGGTGACTGGGTTCCCAGCCAGGTCATCAGCTGGGGAACATCCTGCCTAGAAATAGAAGCCTTTTCATTCAGAATTAATTTATTTTCCAAAATATCTTCTTCACCCCCCCACATCACACCGCCTGACATGCCGTCACATTGAGTCTTCACATTGGCTTCTGTGGGGTTTGGCTCCTAGCTGCAGAACTAAGTACCCCCCGGTGTCTCTTGCTGCCCAGGTAGTAATTCATTGTGATTGGAGCCAGAAAACGAGACTGGTGGAGAGATGGAGCCATGCTTCCTCCTCCCCACACAGACACTGCTCCAACCAGCTGTACAGGAGAAGAAAGTCTTTATCCTTTAAGGAACACAGCCCTCCAGGCCTGATAGCTCCTGAGGCATCTTGCCCTCATCACAGTGCTTTGGTGGAAAGGCAAAATTTAGCCTCCAAACAAGTGATGCTCCTCCCTTCAGCACATGGCAGAGCTATGTCTAGTAGAACTGAGGATAGCTTTACATACTGAGGCATGTCCATGAGTTATGGAGATGGTTCCTAATGAGCCTGAGAGTGTTAATGACCTCTGGAGGTCCTTGGGTATTCTAGACAGAGATGATAACCTAATTGGAGCTCAATGTCCCGGTGATTCTGTACTATTCAGCCAATCTGCTAGAGCCAACAGATGTTAGTAAAACCCATTTAGCTTGGTTGCTGCCTTCAGCTCAGCTACATCACTTCTGGTTTTAGAGCTCCTGGTTTAATTCACCTTTAAACCTTTGGGATTCTGGCTGTGGGACCTGCCACTCTTCAATAATTAGCACTTATCCAGGGCCAATGTGCTTGTCTTTTCCTAGTTATTGCATGCAACTTTCTACTTCTAAAGTAGGGTTGCCAGTTTTGGTCCGATGTATTCCTGCAGGCTTCATCACATGACGTAATTGTTAATTAAAGATTAATTGGCAAGTCCTGAAAGCTCCAAGACAATCCTGGAGGGTTGTCAACCATAGTAGTAAGGGACATTACGTTGACAGCAATCTGCTGAGTTTTCAGCTGCCTTTGCAGCGTCCTTAGTGCCTTATCTCTTTCAGAAAGTCGCTCCATGTGGGCTTCAGTGAGCGGCAGCAGCGATGAAGCTATAGAGCCTGATTACATGAGCATAGAGCAGCTGTTTTGTTTTCCGCAAACAAAGCCCAAGGAGAAAGCAGCCGCCCCAGTGAAGGTGGAACCCAAGGAGGTAATGGGCTTTTTCTCATCTTTCAAAGATTAGAGCAAAAAGCCAGTTGCAAATGGCTCCTCTAACAAAAAGTATTATTTCTTAAACAGATCACATTCTTGGACTCCAAGAAGAGTCTCAATTTGAACATATTTTTGAAACAATTTAAATGGTAAGCTATGAACAGTTTTCATGATTATTGAATAAAGCAAATGTCTGACAAGTTTCAAAGGGGTAGGCGTGTTAGTCTAGTCTAGCAAAACAAACAAGGAGTCCTGTGGCAGTTTTAGAGACTAACAAATTTATTTCTCGCATGATCTTTCATGGGAGAAAATCCTACTTCATCAGATGCTTGAAGATTCGCCATCTTCAAGCACCTGACAAAGTGGGATTTTCTCCCTTGAAAGCCTATGCGGTAAATGAATTTGTTAGTCTTTAAAAGTGCCACCAGACTCCTTGTTTGTTTAGTTTGACAAGTGAAAATAGCATGACTTTTGTAGCAGACAGTTCTGTGAGATGGTGAAAAATCCATAGAATTCCCCAGGCCATGGGTAATGCGCTAGCCCCTGGACCATCCTTCTTCCAGTGACATCCAGGGCTGGTCACACAAACACTTACAAACAAGTAGTTTTATTTACAGCAGCAGGATTCAGAGGGACTATTTAGTGTTTGAATTGTTTGCAGGATCACATCCTTAATGTTTATATTTTGAGGCGGTACAATAAAGCTTTGAGGTTTATAATGACAGGCAACACAAGGAAAGAGGCAGGTTTTTTACCCCTCACTTCGAACACATCCTGGTTGCTAAAATAGAGAGAGTGACTGGCAATCCACAGACTGACTATAAAATGACATGCCTAAATACAGACAAGGAAGCTGGCTAGTTCGATCTCATCTATAATAATAGCTCTCATCTATTTATTATTTTTCTAGGCTACAAAATTACACATATCTATTCATGTCCCCACCACTATGATTTAACACCCCACCTGGTGTTAAAAGTAATGAAAGGTAAATACAAGAGGGGAAAATTGTAATTTTACTTGACACCCTGGCCACTTATTTCTGCACTGAGATTCCCTCTTATCTTCAGCGTATGATAGCCATCTATTGTAGGTTTGTCCTTTAACACTTTTTAAAATCCCTTTATCTTCACAATATCCCAGCAGAGAAAGGCAGTGCTATTTATACCCATTTCACAGAGGGGAAACTAAGGCATAGAGCGACAAAGGGCCAGATTTTTAGGTGCCTAAAGATGTAGATAAACACCTAGTCTGTAACCTTCAATTTTTGTGTTCCCAATTAATAGTGTAAAGTAAAGATAAGGAATAAAACAAAGTCAAATTTAAGCTTTGTGCTGTCAGGGTAGTTGCAGATAGTTTGTCAGTGGAAGCCTGTGAAGGACATGAGTGACAAAATTTAAAACTTGTTCAAATAAACTGGTTCGTTAAAGCAAACAGGCTTTGTGGTGTAAACACACACTGTGCTGACAGTTGCAGGCTAAGATGGGATAATGCTTTCGGGGTGATCAGTACCTGGATAGGAAGAATGGGTGTAACCCTTTCTCTACTCTACTGGTACCTTGGGTGTGAATGGGTGCACCACATCTAAAAGTAACATGCCACCCTTTTTATAGTCAGCAATAATAATGCCCCTTAATTAATTAACATTAAATCCACCTTTGACCATATCTGTATTTCCATTTTCATAAATAAATATCTTCTGCTTTCTCATTAACTGTTTAACATTAGGACAAGTGTCATCTTATTTAATATCTGCGTAAAAGCCCTACAAATAATTATCAACATAGATAGCGTTTTCCAAAAAATAACATTTTATTTAAAAACACTTGTAAAAACCAGTTAGGACCAAAACGTATTCACAACATAACCTGGGATTTTGCTCTTACCTGCCTTTCTTTCACTTTACTCACGTTTTACCAGTTCTCACTTAGCTATTATTAAGCCTATAGGCTTTGCCTATTAGGCAAAAGATTTGAGAGCCTACTTACATTTCAGTGCATTAGTAGATAACATAAGCAAATATCACTATGAACTTCAAGTGGGATTTTCAATCTACATCTTCAGGCACCAAAACACCCACAGTGGCTTGATTAAGGTCACACAAGAACTCTGTAGCAGAGCAGGGAATTGAACCTGGGTCTTCTAAGTCCTACACTACAGCACTAATCCCTGGTATATCCTGCCTGTCAGTCAAGTCTATTTATGCATCACCCACTAATGCTTGTAGGGCCCAATCAATAGCAGATGCTGATAAGCAGCTAGCCATCAGGTCTGTTGTTGCCTCTAATTCTGTGCTTGTTCTCTGCAGCTCAAATGAAGAGGTAGCCGACATGATTCGAAAAGGGGACAGGACCAAATTTGATGTGGAGGTTCTGAAGCAGTTACTGAAGCTGCTACCCGAAAAGCATGAGGTTAGAAGGGAAAATTCTTTTAATTCACTTCACAAAGGCTGTAGATACGATGCAGATCTGGGGTCTTGATTCTTGTGTTTTCTTGTTAGATAGAAAACCTGAAAGCCTTCAAGGAAGAAAAAGCCAAGTTAGCTAGCACAGATCAATTTTATCTTCTCCTTCTCGGGATTCCCAGGTAAGGGACATCATTACCGACTTCAGCCTGATCTTTTGCTTCTATATTATTTTCCATAAAAACAAGTTTTTCTCTTTGATCGGATTCAATGTAGCACTTGGTGTCATTTAAAACCATACTGAAAGTGCTTCTACTTAGTGCCTTCCTCTGTAAAACATTCAGAATGAAGAGGCATTTGCTGCAATTGAGGAAGTCAGATTTAAAGAGTCTTTCTTTTATTATGATAACACTATAGAAAGATCTTCTTTAAAAAAAACCCTTTTTTAATGATTCATTGGTTTGAAACAAAACCTTTCTTCAAATGCTTTTAGTGTCCGCCACAGTTGTTGGGGTTTTTTTTGATGTTCATATTATAATACTGCATTTGAATATTTATTTGCCTTCCACATCAGAGACTCTTGGAGTGCTTTACAAATATTAACCATCCTCACTCACATGAGGAAAGCAGTAGTCTCTGTGTCAGATAGGAGCAGAGACACTGGTACAGTGAAACGTAAGTTGCACATCCCTGGGACAACAGCTTCGTACGCCTGCTGTACTGCAGGAAGAAATAGCAGCAATGCCCTTCTTATGGGTTTGCTGCCAGAGGAGGCAGTCAAATGGCAATCGATATCCCAGCCAGCAGATGCCAATGAGAGGATGTGACAGCCACATGTTTTCACAGTTAGTGCTGCCTCTTTTAGGCTGTGCTGGATGTCTGTGGCCCTGTAGTGGAGGGAAAGTATGGCTGGCATAGGCCCTGGGATGAATCTGGCCGAGGGGGTTAAGTAATTTGCCTGGAATCACACAGGAAGCCTTTTGGGGTGTCAGGAACCGAATCCAAATCTCCCGGTCTCCATGTGGCCATTCTCCTTCTCCACTGAGATTAGTGTGTGTCTACAGCAGGCTCCAGCATCTCTATGCCACCCCTTCTGGACTGCCACTGGGAAAGAACTCCTTCCCCCAAGCCATAGCTGGACAGTATCAGTGCAGTGTAGACGGGGTAGCTGGTCGTGAGCCTGGATGTGGCTTTCGGCATAGGTTAGAATGTGATCGTTTTGGAAAGGGGGAGACTCTGCTGGCAGGTTGGGAATCTGTTAAGCATAACTGTATATTTGTACCGGCTCGCTCTCTTAGCTACCAGCTGCGGATTGAGTGCATGCTGTCATGTGAAGAGACCACCGTCATGCTAGATATGCTACAGCCAAAAGCAGAAGCAATCAGGAAAGCCTGTGAAGGTAAATGGGAGAGTGTCACCCCTCCGCATGTGTTCACAGCCATGCGAGGAGGCCTCGTTTTGGCTTAATAGTATATCTGTCTTGCCCTAGAATTTAAGGAAGAAATGGCCTTTTATCGTCTCCATCCCATGTACAAGTAAATCGGGGATGGGCCAAAAAATTGCCTCCCCATCCTATCAGACACAGACCTGGCCATGACAGCCCAGGCATTCATGGCCACCAGATTTAAATTTTTGCAACTCATAATGAGGAATAAAGCCACAGGCCTTGAAAAATTTTTGCAACTCATAACGAGGAATAAAGCCACAGGCCTTGAAAAACTTCCAGCCACGTACGAAGCTCAGCAGCCTGTCTCCTTACCAGCACTGGCTACCATGAACCCATCACCCTAATGACCCATTCTCTGCCCTGCTTCACCAATGAGCACAGACTATAGGTCAGACAGTTTTTCCTCATGTTTAAAGTCCTCTGTGGAGTTGCCACTGGGTATCAGAGGCTATGTCTACACTTACTAAAGTTAGTTCGAATTAGTTAATTCGAAATAACTAATTTGAACTAATTTTAGTTAGTTTGAATTAACTTAATTCGAACTAGCATGGCCCCACTAGAATGCTAGTTCGAACTAAGCACATGCCATGCATGGCACGTGCTTAGTTCGAATTAGTCAATTGCGTTAAGTTCAATGTGCCGGTTAGTTTGAACTAAGCGCTTAGTTTGAACTAACATGGCCACATTGGGTTAATTCGAACTAACTAGTTTGAATTAAGGGTTAGTTTGAAAAGTATAATCGAATTTATTAGTTCGAATTAAGGAAACCCTTAATTCGAACTAATGAAAGCCTAGTGTGGCCAAGGCTTAAGTTAGTTCGAATTAAGCTTCCTTAATTCGAACTAATTTGCCAGTGTAGACATAGCCAGAGAGAGGACACTGGGTAACAGGAGTTGCCATTGGGTACCAGAGAAATCATACTTCACCCTCTGACCTCCCAGGACAGCCACAGTCCACGTGAAAAAGTCAATGACATTGTCAGCCAGTCAGAGACTTGTTCGTGCAAGTCAAACAAGGAGTCCTATGGCACTTTTAAAGACCAAGTGACGCAGCTTTCAGAGAGGTTGGTTTTAGGCTATAAAACTCACTCTTGCAGGAGTTAAGAATGACCAAGTTTAGAAGTCCATGCTATACAAATTCATTCAGCTGAGATTTCCCTCAATAAGTTCCTTTCACCATCTCTCCTCATCCCAGGAAAAAATCGTCGTCCCCCCCGCCTCCAAAAAAACCTAATCCTAACTCTTTTTTCCTACAGAGGAGGAGAAAGTGTAATTTTTGCAGTTTTAAATAGGACGTGCTCAGATATAGCAGCAACACACGCCATGGGTATACCTTGGTAGCACTCACTATCTCTTCTGCTTCCTGTTTAGGAGAACATGATGTTGTTTAGGAAGCACAGGGCTGATATGAAAAGGACAGATTAGGATATGCTTCCAGAAAGGGGGACTAGGGGAGGAAGGAAGATATAAAAATGTATTGGGCAATTCTTATTCAAGATCTCCCTCTAGTGGAAATAAAGTCAATAGCTCCACATTTAGGGCTCTTCCTAGAATTTGAATTTGTCCTTGCAGATTTTATTTTTTGGCCGTGGGGGAAAAAATCCAGAGTGTAACTTCTTCTCTGTGGGCCCGATCCAAAGCCCACTGAAGTCAGTTTAAAAAAAAAACCAAAAAACCCTCCAGCTGCCTTCAATGACTTGGAATCAGGCTCCACCTTCAAGGTCAAAGGCAACGTCATCAGAAAGCCTGTCATGCTGCACCACAGTTTTGAGCAGCTGGGGTTTGTGGGAAATGCTTGAAAAGGCTTCTGACATGCAGCCTGCCTCTGCTGAGGCTCCCGCTGCTGTCTGTATCAAAGCTCTGCCTCCAGAGCCCATTTTGTTGGTGTGGCAGTACTTACTGTTGGGAGAAAAGTGAGGATCCATGCTGCATCCTTCACATGCCAATCAGCAGCTCCCTGCTCACCCCACCAGGCAGTGGAGAACAATGTACACTGGCTAGGATATAATTGCAAGGGCTGGTCAAAACTGCATTCACTGGGACAGGCTTAAAGGCCCAGATCCTCAAAGGGCTTTAGGCTCCTAACATCCACTGATTTCAATGAAAGTTAGGAGCCGAATATCTGTAAGGTCCAGCCCAAAGTTTGTTTTAAAATAAAAATCCTGGAGCCTGATTCTCTGACTTACACCAGTGTAAATCTGGAGTAATTCTGTTCATGTCAATGGAGTTACAGCAGTCTGACGCTAGTGTGTACGTGGAGAATCAGGCCCCATATAATTGTCCTAATAAATGTCCAAAGAATCAGAGCTTTTTACTCAGCCCAACTAAGGAAGCTAGACAGGTCCTTTTAGAGTCTAGTGCGCATTAGTCTTTTCACACAGGAGACGGCAGGTAGCAGCATTTGGGTTGCAAATATGGAAATCCTGCTTTGTCACAATGGGAATTCTGATCCAATTGGGGAAACTCTCAGTTTGGAAGCAGACCCTTAGGTAAAGGATATCTTTATTTTTCAGATCTTCTAACAACCCATCGCCTGCCAGTTTTTTGTCAACTGATTCTCAAAGTCGGAAACTTCCTTAACTATGTAAGAAATCTTTTGTTGTTGTTGAAGAATCACTGTTTTATAGAGGAAAAGAACTTTCTCTCTCTTTTGCGTGTATAGGCTATAAATATGGAGTAAGTGTTTAAGTTTGACACAGGGGTTCTTCCTGCCTCTTCTTTCTGTCTTTCAGGGTAGTCACACTGGAGATGCCGATGGCTTTAAAATTAGCACTTTACTCAAACTAACTGAAACCAAAGCAAACCAAACCCGTATTACGCTGCTCCACCATATTTTGGAGGTACTGCAATTCACTTTGGGGATTTTGACTGGATATGAACTATTTTTCCAGCCATATCTTTGGTCGATGTTATGCTCTTGAGTTCATACACTCCTCCCTTACTTGCATAGTACTGGTGAAATTGCTTGATTTGCTCAGGCTCATAACACTTGCGCTGAAGGTGCTACCTAGCTTTAAAGGGCCCCTAATCAAAGAGCTGAGAAACCACAGCATCTCAGCCAGGCCCTAATCATCTTCCATATTGATTTCCTCCTCTCTTGCTTCCTAGACCCCCATATCACCCCACCAACCCATACAAAATGCAGCTGCCAGGATCATTATCCTTACCCATAAGACCAGTGAAGGCACCTCTAGCTGGTGCTCTCCGCTGACTCTCCTTTCACCACATCACATTCAAGCTTCTCGCCCCCCCAGCTTCAAAGCCTTTCTTATTGCTGCTCAGCTGCTCTTATATTTATGCTTTGTATTATCATGGCAACAAGTAGCCCTAGTCATAGACCCATTGTGCTAGGCGCTGTACAAACAGAACATAAACAAAAAACAAATAGCCCCTGCCTCCCAAGCGTTTACCTTTTCTCCCTTTCCTCATCCAGTGATGCCCGTCTCATTGTTCATTGAGCACTCCCCATGCCAATTCTGGGCATTCAAACTTTTTTGGGTCCCATTTCTGCCATGACACCCCAAAAAATTAGCTGACTCAATGGCTATACAGGGGTGCTCAGAGACTGTGGCAAAGACGGTTGTATAAGTGAAAAGATAGATAGACAGACAGAAACTAGGACAGAGACAGTGTAATGCAGGAGTTCTCAAACTGGGGGGTTGCCACCCCTCAGGGGGTCATGAGGTCATTACGTGACGGTTACGAGTCAGGGCAGCTCTAGCCTCTTTACGGTGTGGGGGTTGAGGTGGGCTAGACCATTGGTGCACAAACTGGGGGGGGGGGGCATGCCAGTGGTTCTTGGGAGGGGGGAAGAACACGTAGAAACTGTGTCAATATCACTTTTCACAGCAGACTCAGCACCCTATTGGTACCCTTACTTCTGCACTGCCTTCAGAGGTTTTCGCAGCCTCCCAGCTAGCTAGCAAATCTGCTGTGAAGTCTGTGCTAGCAAGTCTACTGTTAAAAGTGATAGTGACAACATTGCTTAGCGCCTCTCCTCCCCGGATTGAACAGCAACTGCTAAAAAAATAAAATTTTCTGTACCACGATAATTCAGTATAAGGTGTTTTAGTCGTCATTTAAAAGCGGTGTGAGAAGGTAAATTCATTTTAAACAACAAGGCTATACATTTAGCATTGAACATAGTGTTAAACAGGAAAAATGTTTTTAATTTACAAGGTGGGGGGTTGCATTCAGAGGCTTGCTACGGGAAAGGGATGGCCAGTGCAGAAAGTTTGAGAGCCACTAATCTGACACAGAACCATACAAATTGCCAGACTGGATCAGATTAGTGGTCCTTTTAACTCCAATATCCAGCCTCCAGCAGTGGCCAGTCTCTGAACTTCAGAGGAAAGTAAAAGAAACCCCACAGCCGAAGATTCTGGGATAATCGGTCCACAGGAAAGTTCCTCACTAACTCCCAGCATTTAGAGATCAGCCTCTGCCCTGAGGCATGTGGGTTCATATCTCTTGCAAAACTCTGGTATATATTTTTTAATCCGTACTCCTATAATTCTGGGTTTTTGTGGTAACCATAGAAACAGCCAGTCCTGTTTTGAATCCTTTTAAACTCTTGGCCTCCATACAAACAGTGGCGGAAGGGGTGTGAATTAAACATTGCACACAGCAGTCATTCCCTAACTGTGTAACCCTTCCTCCATTGTGCCACTACTCTGGAAGAAAAATAAATACAAAAATAACCAACTTTTCTGTTTTAGGAAGTAGAAAAAAGTCACACAGACCTACTGCAGCTTCCCAAGGACCTTGAATATGTTTCAAAGGCAGCCGGGTAGGATTGTGAACCTGTTACTTTACATTAAAAAAAAAAAAACCCACCTCCCATATTCAGGAAATTAAGAAATTGCTGTTGTTATAATCCATTCAGTAGCTGGATAGAGCCCGAATTAAGTTTTAACCAAAAGATTTCCTTTCACAAATTCTGAAGCAAGTTTTTAAAAGGCTAGATGCACACTTTGACAATAAGCAAGGCTCAGACATTGTGCAGCATTCAATTAATTCTGCTTTGCAGACATTCACAGAAATGGTATGGTGTTCAAGCTATCTATAAGCAGTATAGAAGTACCTTGCACTGCTCTATTCAAATACAATATCCTAGAAGCTTCAAAAGAGCCCTGAATCTGTAGATGAGTCTCTTTAACGTGTTAGTGAAGCCAAACAATTAGTCTGTAAGTAGTTCAACCTGGTCCTCTCTTTTTAAGCACTGCTAGGGAATGTTCTCCTCATGCAGCTGGCGAAGAGCTGGCTCGGTAAGAAACATATGTGTGTTGCGTGAAGGTTTGAGCACTCTTTGGAGTCTTCTCTCTTATACAAGCGACCCTTTTGCTCTTGAGAACAAAGCATTACGGCACAGTAAGACATGTGGACAAATGTGCCCTCAGAATTTGTCCAGGCAGATCGTTGTCAGCAAATAGGAACATGATCCACTCTAGCTGGTGATGCTTTTTACTAGCTGGGGGATTTGAAAAGCCCACCCTAAAGTGTGTAAGTGACTTAGGGGCACAATGCCATTGAAACTCAAACCATTTAAAGTGAATGGACTTATACTCCTTAGTCACCAAGGCACTTTGAAAGGCCTCCTCTCACTTCCGGAATTATTTCCATTACAGTAGCACCAAAGGCCTCCAATGAGAACAGGGCCTCCTTCTGCTTGGTGCTGAACATTCACATAGTGATTGATGGGCCAGTCAGACAGTGGCAATGAGAGATGTGAAGTGTCTTGACCCAGACACAGAAGGTCAGTGGCAGAGGAACAGAACTCAGGTCTCCTAGGGCCCTAACCACTAGACGGTGTTGCCTCATGTTGGAGTACGTTACTCTCTAGGATTACATAGGTGTGGTTCTGCGGTTAATACCAGAGTTGCTGGGAAAATGGGGGAGGGAGGTGGGAAATCACAGCCTTTTTCTCTCTCTTCTAGCTTTTAATCTCCTGGGGGTTTGTGTTCATTTTCAGAATTAACCTTGAAATTATACATGCAGAATCCAGCTCCAACTTAAAGAAGCTGCTGGAACTTGAACGAAGAGTTTTGTCATCAAAAGATGATGTGAAAGCACAGTATGAAACTCCCATCCAGGTCAGTGAAAGGAGTTGCTTCATGTGCCAGCAGATCGAGGGATATGATAATTCCCCTCTATTCGAAACTGGTCAGGCCGCATGTGGAATACTGTGTCCAGTTTTGGGCTCCCCAATACAGAAAGGATGTGGACAAATTAGAAAGAGTCCAGCGGAGGGCAACAAAAATGATTAGGGGGCTGGGGCACATGACTTATGAGGAGAGACTGAAGGAACTAGTCTTATTTAGTCTACAGAAGAGAAGACTGAGGGGAGATTTGATAGCAACCTTCAACTACTTGAAGGGGTGCTCCAAAGAGGAGGGAGCTAGGCTGTTCTTGATGGTAACAGAGGACAGAACAAGGAGCAATGGTTTCAAATTACAGCTGGGGAGGTCAAGGTTGGATATTAGGAAAAGCTTTCTCACTAGGAGGGTGGTGAAACATTGGAATGGGCTATCTAGGGAGGTGGTAGAATCTCCATCTTTGGAGATTTTTAAGGCTCGGTTAGACAAAACCCTGGCTGGGGTGATTTAGGGGGAGTGGTCCTGCTTTTTAGCAGGGGGTTGGACTAGATGACCTCGTGAGGTCCCTTCCAGCCATATTATTCTATGATTCTATGACAGGACAGCCAAGACTCTGCAAATGGAGCATGTTCAGGGAGGAGTAAAGAGTGGAAACATTTGTCCAGTAATAGCCTCTCCTATTTGAAAATGAATTTGGATGCCACACAGGTCTTTGTGTTCATTTGCCATGAGCAGCAGTCAAACAGGTGCTGACTAAAAAGGCAGAGAGCAGGGATAAGGGAGAGCCCAAGGGAGCCTTGCACCTCTTCTCCTTTTTGCCTCCTGAGCTCCTGGGCCTCAGCCAAGGAACGGGGCCTTGCAACTGAATTCCCTCGTGTAACATTGTTATCCTGTTTTTTTCACTGCAATGTCCAATGCTCAGTGCTTTGTAACTTGGCCTCAATGCATTTCAGGAGAGCATAAATGCATCAAAGAAATTGGAAGAGGAGTTTGAAATCATTGAAAAGAAGAAAGAGGAGCTTGCAAATTACCTCTGTGAAGACACAAACAAGTTGTCATTGGAAGATATATTTAGCACCATGAAAACCTTCAGGGATCTCTTCATCAAAGCACTAAAGGTTTGCATTTGTGAACATTACGGAGTAGGACCAAGGTGCTGGAAAACATGGATTGGTTCAGATAGTGTATCGGGCCTGATTTTCCCTTACAGCTGAACTCCATTGGTGCAGTGGTGAGGCAGGACCATCCAGGAGCTCATTGTGGCCCTCTGATTCAGCACTGGCGTTAGAGTAACTGTATGGCCAGTCTAACTTCTCCACAGGAATAAGGTCCCCGAGGGGCCATATGCCAGTGGAAAAGAACGTCAGTGGACAGAGCTGTGCTCCATCACACCTCTGTCAACCTCCGTCAGGCTCCTTGTACCCCTTCCATCTCTCAGCAAGTCCCCTGACTCAGGGGGGCAGAAAGGGTTCTCCATTGGCTCTAGCTAGCTGGAATCTACCCACTTTGCACCATCTGATCACAGTCGCGGATATGAACCTAAGCGTCAGATTCCTGAACTGTGGCCTGCCCCTACAAAAGACCATGGGATTTCTGCTGCTGACATTACTGGGTTCTGGGTGTGGTACTGAAATAGCTGGCGTGGGGATTTCATTAAAATCTGCAAGGAGCTTTCAGGTGCTGATCTGTTAAGGAAGAAACCCTCTTTGCCACTTGAGGAGAAGGGTCAGTCAGCTTTGCACTGCCACGCTAGAGCTGCGAGAGCAGGGGTTGGCGTGAGCCCCAAGTTTGAGTGACGGATCCATGATGGTCACTCTTCCAGGGTAACTGGGAGAGAGGAGCCAGGATTTCCCCCTTGCTTTGCATCAACGATCTTTCCTTTCAATGGCTTTGCCACCAGATATTTAATCGAATCTCACCTGTGACTCTTCTCTGGCTACAGGAAAACAAGGACAGGAGGGAACAAGCTGCAAAGGCTGAAAAAAGGAAGAAACAGTTGGAAGAGGAAGATGCAAAGAGACAAAAGGGAGACGATGGGAAGATTAGTGAGTATTTGAAAGGGTTTCTTGAGAAGGAGAGGTTCATACAATCCATAAGGAGACAATGTGGATGAGGCTGATCTGAAGAAGAACTCTGTGGAAGTTTGGCTCTTTCCCCAGCAGAAGTTGGTCCTAAAAGCTATTACTTCACCCACCTTGCCTCTCTAATATCCTGGGACCGACACAGCTTCAAGAACACTGTGTACAATCCATAGTCAGCCAGGTAGAAGCACCAAACTCTTCCGGCCTTAATGCTCCAACCATAATCATTCAGTGTAGATTTCTGAGCATTCAATGGCTGTCAGCTTTTGGGTGTCTTAAAGAGGCCACCTAACACAGTGTACCAGAGAGCAGCAAAGCCAAAAAACACAATTACACCTCCCTCACCTACTGTAAAATTGAAGATACAGAACTGGAGCCATTTAAGGGCCTTGGCCTTCAGGTGTACTTTGGCACAGGTCAAGAAGGAGAGAATACCAGAAGTGCTGGCCTTGGTTGGCAAAGGCTCTGAGCCAGGTTTTTCACTGCCCTTTGCATTCCATAGTCATTCACACTGGCGCAGTGGGTGTACAGAGGTACCAGATCAGGGTGGTAGTGTTTGACACCCACTTTGCCCTGGAGCAGGTGACCACAAAAGAGACAGAGCAGTGGAAAATCAGGCCATCTCCCCAGCCTGTACCTTGAGATGACACCACCACTGTGTTCAGCTATCACTGCCCATCCATCAGGAGTGCAACGTTAGCGATGTCTCCTTCTTTTTTTTTTTTTTTTAAACGATAGTTAAGAAAGGGGCCGTGAAGCAGGACGACGTGTGCGTTATTGATGCCCTGCTGGCCGACATAAGGAAAGGTTTCCAGTTGCGGAAAACTGCTAAGAACAAGTGTGAACCGGAGGCTCCTCCCAAATCCTCATCTGCTGAAACGCCAAAGGAGAAAGAACCTGGTAAGAGCACAGACGCAATCATACCTGTAACTATTAGCCTTACGTTGGAGGGCACCACTCTGGCCTGCCACGAGAGAGAACTTGCAGATTGCAGCCTTCCTTGAAGACCATTAAAAGCAGGTTCTGGTGGGGTTGGTACTTGGATGGGAAGAGCCCCAATGGGTTCTGTTCCAAAAACCTGTCTCAGACAGAGCT
The DNA here is from genome assembly GCA_007922175.1 of Pelusios castaneus. NCBI lineage: Eukaryota > Metazoa > Chordata > Testudines > Pelomedusidae > Pelusios > Pelusios castaneus. The sequence goes on from ML685781.1 coordinate 5,990,582, forward strand.
ATGAGGATTGGACAAGAGAATCAGGCACATGATGTTAGCTGGGAATTCATTGGCCCTTAGCTCCCCTCAGCCAGGCTCCCACTCAACAGGGTTTAAGTTCCATGGGCGTCACTGGGAATGAAACAGATCAAGGGAGTGAAGCGCAGACTTGAAATTCAGTGTGTGCCAGCGCTTTGCTATTTTGGGGCTTGGTTCGGTACCAAATGCCCCCGTGTGATATTTGGGGTCACTGAATTCTGGGAGGGACAAGTTTCTGGATTAGAAATAAAAAGCTCCCAACCGCACATATGGCCATTCTAAATTAATCGGCCCTGCAATATGTCCTGAGCCGTTAGCCTGGGGCACATGGCAGTGGATCAAATTCAGATTCCCCATTGTTGGTGGTCAATGTCACGTGCGTACTGTCTTGTTCGTTTAAAGGAAAGAATGTTGATGCTTTGGGAGCAGTAGCGGTGAAGGAAAGGGACGGTGACACCAAGGAAAACAATGGCCACCATCGCCCAGAAAACACTCCTGCCTCCCCAGCTGCTGCCACTACGCAGGCTACAGGTGAAGCTATCACAGAGACACCAGCTTCAAATGAAGTGCACCCTAAAGACAGAGCAGGAGGAAATTTGCCTCAACAGCCCTGTACTGACAGGAGCTCCTTAAGTTTAGCTGAAGTTGAGGGAGCCAGTCAGCCCAACGATGGAGTAAGCATTCAGCAGATCAATGGCTCATGTAGCTTCCAAGAGAACATGAAATACAATGCCATTGTGTTCTCTCCATCAAATCCCGGAGCAACTATCACGTTTGCAAGCAGCTATGCAGGCAACTGTACTGGGGTAGGAGATGAATTGAACAAGTCCCTCTCAGGAGACAAAAACAGTGAATCTGGACCCACTCAATTAGAAAGTGGCCCCGTGCCTAAGGAACAAGCATCACAACCGAGTGATCCTGATGGGAACGAGGCTAAAACCAGAGCTGAACTAGGACCAGGAGGTGCTGAAACGACTCCAGTCAATGAGTCGAGTTATCAGCCTACAGAGTTAAGGGAGATAGAGAAAGAAAACGACGACCCCACCCCAGACTCGCTGCTGGACACTTCTCAGGAGAAATCCTTCTCAGAAGAGCAAGTGACTGATTCTTCATGCTCAGCAACTGTCCCTCCGTCGCAAGCACTTACAGACAAGGAAGGGCAAAGAGGGTCTGGGAAACGGAGAAAGAAGAGACGACACAGCAAAAAGCAGCCAGGTAACGCATTTCAGTACAGCATATGGAGATTAACAACCTTTTAGCTATGTACAGGAGACTGGAGGTCTCATCTTCAGCTCTTTAGAAGTATTCCTTCCTCTTTTAGGGTCCAATCCTGCACCAGTGAAGTCAATAGGAGTTTTACTAGCCCCAGAATAAACACTGTTTAGTGCAGATGTCCTTTAAAATTGGAGACTGGCTAAAGTTAAACAGTGCAAAAACGTTGCTGCCACTATCCACTAGGGGCGCATATAACTAGTTTATAAATAGTTTATCGTTAATGGATAAATAAAAAACCTATTGCATACATGAATAGAGTGCAATAAAGATGGTCATAAGCACATCTGTTGAAGGTGTTACAGATGTTAGTGTGAGATGCTGACTTTATAAGCAGGGATTAACCATTTATTAGACTAGGGATTAACCATTTTGTTATAACATCTAAGAATCATTTTGTTAACCCCGTATAAACTACTTATAAAAATTTTTTCCTTCCCGCGCTCGCTATTCGCCCAATTTTTATGAGATTTCCCACCAGGCATCAGTTACAAGAGCATTCTGCACATGAGCATTGGTGTCACTGAAATGTAAAGTTCAGTTGTATTTCCGTGTGACCCTTCCTGAGTGTTAAATATGCAAGCACGCAGCTTGGGAAAGAAAATCACACTGACACTTGTGCAAAGGATCACGTTCTTAAGGCTAGAGAGAGCTTTAAGATATAGTCCCGAGTTGGAGAACCCAGAGACACCCTTGTGTGATACAGTTCCTCCAGAGCTCTCCATCCCATCAAGGAGGTATGGGAAGATGTGCTTTATCTTCAAAAGGGCTAACCCAGTGTATTTCCCCTGCTGTGCCATACCTACCACCTACTCTGCTAGTTCACTGGTCAGCAGACAGGACGGACAGTGGGGGAATCTGCCTCTTCCAACTCTCCACCCATTCTCCTCCCCCACAAATAAAGAGGAGAAACAGTTGGGCACACAAGCCCTGCTCTTCCCACTTCCATGGCTGGAGACATGATCAAAGGGTGGGTTTCCCATGCAGAGAGCTGGGGGAAGCAGAAGCACCAAACCCAATTAGTCCTTTAAGTTTTCAGACTGTTGAGCTACTGTCTAAAGCAGCAGTTCCCAACCCTTTTTGGCTCGAGGGTCACAAATATGATTTTTAGAACGCTGAGGGGCCACCACTCAAATCTAATCTAATTTACATTAAAATTAAATTCAAATTCAAATGTTAATTAAAATTAGTTAAAATCATTTAGTTCGATTTAAACTAAAATTTTAATTAACTAGACTAGTGGCCCTTCCGGGTTCTAAAAGTTGTATTTGTGGCCCTCGAGCCAAAAAGATTTTCTAAAAATTTGGAAAAAAAAATTGAAAGGTTTTTTTGGTTTTTTTAAAAGGGTGTTGTGGGGGCAGGGCCCATTTGCGGGCAGGCTTGTGGGCCCCAGCAACAGTGTGCTCCATGCTCCTGCCTCCTTCCCCCGTGGCCAGGCCAGCCCGTGGCCTGTAGCCTGAGCCCCTCTCCCCCATCACACTGCACTACCCGCGGCCACCCCCAGCAGCCTGCATGCCCCACAGCCAAGCCAGCACGGCCTCTCTCCCCCCCCCCCAGCACGGCCCCCGGCTGCGCCGCGCCAGCCTGCGGCCACACCTGCAGCGGCTGAAGCTGTGGCTGGGACCAGAGGGGAGGTGGCGGCTGCAGCGGGGCTCACAGCTGCGTGCCATGAGCAGGCGGCTGTGGCCCGGCTCCCAACCAGCAGCCAGGCAGCGCGGGCTGTTTTAAAAAGCCAGGTGTTTAGTCCCGGGAAGTATAAACTAATTGTGTTCCCTAGTGGACAAACCGTTGCGTGTTGTTACCTTTTTGTCAGATACTGAGTGTGTCTCTTTTGTTTAAAAGCAGTGATTGATACTGATACTGGAGCTAATAAAACCAAAATTCATTGTGTGATACAGTGAGGTATGTAAACCCGCACAGCTGCTTTTCTGTGAACTAACCCCGGCACTGGGACTTTACACACTCTATGATGGTATCCGTTACTGTCACCTCAGCTAAGCTTTCTGCCTTAATATCAGATTTTGTGGTCTTGGGGTTATCGGAAATCATCTGTTTGTGATTGTTGCTGTCCACGGGCCTGATCCTGCCTCACTGGAGTGAGTGACAATACCCCCATTGCTGCAGGAACAGGTCCCAATGTCTGTCTTCTGTGCCGGCAGCAGCCAATCTATACCTTTCCCAGCAGAGACCATAATGTCTGGGGTTAATTATCTTAACCAAGTAAACCCAGCTTGTTTGGATAATGAGTCCTTGCTTTTCGTGTGATTATTTTTTTTCCCTGAAATTGTAAAAATGTAACTTCAGTACATTCACCCTGACTGCTCCTCCCCTCGGCTCACTGTAGTGGGTGGCAGGTTCCAGAGGGGTGGCCGTGTTAGTCTGTGTACAGCAAAAACAACGAGAGTCCAGTAGCACCTTAAAGCCAACAAATTTCTTTGGGCATAAGCTTTCGTGGGCTCCAACCCGCTTCGGCAGATGTGGTGGGTGGGGCTTCTCCATTACAGACTGTGCTGGACATGTTTACTGGAATTATGGAAGCAGAATCGTGGACCCGGGAAGAAATGCTGCTTATACGGAACTACCACCCCCACTTGAAACTCAAATTTCACATGCTAGTCAATGCTGATATTGCAAGGACTTGAGCATGTACTTAAAATTAAGCTCATGAGTACTCTACAGAAGAGAATGGAGCATGCAGTTACAGTTAAGCCCATGTATACATTGTTCCAGGATTGGGCCTTCATTTTGCTTTGTTTGAGACATGAATGCAGCTATGAGTAAGCCTAGGTTTTCTGAAACTTTACCAACTGCCTTTGCACCCCCCCCCCCCCCCACCTGATATCAGGCTATTGCATGTTCTTCACATTTTACACTCCAATTTTAAGAAAGCTTTGGATGCCCCTACTAAAACTTTAATTGTCCAAAGTTTGCCTGTATTTGTATTCAGGGGGGACTGGAAAGGACTGTACTGAAATTGCATAGTTACATGTTTTCCTTTGCATTCTAATCATGAGCCGCCATAATAAGATGTGCAGTAATCTGAAATCTCTGAATGTCTGATTTCATAAACAAAATGCATTTATTCTACAGAGTCTGCGGTTTCCTGCTGCCTAAGAAATATTGGGTAACGCTCCCTGGTGATCCCTGGGAACTAATATTTCCCTTAGGCACTCATCCATTGATGGTGAAATAGAAACCCTAGGAACATCTGCTAAGATATTTTTTCTGAATATTCTGCATCAGCAGCCTGGAGGCTGCTCTAACTTACCTTGACAAGATCCAGTCCTTCTCTGGCCTTTTAGTCCAGGAGTACCCACAGGAGGAGGAGGCCATTTGTCTGGTTATAAAACAACAGTTCTTTTTTTGTGTTTGTCCTCCATCTGGTCCTGAGACAAAACCAGATGTGGTTCTGTTCAGTACTGGAAGGGGGATGCTATAAATGCTTCTCCCATCTCAGCAGCATGAATGCAAGGTCATGCCAGTGGGGGTAGGGTAGTGCACTCTTCCAAATGGTTCCCCCCCATGCAGTGCATGCAAGACCACGCTGGAGGGACAGGGTCAGCCCGGCAGGTGCAGGCCCACACCATTCCCAGAAGTGCCAGAATGTCGAGTGTTCCGGGACTGCATGAGTGACCATCCGAGGGTTCCAACTTCTCCTGCCTCAGTCGCACACTTTCTCTACAGCTTCACACTCTTTATGCTGAAAAAGGTGGGAAACTGCTGTACCGCCTTTAAGAATGCAGTCGTCAAAGGCTGACAAGAACAGCAGCAACTAGCAGTGCTAATTCAGATTTGAGACACAGGTCCAGGTACTGAGGCCCCTTACATCAGAAGCATAACTTCAGGAACGTTAATGGTGTCTGGAGGGAGATGACCATATGTGAGTTTATAATGTTCCTGCCCAGGCAATAACGGAGCCACATCTGGGTTTTTTGGACTGGCCTTGAAATACACAGAAAGGCCACACACAAGACTATACATTAAGGGGTTGATCCAAACTTAGTTGAAAAAACAATGGGTCTTTCCACTGACTTCAGCAGGTTATGGATCAAGTCTTGGAGGACCAATAAAAATCCTGAGAGAAAGCCATGAACAGTTCAGGGTGTCTAAATTCTAGCTATGTATGATGGGTCCCAGCTTCATAATCTGTCTATCAGTGTCCTCTAATGGTCAAGTATTGGAATAACATGTTACAGTGATCTCCCCCAGCCCCCACAACTCTGAAATTCTTTCCTTCTGTATCTGGTGTCTTAAAGTTATTTTCTTGTGTGAATGAAAAAGGAACAGGTGAGAAAAAAAACTCTTTCTGCTGCCCTACAGTGTCTACCCCTAGCTTTTTCCTCACCAGTCTGGCTGTGCATTCGAACCATGATTCCTGCCTTTAGTACAAGCAGAAGCCACACTGTTACCTGACTAGACAATGAACATTCCCAGTAAGAGAGAGCAGGAGCACAGCCCGTTAAACTAGGAGAAGAGCTGTGCTATGAGTCATCATCAACCTCTTGAGACAAAAGTGGGTGGATTTCCATCCCTCCTTCCCACCAAAATACAGCCTTTTGTTTTGTAAGCCAAGGTAGTATAGTTCGCATGAAATCAGGGGAACTGTTTTTCATTTGGGACGGAGTTGGTTTTAGAAGCCTTTTGCTATATCTTGAAATCATTGCAGTTCCATTTGAGCACAAGGGTTCCTCCTGGCCAGATCCAGTTGAAAGATCAGAGATGAATCTCTACCAGTTTTTACCATGTTGTGTATCAGCAACAGCAGAAAAGTAAAGACAGGCATTGATGTGCTCTAAATTTATCTTATTTCCTAAAATTATAGATTTTAAGGCCAAAAGGGGCCCTTATGGGACCCCATCTAGGCCCTAGGTGATCCATTCTAGGCTGACTTTCTGCATATTACCAGCCATAGAACCTGATTCCTACATTTATCCTAATTTTCTTTAAACAGATGTTTGTAAATACCAGATGATGCTACTTTTGTTCTCCCATCACCCCCCAAAGTACAGTTTTGTTCTGTAAAGGGTGAAAGATAAGTGCCTGTGCTTGACGCTTGTTTCTGTTTAAGCAAAGCAGCTTGGTGTCAAAAGGATGGAGGGAAAAAGGAAATAAATCAGGGAGGAAGTAGATTTCAATGTATCAACTGTTACAAAGAAAAATATTTGATATTGGATTTAAAACCAACTTTCCCGCACCAGTAGATCATGTATGGGACACACACACCTGAGCACAACTTTTGTTTTAATTGTTTTATATTTTCTCCCACAGGTGTCACAAAGCAGAAGAATAAGTAACAGACAATGAAATGCTTACAAATGCATGTAATGCTGCCATTCCCTAAAAAGCACGTTCCACAGTGTTGAAATTCCGTGACTGATGGTGTTGATAGTAATATTTTGGGATGTAAAGTTTCTTCTAAGATGGTCTTTCACTAATCCTTCCATGGGGATTCTTTGTATCCAGCAAATAACTTCCAGATGCAAGAGACTTAAGCACCTTCAGAATGTGCCTTATGTGAATGCTGCCAGGGTCTGGTGCTGAAAATGCTCCAGACCCAACCTTTGTGTTGAGGATGATGGGAATTCCACGTGCAGAGAGCCGATAGGAACAGGCCTCTGATAAGTTTTATTGGGGGTCAAATCTTGCAGTCTCTTCCTAAGCCAAACTTTTCCTGAAGACAATGAAAGTATGGCCTAAGTCAGTGGCTCTCAACCTTTCCAGATTACTGAGCCCCCTTCAGGAGTCTGATTTGTGCCCCAAGTTTAACTTGACTTAAAAACTACTTGCTTATAAAATCAGACATAAAAATATAGAAGTGTCACAACATATTACCAAAAAATAGCTTACTTTCTCATTTATCATATAATATAAATCAACTGGAATATAAATGCTGTACTTACATTTCAGTGTATAGTACATAGAGCAGTATAAACAAGTTATTGTATGAAATTTTAGTTCGTATTGACTTGTCTAGTGCTTTTTATGTAGCCTGTTGTAAAGTGAGGCAAAATCTAGATGAGTTGATGTGCCCTCTGGAAGACCTCTGAATGTCTCAAAGGGTATGCGTACCTTGGTTCAGAACCACTGGCTTAAGTAATGGACTAAAACGTTTTACCCTTTGAGTATTTTAAAGACAGCAGTGTCTCCAAAATTCAGTTATGGGTAAAATTGGGCTCTCCCTGCATTGTCAGAGTCTGATCGGAAATCTGTTACTTCCCATTTTAGTGCCCTACCAACAACTAGAACAGATTTGGGGCTAAATACAAGACCGAATTCATATGAACACACTTTCCTTTGCTATCATTTTAGATGGGATATCTGTTAAAGGAAGAATGTATTGTCATGAACAGCTGGCTGCATGAACACCAAGGACTTGTCTATATGAAGTGTTAGTTCATGTCTGGGGTTTAAATGTGCAGTGCACCAGCTTGCTGCCACTAACTGGTCATGTGGACCCTACTTCCACATACAAGAAGTTTTGTGATGCATTTTGATCTATCCCCATTTTAGTTTTATACAGCATTCTACCTGTTTTAAATAGGAGTAGATCAAAGTACTCTAGGGAACTTCTAGTAGGTAGTCAGAACCCACACTGGGGCACAGTGTGCAACAAGCTGGAGTGCAATTTCTCCATATAGACAAGTCCTAACACCTGGATCTGGCAGGTATTTACACACATTAACTTTAAGCATGTTGATAATCCTATGGGATTCAATGGAACTTTTCACATGCATAAAGTTAGACACATGCACAAGTCTTTGCTCAGCTGGGGCCTAAAGAATATATTTTGTTAAGGAAATAGGAAGAGATTTTTCTAGGGTGATTCACTCAAAATATTTTTTTAAACTAATATCGTTTGACAAATCTGTTTCTGAATATTTATCTCCTGCTACGTGCACTTGAAGGCATTTGGACACAAACTACAGAATGTTTATAGTCTCATTTAAAAGTTATGCAATTTTGGGTTTAATACCAGGAACCTGCCATATTTTATGTTAAGATATCAGAGCTTTATTTCTGACTTATGTTTTATAATAATTTTGTAACAATTTTGTACAGAGGTGCCAATTTAGAACTCTACATGTTTGGTCAATCTGTATTGCCATTATTAGATTGCAATGGGAACAGTGTGGAAAATCATGACTTTTAGGAATCATGCCTATATACATTAACTTGCTGAGCATATATAATGTTCAGGCTCAATTATTTTGCTTTGCTTATTAAGACTTGATCAAGGGTCATTTACTAGCATCTGTACTGGGTGAAGTTCAGAATTAAAAGAGCAGCTACCTTTAAATAAAGATTTGGCTTTGAATGTAATGAAAATTGGTTAACTACAAGCATTACTAACTGAGAATGGACTCCTACCATTATCGGATTCAGCTGAAGAAATCATTTATAGCAATGCAGCAGATCTGCATTTGAAATCAAATTCACCACTGCCCTAAACAAGCAGAGGTTCATTAACTTCAGTGAATCTGCACCATCTGCAGTGAATAGGTCCCTTAGTAATTAGCACACACACACACACACACACACACACACACACACACAAAAAAAAAGCATAGTGGTCTATCTCCATTACAATGGTCATGGCTGGAGAGCCAGTTTCACCCTGTCCCCTTTCTGGTCTCTGAATGTATCCCCTTAAGTGTCAGGCCTCATGTCTTTACCTACACCATGGTGGAATTCCACAATTGTCTTAGGGCTTGTCTTCAATTCGCTGCCATCAGATTGATCTCCCTGAGCGGGAAGGTCTGTGAAGACCCAGTCAGTCAATCAGGAAGCCAATGCTGGAAGACCACACCTACAGAAGGAGTAGCCTTGAATCAGAGGGAGGGGGTTTCCCTCCAGCTCAGGCTACTGAAGTAGAAGGTAGGCAATCAGCGGGAGATGCGCAAGGTATTTGAAGTACTTTTCATATCTCCCTTTGATTGCCGCCAAAATGGTGCAGCAATGTAGACCAGTTCTGACACGGGCTTCAGTATTCAGACTCAACCATGCTAACCCAGCCGGTCTGGCTGGGTTCCACACTCATGGTTCTTGCCTTTGGACGCTTGTGGCTGGAGATTTTGTATAGTGACAAAATTGCTTTATTAAAAGCAAAGTATTTACCTATAGTAATAAAGCATGTAGAGAAATACGTTTTAGAACAAACAGTTCACATTTGTCTGTATTACCCAAAGACTTACCATCCCCTCAAGGTCACAGTCAAGCCTAATTTCTTCAGCCAATCCAGCAGATCCCTGCATCTTAATCTGATTCTCCCAAACAACTCCTCTCTCTGCAGAGAGCACCCCTTTCTAAACAATCAGGGTTGCTATGTTCTTGCATTCTTGGGCTCTCTCTTTTCCAGACAAAACTAGTTTTGCAGGTTGGCTTGGGAGGAAGTAAAATATTGAAGCTAACAATGTGATCCTTGGCCCCTGAACAATACTCTAGTGTTTGCTGAGAAATAGCTTATTCAGAGCCAGTCTTCCCTTCCTACTTGTTCTTATAGCCACCTATTAAAGTAAAAATATATTCATGCAGTAAACATATCAATAGCCAAGTCAATACTCACTGTTCAGTTTACTGAGCCAGGGTGGGAAGAGGAAGGATGTCTGAGTGGGATATGCAATTTTTGGTCATATTTTATCTCTAATCTTTGTGAGACACTCAGGCTATGTCTACACTTAAAAATTAGTTCAAATTAAGGAAGCTTAATTCAAGCTAATTTAAGCCTTGGCCACACTAGGCTTTCATTAGTTTGAATTAAGGGCTTCCTTAATTCAAACTAACAAATTCGATTGCTTAGTTTGAACTAACCCTTAATTCAAAATAGTTAGTTCGAACCAAGTCAAATGTGGCCATTAGTTTGAATTAACTGCTTAGTTCGAACTAAATCGGCAGATTGACCTTCCTGCAACTGACTAATTCAAGCTAAGCAAGTGCCCTGCATGGACATGGCTAGTTCGAACTAGCATTCTAGTGGGGCCATGCTAGTTCGAATTAAGTTAATTTGAACCAGCTTTTGTAAGTGTAGACATAGCCTCATTGACTTCATCACAAAAGAGCTAAATATTCCTCAGTAGTCATCTCAGGACCAAATTCAGTGCTTGTGTAAGACATTTATTTCAACGAAGTTACATCCATTTATGCCAGCAGTGAATTTGGCCTTCAGAAGGAATCTCCTTTTTCCTTCAAGAATTTTAGTAAAATTACAGCAACCAAGAAAGATAGCGTGTATTCAGCAAGGAAGCCTGTGAAAGCCACAGGCTTCTAGGCATCAGGTTAACTCTCCATTTCCATTTGGCATTGTGGTATCTGCATAATAAATCCATGGCATAAATAAATTTAAAACACTTTTCATTTTCAAGGTCTTTGCATTAGAGATAGGGCTATTTTTTCCCCTCTTCATTTCAACACTTAAAAATGTAACTTTTAAAAAAAATTCAGTTTTCCTCTTTGCTGTGGGGATTTCACTCTATTCTGTATTGTCACAATTGTTATGGTGACTTTAATTGTGAAGTTAATATAGGACACTGTAGCCTAAATATATATTCCTGCCAGCATCACTTATTTAGCACAATCTTATCCCAGAGAAGATCAGTCCTCAAAGTGAAAAGAAATAGAAATAAAAAATAATCAAATCATGAAACTAATGGTACATTTCACTGGTTAGATCCCCACCCTTCCCCCCACATCTGTACAGTGCTTAAAGTCTTTATCCTGGAATAACTATGTGCATGCTTACCTTGAGTAGACCCCACAGAAGTCACTGGGACTACTCACACGTCAGGGTAAGCACGTGTATAAATCTTGGCAGGTTGAGAACCTTCCATTGCAATCTCTTTGGACTTGGTCTCCTCCTTGGCTGTAAAGCACCAAAACATGCAGTTGGTGGCATACGGTTAGCAGGAATCTTCACCTATTTCTCTCATACTGGCCTTGTTTATGAATTTACAATAGTGTTTTACCTGTAGAGGGTGCTAACTGCCCACATTCTATACGATAGCAATAGGCGGTGTGTGGAATAAATGGGGGGTAGAACCCCTTTGTGTACAAAAATTATACAAAGACTGGCCTGCTGTGGTCTCTTCATTAGTGGATTGACTTGTTATGTGATATTTGGAAGAGCAGATTAGAAAAGCACCAAGCTGTCTTAAGGAAACAGACATAATACTACCTTACATAAAAGTTAACCAATTTTCATCCTCTCTAAATGTAAAGCCTAGCTCTACAGCTTAATGTTTCCAGCTTTCTATATATAAAGGATTGGTTTTCTGCACACAGTACTCTGTTTGGCATGCAATACAGAGCTTACCAATAATAAATCAGTATTAAACAAAATCCTGCCTTTCTTTGTTTTGTAATAATTTATCAAAAACCAAACTCCGTTAAAGAAGAATAGGATTATCAGAATGGGTTGGGCCGGTCTACTCTCCCAGATGCAAGGAGCCAGAGAGGACTCTTAGTTGAGAAGGTTTCATTTTCCATTTGCAGGACTCAAACAGTGGGAGAAGGGAAGAACTATTGTTTTCCTTACATGGCATCAATAATAATCCACTCAGTCCTTAAGGAGCTGGTTTGATACATTATTAAAGCCCCCTTGATTGAAGAGCTACCTATATTTATCCAGAAGTTTGATATCTTTTGCTGACAACACTATATACTGATGAAGACTCGTCCCACCAATTCTGTGCAACTGTAACCCTTTAGAATTCTGTAACTTTGAAAGAGGTCAAACACTTATTTCAGAATGTAGCCCATTTTGAGTTGGGCAAGGCTTAACTACAGGATGTGGCAATTTAACAAGTGTAGTAGAGTGATTACAAAATGAAAGTCATGAACCAGGTAGGCTGTTGCCACAGTGAAGAACACACACACAGGCAAGAAGAATACTTTGAGACACAAGGCAAGCACCTTGCCCATTGACATCCACACCCAGATGTAGGAGCTCCATAGTGGTTCAGAAGAGTTGGTAGCAGTGAGGGGTGGCACCAGCCTCTTCCCAGTGGGGGAGCTGACCCAGGCTAATGCTAGACAGAAAACGGAGGGTGGGGGCGGGCGGACTGTGCTACACATCTTGTGTGTCCCCTGCTGGGGAGGAGGATGTGGAATGTTATTCATAGAATAATAGGGATGGAAGGGACCTCATGAGGTCATCTAGTCCAACCCCCTGCTAAAAAGCAGGGCCACTCCCACTAAATCACCCCAGCCAGGGTGTTGTCTAACTGGACCTTAAAAAAATCTCCAAAGATGGAGATTCTACCACCTCCCTAGGTAGCCCATTCCAATGCTTCACCACCCTCCTAGTGAGAAAGTTTTTCCTAATATCCAACCTTGACCTCCCCAGCTGTAATTTGAAACCATTGCTCCTTGTTCTGTCCTCCGTTACCCTTGAGAACAGCCTAGCTCCCTCCACTTTGGAGCACCCCTTCAAGTAGTTAAAGGTTGCTATCAAATCTCCTCTGTCTTCTCTTCTGTAGACTAAATAAACCTAGTTCCTTCAGTCTCTCCTCATAAGTCATGTGCCCCAGCCCCTTAATCATTTTCGTTGCCCTCCGCTGAACTCTTTCTAATTTGTCCACATCCTTTCTGTAGTGGGGAGCCCAAAACTGGACACAGTATTCCAGATGCGGCCTGACCAGTGTCAAATAGAGGGAAATTATCACATCCCTCGATCTGCTGGAAATACTCCTACTGATGCAGCCTAATATGCCATTGGCCTTTTTGGCAACAAGGGCACACTGTTGGCTCATATTCATCTTCCCATCCACCATAACCTCCAGGTCCTTTTCTATAGCGCTGCTACTTAGCCGATCAGTCCCCAGCCTGTAGCAGTGCATGGGATTTTTCCGTCCTAAGTGCAGGACTTTGCACTTGTCTTTGTTGAACCTCAGGAGGTTTCTTTCAGCCCAGTGTTCCAATTTGTCCAAGTCTCCCTGGATCCTGTCCCTGCCCTCCAGAGTATCTACCATTCCCCCCAGTGTCATCCGCAAACTTACTAAGCACGCAGTCTATTCCATCATCAAGATCATTAATGAAGATGTTGAATAGAACTGGCCCCAGGACTGACCCCTGGGACACTCCACTCATTAGCTGTTGCCAACTAGACATCGAGCCATTGATTCCTACCCGCTAAGCCCGTTGATCTAACCAGTTTTCTATCCATCTTACGGTCCACTCGTCCAACCCATACACTCCCCTGTTAAGGAAGTGAGCCGCCCAGCTGCGATGGTGGAGTGGAGGACAGTGCTGCTGGCCAGGCACCCAGCTCTGGAGCAAAGCCACCCAGCTCTGCCACCAGCAGCAAAGGAGGAGGGTGGCAACACCGTACCGTGCCACCCTTACTGTTACAGAACATTTGACCTTTGCCCTGGGATGCGTGCCTTCAGGGGAACAGAAGTTTTCCAGTGGCTATAGCCCCCAGCAAGCTCTCCCCTCACAACAGTCATGAGTTGAGCAGCCCTTTCAGGAATATGCTTTAATCCTGAGACTGGTCAACAGGAATGTAATATCCAATGAAAAGGATGAAGGATGGAAAGTAATTTTTTTTTTTTTTTAAAACCATGATCTGTGAACACACGCCTTCTGGAAGTTGCCACCCAGCCTGCCCTGACTATAAAAACGTATGTTATTCACAAGGCAATTACAGCTTAGGTACAAGCGGTTCACGTTTTTCCCCAACCATCTCATCAATGCACCATAGCAATCCGAACACTTATAAAGGCAAGAGGATAGCATATGCATATGCAGTCCTAGGCCTCTCCAAACATGGGTGGGACCGAGTGCCAACTGGAACTGTGGCTTTTCAATAGATTGAGGACAGAAGGGATCATTACAACCATTAAGCCAGATCTCCTGAAGACCCCAGGCCAGGATTGGTAACATGTATGGCCTGCAAATTAATTTCACATGGCAGCCTCCGCGTGGTACATTTCTTCAATCACTACTGTCTTAACGGCTGAAGCTTTCAGAATCCATCACTAAACCCCCAAGCTATACATTCCCCAGTGAAGACACTGAAGAAATTCTTGTGTCACAAACATTAAGTACAGTAGTGTTCTGTAGTGGTGAACGTGCGCAGTGCCATGGGTACCTTAGTGGTATCAGGCAAGTCTCTTAATATTACGCAAGTGCTACTTTTGATTTATCTTTCACGCTCTTTGGCTCACAGTTGTTCAATAGCTCTGTGGCAATTCTGGATTAAGGTCATGCCCATTTCCCAAGGCAGGCTTCCCACAGGAAGTGGTTTTTCAATAGCTAACTAACAAATTCTCAAAAAACACAGTGTTATAATGAAAACGCTGGCAGACCTTTAGGGAAAAAAAAGTCTCATTTCACAACAGGAATTCCTAATTTAATCCAACATTCATATAACAGAACAGGAAAGAGTGATCATATACACATTGGTACAGGCCTTGAACACTTGTATATCATGGATATGACGTTTAGCACTTGACAAAAAAGATAATATTACAACAGACTCACTAAAAGTTAGCATTACCATTGTCTCTTCTTTGTACCACATCTCTCTCATAAAATCTAGGCCTTAGGGTAACTAAATCAGAAATACAACAGAGTCTTGTGGCACTTTTAAAGACTAACAGATTTATTAATCGCATGAGCTTTCGTGGGAGAAAATCCCTTTAGTCTTTAAAAGTGCCACAAGACTCTGTTGTCTTTCTACAATAGACTAACACGGCTACCCCTTTGGAATTTAAATCAGAAATAGTTGAGTAACATCACCATTCACAATTCTTCTTGTTTTGGTTTCTAAATAAGAATTTATTGTCATAACAATAATTAAGACAAACAGAAATGTAATTTTCAAGTTGCTGCTGTCTTTAAAAAATTCTCTCCAAAACCAGAGTCTAGCAAATCCCTGAAGATCATTTAACTTTTCCTGACATTGCTGAGAGTACCGACTTTTGAGGGTAGCATGTAAAATTGCACTTATTGGGTAGGAATTAAGATTCCTAGTTTGGTTTAAAACTATGTTTAAGGATTTCTTGAATGTCTTATATCTTGTTATAAAAATCTCAAAACAATAATGGGAGGGCAAAAAATTGTGAAATCCCAAAAGTTAATATCCTTTTAGCAACCCCTTGAGACAAGCAAAACCCTATTGTAACAAGTGTTGCTCATTGTGAGATGATTAGAAAGATGTACTCTCTCTGCTGATTGGAAGCCTGCTGCATGCCCAATCAGCTTCCTGCCTGGTTCACTTAACTTCTGTTTATTTAGCAAAGGTATTTTATTGCATTTCTACATTTCCTACATAACTGATTTAAATCCTACAATAGTTATCTATTTCACGTTTTAAACTAATGCATTTGGATTCACTTTTGAGTCAGCTTTTCAGATAAATCTTGAACTGGTGTGTCTGCAAAAAAGGAAATGTCAGGTTTTCTAAGTCTATCTTCAGGAGAGGAATGACTAATGAATGGACTCTCAGGTATCAACTGCAGATAATGAAGTCTTGCATGGTAGTGTAGCTACCTATGTTCAACAACTCTAGAAACTGAAAAGTGAATCTTTGCACAACTCAGAAGTTAGAGGTAAGTAAGACTCAAAACCTAACCTTTTAAAGTAAGAATTTAAAGCCTAACTTTGGAAATTGTGTGCATCTAGGCTGCATGTTTTCAATTAATTGGTAAAATAGATTGAAGTGAAAGAGAAAGAGAGAGAGTTTGCATTCTATCATACCACAGACAGTCCTAGTACTTGGTCTACTGACCAAAATAACCATGATACTCCTAGTTGTAGATCAATTTATTTTAACTGGGTTATTTAAACTTGGATACCCTATTTCAGACAAAACTCTGTCTCCTCACCTGGAAGCATGTGAGCAGAACTGCTATTCCTTAAATAACCACCTACATTCCAGGGAATAGTTTCATTTCCACAGGTTTCTATAGCAAACTACTCCTTGTTCTGTTTATTAAGGTATAGCTAAACCCACTAAGTTAAAATATTAAGGTTCCTCTTAAATGCTTGAAGATGGTGAATTTTGTATGTAAAGTGACAGCTATTCTAATATTAAGAAACTTCATGTGCAATTTTTTCTTGACACATACCCATAGGCTTCAACACTAACAGCAATGCACGATAAAGTGCCCTCTAAAATGAGAATACTTTAGTCTTATTAAGCTAACAGCATGGATTTCTCTAGAGGTTCTCCAAGTAGAAGCTTATAGTGCTACTTTGTTATAAACCCTTTTATCATTCAAAGCATATTAACTTACTTCTTGTAGGCTGGTTGCCAGTGGGCCAGGGCATTCAGGCCCTTCCTTGGGCCCAGGCTCAGAGGAAGGCCATAGCTCCAGCTGGTCCCACCCCAGAACAGGCCAACAGTTGTAGTCTATAGACCCATGCGGGTGTTTACAGTTACTGCTGATCAGCTGGCTTGTGAGGTGGGGCTAGATGGGCACAAGAGTCAGTAGCCCCCAGCCCCCCAGGCAGGGCAGGGCAGGCACAAGAGTCAGTAGCCCCCAGCCCTCCAAGCAGGGCGGGGCAGG
Organism: Pelusios castaneus; assembly: GCA_007922175.1. Taxonomy (NCBI): domain Eukaryota; kingdom Metazoa; phylum Chordata; order Testudines; family Pelomedusidae; genus Pelusios; species Pelusios castaneus. The sequence goes on from ML685781.1 coordinate 6,007,378, forward strand.
CACAAGAGTCAGTAGCCCCTAGTCTGAGATGTGCAATGGGCTCAGACAGGGCAGGGAAACCACTCAAACCCCCAAGCAGCTCTGGCAGGAGGGGTCAAGTACTCCAGGAGGCTGAGAAAAGCAGGGAGGGGGGACACAGGCCCACCCAACTCCATTGCATCCCAGCCCAGGGTCCTGTCGTGGCACAGAGGTCTGTCCCTGGGTCAGCGGGGCTCCAGCCACACACTTTGACACTGGTTTGCTCCACTGTCAGCTCCATGGTAGCCAGCTGTCCCTGGACTACTTCCTCCCACCCTGAGCCCAGGTACCTGGTTCCAAAGGGGGCTCCTCTGGGTAGACTGCCTGTGGGATCCCAACTAGGCCCTCCATGTCCATGGGTGGCAGAGCCGGAAATTCCTCTAGTCCATCTGCAGAAGGCAATTCCTCCAAGTCATAGGGCCCTTTCACCACCGGCTGCTCCTCCAGGGGTCCTCAGCTGAAGGAAGCTCCTCTAAGTTGCAGGGACTGATCAGCTCCTCCGGGTCCTCAGCCTCCCCCAGCTCAAGGCCATCCTTGAGAAGGGGCAACCTGTCAGGGTACCGGTGGGCCCTGAGACATCTTCCCCAGTCTCTGGTATCCCCTCCCAATTTCTAGGTCTGGGTAAGCTGGGGAGGCTGTTAGGCCTTCTACCATGAGAAGACAGGGGCAGCTCCCTGGTAGGGGCCTGAGCTCATCCAGCTCACAACCTCAGAGAAGGTATATCCTTCCCCTGTGGCAGCTCAGCCCCTACTGAGTTGCCAGGCTGGGCTTTTATACTTCCCCTTCCTGTCCTGGCTCCTCCCCTCAGTTTCTGAGACTGGAGCCCTGCAATTTCTGGGACTATCCAAGAGGGGGATTCAAGCCCTTCCTCAGGCCCAGGCTCGGAGGAAGGCCAAAGTCCCTTGCTACACTTGTACATAGCTTACATTCTTATTTCAGCAGGGCTTTTTAAAACAAAAGTTGCTCTAGCTGTATAAGAATCCTACAGTAATAACTTAACGCTGTTCTCTGAAATAAAATTAAGTTTCCTAATGAAGTCTCTTAGAGTATGTCTACACTTGCACCTTAAGTCAACTTAACAACGTTTAAGACGACCTACAGAATACTGCGTCCACACTGGGCGCTTCCTTAAGTCGACTTAAGCGCTTCCTTAAGTCGACTTAATAACTCCACCTCTGAAGGTCGACTTAACGCCTAAGTTGACCTTATTAAGTCGACTGAAGTCAGTGTGGACGGGGAGTGCCCTTAAGTCAACCTAATTGGCCTCCACGCCCCGGTGCAATGTGAGACAGCTACCCACAATGCACCACTCCTCTGTCAACCTAGCAACTGCCAGTGTGGACATAGGAAGTCGACTTTAGTTTTTAGTGTGGACTCTCTAAGTTGACTTAACAGAGCCTCTAGTGTAGACATAGACTTACTGATTCCACCAGTGGCATGATTAACAGGTATAAACAGTAGAAAATTAATTATTATTTCTAATATGATATTTATCATCCTCTCATTTTATTCTTAACACTTAAACTCCAAAAAGATTATTTCTCATAAGGCTAGTTCATAGTAATAACAGCCTCATTTACCCTGCTAAAATAATTACAAACATCTGTAAACTTTAACACAAAGATTGAGAGATCCTAAAGGGGATACATTAAGTTGCTTGCATAAAAGAAATCAAAATCTACTTTCCTTTTGGGAAAGCATTAGCGATTATTTGTACAAAAAATCATTATGGAAAGTCACAGTGAGAGAGTTCAAATAAAGTAGACAGCAGATATAAATAATACTCACTTGCTACTTTAGGACTTTAGTTGCTGATGATCTTAACCAAATTAAGATTTGAAGGGATTCCATCTCACACCTAAATCAAGTGTAGCTTTTTGACTGATTTGATGATTTTGCTGGTTTCTAATATGAAGTTCTTGTTCATAAACTAAGATTAAAAACCCTCAACCCCACAATTTTACCACTTTCTTTTAAAACTTTGTGCCACTGTTCCCAAATTTACTGTGGATTATGTTCTCAGGTCAGTGAACACATTGTCAGAAGTATAAAAAAGTGCTGGCTTTCTGGGATGGGAGATGGTTCAAGATACTGGAGTTTTTAGGGCTGTAGCATAGAACTGGAAAGCAGTCATTTTTGTGTTTTTACTCTAAGCTCTATCATTGACTTTTGGGTAGCTTTTTGCATTTTTTTTTAATTCATTAATTGTTAATCCAGAATTTTGGGAATACAAAGCATGATAGAAATATTAAGGCCTCAGTCTGACAAAATATTCACAAGAATAATTTTACTCATTTATAGTGCCATTAAAGTCAGTGGTACTATTCGCATCAATGTTCATGTGCATAAGTACATGATCAGAGCTATTGTAGAAAGACAACAGAGTCCTGTGGCACTTTTAAAGACTAACAGATTTATTAATCGCATGAGCTTTCGTGGGAGAAAATCCCACTTCGTCAGACGCTTTGAAGATAGGAAAGTTACAGAGTGGTAGGAAATTAAATGCAGGGGAGTGTAACTTTCCTATCTTCAAAGCGTCTGACGAAGTGGGATTTTCTCCCATGAAAGCTCATGTGATTAATAAATCTGTTAGTCTTTAAAAGTGCCACAGGACTCTGTTGTCTTTCTACAATAGACTAACACGGCTACCCCTTTGGAATATGATCAGAGCTGTTAGTGCTAATACATAAGCTCTTTACAGGAGTACAGGGGTAGGCAACCCCCAGCACGCGTGCCAATAGTGGCACACGAGCCCATTCGAAGCGGCACTCGGCATCCTCTGTGGTGCCACAGAAATTGCCACTCCCGTCACCAAAAGACACTCCAAGTGGCTTCTTTTGGGGGCGGCTGCAGTGCGGAGGTCCCTGCCATGTCCATGCCCCAGGCATACCATGTAAAGAAGTCACCCAGAGCGGCTCCTCTCTGTGATGTGCTGCCATCAAAAGGAGTCACTCCAGGTAACTTCTTTCCATGGCGTGGCTGGGGATAGGGTCTCCAGGCACTCTGCTGAGAGGAGCCCCTCCAGGTGAGGGTCGAGGAGGAGGGGCTGGCACAGGGGTCGGCAAAGGTTGCCGGCCCCTGCAGTAGTAGATGTTTACCTGGAATCCTTAGAGAAGTTTGCCCACTCCCTCCAGAACTTAGCTTCCTCACCACTTGAAAGTGTTCCCATCTGCTTTCCTCTTGAGGTTAGAGATGAAGACCACTGGTAATGTTTGTTATAACGTGTTGGTAGGTAGCCAATAATTCTAGGAAGCAACTCCACCCTTTCTTTTGGTCTTTGACATTTCTTACTGTGTTCTTTCTACCTCACTTGTGGTCTCAGCACAGCTTTTCTCAGCACATTTGCAAGGTTGCAGGAATCATTTCTCCACCACTTTCATGTGGGCAGCTTTCTAGGGGAGCACTCAAATGTTCTGCTGGATCATTAGGAAAAGAGAACACCAAGAGAAGCAAAAAGATGTCCATTAGTTAGCACCTGCTTCTCACTGCTTTACAGTTACAACGCAAGGGTGAGGATGAAGTGGAGACAGCTGCATGGCTTTATGGTCTGGGCTTTCCTCCCTCACCTGGATATGTTAAACCCATGTTTAAAATGTAATTTATTTGTGTGAAGTGAGTAGGTGAAATATTTCACCTCTTTATGTTTAAAATATGGCCTGATACGTTTGTATTTTGACATGGAATTTTGCACTAGCGGTCTGTTCTGTAGAACCAGCTAATCCATAGGCCTTGCTATTTTGTAGAACAGGAGGACAACATTAAGGAAACCATGGAGAGACTTCCAGCAAACAGGAAATGTCCAAAGAGTCACAGTTTGGCACAAAAGAGATTGGTTCAAAAAGTGAATAAGTGTATTCAAGTTGATATGGACTTACAAGAGGAATCCCTAAGTGTAGATCAGCCGACTGCTACACCCACCAGGCCACCTGAAACACCAACCCTTCTGCTGCAGCCTCCAAGAACTTCAGAGAACTCTCTATCTTCCCAACTACCAGCCAGTTCGGCTCTGCCAAGGCAGTGTACATCTCCACTTCCGACTCTGCCACCACCACCACTGCCCCCTCCACCTCCTCCGAGGCCTGGCGCTGGGCAAAGCCTGACCCCTCTGATGCCTGGCCTGGAACGCATGCTTCCCTCTCCTCCCTTATCATGTAGTAATGCAGCACAGGATGATACTTCTTGTGGACGTGAAAGCCAGCCATGCCCTAAGACGGCAAAGACACCAACCTTACGAATGAAGCCTTTTGAATGGCAAAAGCTTCCTTTTGATGTGGTGAGAGGTACCTGCTTGTAATCCTGCATTCATTTAATTACTTTACAACTCTCTAAGAAAAATGTCACCACAGTTAGGCTAACTGCTCCATCTGGGTGGCTCCTTACAGCTCCTCTGACTCCCACCAAAACAAGCAACCCACTGCAGAGAGGGGCTTAAGAAACTGGGGCATTAGTGAGTAAACCATAGAAATATTAGCTTGAGTGAGAGGGCTTTGTGGAAGAAGCACAGGACGGAGAATTATAAGATCTGTGTTCTGTTTCTGGCTCTGCTAAGAGTGATCTTTGACCTTTCACGCAAACTCATGTACTTGGAAAATGAAAAACTAGCAGGATCTTATTCAGGGGGACAAGGCAATATGCCACATTACACAATTATGTTAATAGCTAGCATCTAGTACACACACACACACACACACACACACACACATCCTCCCCCAAGTGTTCTGCTGTTGATCATGTATAGTTACCAGTCCTGATTGTTGCTTGTGATCGTAGCTTGAGTTCGTGGCAGGTGTTCACAGCTACCTGGCCAGCGAAGCTGGGCATGAGGAAGAGCGGGGTCTCTGTTGGGCACACAGCTGTGCACCAGCGTGCTTGGATACTGTGCAGAACATTACCCAAAGCTATGCAGTCTCACCCATCTTTTACCCATGGATCTTGCTGTGTCACACTGCCTCAGGGTACTGTATGACCAGGAGTCACCAGTTAATGGCAGATGTGACTTGGATCTTGTTCCTGATGGGCCTTGTTGTCCCTTTCTTTCTGTAGGGGGCATTCTTCTTGCTTTTGCAGGGTTTGTCTGTATTGTTCTTCAGCCACTGAGGTGGTGCCGCAGTTTGCCATCAGGACAGGCTGGAGTCACACACACACCCCCTTCATTGGCACATCCAAACCAAGTTCAAAACACATCTAAATGAAGTTTCAGCAAAACTTAGGCTGGGCAATATAGAATGAAGAAAACAATTTAAAATGGAGTTTTGGTTACAATATGGAATTACAAGTGAATGAACGAGCATGGCATTTTTATCAATGAATATTCCATATAGAAATTTCTGTTTGAAGCAATACTATAGTATAAATTCACCTTTAGCGCTACACTCTCTCTTTGCCTCAGTTTCCCATCCATAAAATGGGATTACTACAGAATGGTGTTGAAAAGCCACTATTTTAATGTTTAGAAAGCTTTTTGGATGGAAGACTCTATAATATCACATTCACTGAGAGAGAATAATAATGTTTTAGCAATTAACTTCATCTGTATGTGTTTTAATTGATGTTCTTACCTTTTTTTTTTTTTTTTTTAATGAAAGCAGCAAAACAGATCTTAAACTACCAGAAAACATCAGTCACTACCTCATTTCTAGGAGAAGAAATGTAGCCTTAGGAAGTCCTTAAGTATTTTAGGCAGAGATGTTAACCTAATTCTTGGCTCAATGTGCTGTCTGTACACACTGCTACTCTGCAATATGTAGCAGACGAGTCAGAGCAAAAAGAAGTTAGTAACACCCATTTAGCTCAGCTGCTGTCTTCAGTTCTTTTCATGACAAGTGGCGGTAATTTTCCTGGTTTAATTAAACTTTTCAGATATTATCAGTGGGAATTACTGCTCTTAAATTATTTCCCTTCTAGTAAGTAACGTTGCTTTGAAAATGATATGCTGAGTTTTCAGGTGTCTCAGTAGCCAGCCCCATGGCCTTGTCTCTTTCAGAAAGTCACTCCATGTGGGCTGCAGTGACGAGCAGTGGTAATGATATTATTGAGCCTGATTACACAAGCATAGAGCAACTCTTCTGTGTTTCACAAACAAGCCCCAAGGAGACAGCAGCACTCAAAATAAAGGAACCAAAAGAGGTACTTGTGCATGTTCACTTCTGGTTATAGCAAAGTTCTTGGAAATGGCTCACCTAAAATGAGACATCTTTTTATTTTTGGCTGTCTTCTATATTTTTAAACTATAGTTCGCTCTTTATTCCTATTGGCCTTTCATAACACAGTAAGATGCCTGGGATATATTCTCTCCCAGTGCCCTTGGTAGCCTAAGAGGGCATATGACAGACACTGTTACAGCAAACAATGTTTCATTAGCTCCAATGAAGTTTGATGTGGTCTAGTATGGGTAGATACTCACTGGGAGTCAGAAGCAGGGGGGTACCAGTGGCATAGCTCTGGTTGGGCCACGGCCTACCCATTTTGAAAGCAGGTCCACACAATCTGTTGCTCCTGCTGCCTGTGCACTGCTTAAGTTTGGAATGTCACACAGCTTTTGGCAGGTCACTACCCAAACTTCCTGCTTCCCAGCAACATGACCAGAAGCAGGAACTTCAGGAAAGTGACCAGTGGGGAATCACTAAGCTGTCAGATGGTAAAGTAACTGGAGTATCTGCAGCTTTCAGTCATATGACTGGAAGCAGGAAGTGGCCCCGGCCGCCCAAGTAAATCATAGGACTTGCCAGAAAATCTCTTCTGGCTATGCCCCTGAGGGTCCTCTGGCCCCTTACAATCTTTGGACAAGTGATTTCATCTCACTGTGCTTCACTTTCTCTAGCAGTGAGCTGATGATAATCATACTTGCAATCCTTTGTGAATTGCTTTGAGCTTAATTTATGACAAATGCATACAAGTAATATAAACAAGATACACTCAAAGCAAAATGTTCTTGCCTATATTTTTATTAAAAAACATTTCTTCTCGTCTGATTGCGTTTTTTTAAACACAGATCACATTTTTAGATATGAAGAAAAGCCTCCTTTTGAATATATTTTTGAAGCAATTTAAATGGTAAGATTTGATGAGTATCTCGTTATTTGAATAAAATACAGCAATGGTATGCAACTTAATTTAACAATAATATTTTAGATCTACTAAAATAGTGATGCTCGCTCCTTTGTGGCTCAAGAGCCAAATCAGTGATCACACTACTGTGGCTTTTTTGGGTAATACTGAATTCATTGTTTCATTTACTATAGTCTATATAGTTGTGTTTAAACAGGATGATGGGAAATATTTAACTTTTTATTTATCATATATAAAAATCTCAGTAATATACCAGGTGTTATTTTATCAACTACAGTTTGGTAACAGCCTAGTAAAAACCTCCTGACTGATTCCTAATTAAATCATACAGTGTTTTGATAGCATGTGCTGCAAATAGCCACAGGAGACACATTAAGGAGCCACTTGAGCCTCATGAGCCTCAGTCAGGGCATTACTATGCTAAAGTATCTTTAATAGGGAGTCAAAATATGTTTTCTTTTGAAGCAGTAAGACATGCCAGGCAATATATTTCTGGGTCAAGTCTCAGACTGGGTTATAGGACATAAGGGTGAATGGACTAAGCATCCAAATGCTGAATATTAAATCCATTTAATAATTTCAAGAAACGCTTCAAATAATTCAGACTCAAAATCTAGTCAGTGTCCTGAGTCCTCTTTTCTTTCAAGAGGAAAATACCCTACTAATTATTAATAGAATATTGTCAAAATCAGGGGCTGAATTAGCCCATGGGAGAGAGCAAAAGGTGGAGATCACAGCAGGTCCTTGGCAAAAATCTCTTCCACAAAGATTTCCTCCATGTGATCACATTGGGGAGGTGTTCTTTCTCCCCACATGCATGCATACATATCCTTTGTGGAGCCGGCCATCTCCATTAGAGCTACGCTAACATGGACGCTCACCTGGCCATGGCTGCTCCAGGATCCACCTTTAAGAGGGAATTTGTGCCACAGAAGAAATATAATGGGAAAAAACATTCAGCCCCAACCTGTATTCTCTAATTCTAAAGGCTGTTTTCTGTGTGTGATGGAATGGTGGAGAGAACGGTGTGAAACCCATCCAGTCACTGCTTCCTCCCTCTGCCTGGATCCCTAAATGGAGAGGCAGGCCCATGTGAGATCAGAGAGCGGTTGGGATGGTGTTTCTAATACTAGAAACTCAAGCAAACTAAAAATGGAGCCCTCTAGGTTCAGTGTGCAAGCCAATGAAGTTCAAAATGACACCAAGAAACACAAACAAATGATGGCTACTACATTAGGCTTCTAAAACTCTTCCAGTTTTAATAATCTAAATTGTAAGGCGTGTACCAAGGGCCTGTCTTGATGGTGTCTTTCATAGTGTCATCCTAGTTTTCCAGCACACCTGTAATCCTAGAAATAAAGATAAATAAGTGCCGTAGTGTGGGAAAAAGCAGTAACTCCCTTGATTTATTTTGACCTGGATCTTTTACTGATGCAATATTAGCTGCAGTATCGGTTCTTATTTTTGGCATGTCAGTGCTGGTTATGCTGTTGCTTCTAAGCATGTCTTTCCGGCAGCTCAAATGAAGAGGTTGCTGACATGATTCAGAAAGGGGACGGGACCAAGCTTGATGCTGACACTCTGAAGCAGTTGATTAAGATACTACCTGAAAAGCACGAGGTATCGACACTATTTATTTGTTCCTGCATGTCTACAGTGTGCTTGGTTCCTTCTAAAATACAGAAAAGTTAGTCCCAGCTCTTAAGATGTTGCCTTGTTAAGGGACAGATTCTGCAACCAGATCCAAAGGTTCTCTAAGAGGTAATGTGTTCTCATTTGGAGCAGATTGCAAGAAGTCAAGCACAGAGACAAAGATCAGTCAACAGCATATCGGGAGATTTGGAATGGGTATCATTGGGTCTAGTATAGTGGTTTTTTAAAAATAAATATAAAATGCAATAGGTGTACTGTTAAAATCCATTCTCTGAAGATACCAGCTTTCCAGAGGGAGGTTAGTGATGAGGAGCAAGCTAAAGTAGTTCCCTCACAAAATAGTCCTTGTGAACCCAATTGTTCACCTTATTCATGAAAATACTCTAGCACCTGTGCAGCATAGGCAGTCACTTTTGAAAAATGGGCCCTGTGTGAATATGGAGACCAAATGCTATGATTAGTGCTCACTGATTTATTCCTTGTTAGATAGAGAGTCTGAAATCCTACAAAGAAAAAGCGAAACTTGCAAACGCAGACCAGTTTTATCTCCTCCTCCTTGGGATTCCTAGGTAAGGGAAATCTTCACTGACTTCAGTGTGCGCGCACACGTGTGTGTCTGAGATTATTATCCACGTGGGTCATTGCTGGGGGCTGAGCCCACAACACTAGAAGCATGTGCCTCTGTTGCTTAATCTCAAGGAGTGACTCCTCTGCTTGCAAGCCGTGGTAGACTCCTTTCTTTGGTGCACCAGCCACTATCAGGGGTCACATAACACACACTCACTACACAGTGGATTACTTGTGTGCCACCCAGTGTTGACCAGAGGAGCAGCCTTCCTGATTTAAGTGGACAGGCTGGCCCCTGTACAGTAATCTCTGTACTGGTTCTGAGAACACTGTGACGTGTCTGGAAATTGTAGTGGTGCTCTACAAATAATTTGAAGGTCTGACTCTTCTGCATTCACAGTGAGACTCTTTTTAACATTCTGCAAGATGCTGTGTCTGGCTTGGAGCGTTTATTGATGTAAAAGAACTCTTTTAAAATGCTTTCTTGGCTAGTCCAACATTTTTATACATTACTGTGGATCACTTTGTATCACTGCAGAGGATTCGGGATTTCTGTGCTGGCAAATACTCCCCCTTATTAAAGAGGAGAGAAACAAATCCCACTCAGCTGTATAACAGGAAGCAGTGTGATCTAGTGGCCTGAGTCTCAGGAGACAAGGGATCTATTCCCAGATCTGTCCCTGGATGTGATCTTGGGCAAGTCATTTCACCTCTCTGTGCCTCTGTTTCCCCATCTGCAGAGCACTCTGAGACTAAAAGATGAAAAGTGCTCTGCAAGAGCTAGGTAATATTAATATTTATTATTACCATCATTGCAATGGTGTGGTTTTTTTTTTTTTCTTGCATAGGTTGCAATACGATGTTGCCTGCATGGGTGTTCTGGGGGGAGGAGATTAAAATTATTTATAGGACACTTGTCTAAACATCTCTGAGCTGACTTGATTTATATATAATCTAATCCAATGAGAGAGAAATCTCCTGTGATGGCATTGAAGAGAACAAGATAACACTTGTGCTGATCTTATTTCAGCGACGTGGTGGTGCGAGACTAGATGTGATTCAGCTAAGCATGCCTGTATTTCTCACATTGACTTTCTCTCTTAGTTATCAGTTGCGGATTGAGTGTATGCTGTTATGTGAAGAGACCAGCATTCTGTTGGATTTCCTACAGCCCAAAGCACAAATGATCAGGAGAGCCTGTGAAGGTAAGTTGGATGCAATTGTATCAGTGCTTTGTGCTTAGCACCAAGTGAAAATTCACTGTTAGTTGAAATGAAACGACACTGGCTCCATATCCTAGAACCTGGGAAAGGTGAGCCTCTTTTTATCTGAACAAGGATCTCATGTGGGAGCACTAGCCACAGATTCCCATCTCTGATACAGAATAGCAATTTATACAGTTTGGCTCGGGAGTGGGGGGGATGCCTCTAGCAAATTGAGAGTAAAATGTAGGTGTGCTGGTGAACTCCAAATTCTACATGTGATCTGTTGGTGGTGATGGGTTTTTTTATTGTAGGCTCACTTTTATGTACATATCTTTTTTTAACCACAGGGAACATGCACATAAAACGCCTAACATTGACTTTTTGGCCTGAGACACTTGAGAAATTGTTCAAGCAGTTCTTCCTCCTACCACTTTATGCACAGACATACTTTAAACTTAAAGGGACGATCAACTTTCTACACAACTGTACAGTCCAAACCTATTCGTGCCACTTTTATTCTACTTATATATTTCTGTTCTTCTTGCACTGGACAAATCAATCCGATGCCAGGCACATTTCCAAAGCCACAAAAATACTGGTTCTGCATAATCTGAAACAACTCTGTGCAAACCCTGTTTAAACTTCAGGAAAATCCAATTGCAAAGCACTTCATTGAATTTATTTAAACCATCTAATTTTTTTTTTTCAGCACTTCTTACCAGTCACCGGCTGCCAGTTTTCTGTCAGTTGATTCTTAAAGTTGGAAACTTTCTGAACTATGTACGTAAGCCTTTTTAAAAATGATTACATTTTTATAGATGGAAAAATTATAATTGCAATTTGACCTTCTGTGTGTGTACAAATTATAAATAACAGAAATTGAATAATGGAGCTTTTTAAATTTTAAGCTGAAACAAGGATTTGATTTGATTTTTATGTCTCTTAGGGGCGTCACACTGGAGATGCTGGTGGTTTTAAAATTAGCGCTTTGCTCAAACTAACTGAAACCAAAGCAAACCAAACTCGTATTACTCTGCTCCACCATATTTTGGAGGTACTACAGTAGTTTCTTACTGGGAAGTTCATTTTGTATGTAATATATTTCCAGACCTACATTTAGCTTATGTTAATGTGCTCTAATTTCAAATGTACCCCACTTATATTTTAAGATCTGCTCTTGTACCTGTTTTGAAAAGAATGGGAACTTTATCAATGATCTCAAAGAGGAGAGGATCACATCCAGATTTGACACCCCCTCCACTGAGACTCCCCTCTCTGCTGGACAGAATCCCCACCACCCTGCTGCAGGGCAAAACCCACCCCAGCCAGGTAGAAGGAGTGGAATACAGGGCTCCATAAACTGCTTTTTAACTGTGCAAGAGCCACATGTGGCTCACAAGCCACGGTTCGGCCCCCATACCTTGTAGACCACTATCAAAATTATACCAAAGTCTTGTTTCTTGATGTAATACAAGAATGGGGCCATTATCGGTTATAGCAATGGTCCATTTAACCTAGCAGGCTGTCTTCCGAAAGTGGCCAGTGCCAGTGTTTTAGAGGGAATGAACAGAAGAACACAGGGCAACTTATGTGATTTAGCCCTGTTCATAGACTGCTGGCCTTTGGTAGTCAGAGGCTCGGCCACACCAGGACATGGGGTTTATCCCTGACCATCCTGGCTAATAGCCGTAAGTCTGTCAATCTTCATAAACATATCTAATTCTTTTTTTAACCCAGTTATACATTTAGCCTTCACAATGTCCCATGGCAATGAGTTCCACAGATTGACTGATTGGGTGTTTATGTGAAAGTATTTCCTTATATTTGTTTTAAATCTATGACTGTTAATGTCATTGGTTAACCCCCGATTTTTGGGTTATGGGCACGGGTAAATAACTCTTCCTTGTGTCAAGATATGCCTGCTACCACATAAGAATAGATCGTACCACCTGCTGCAACTCATCAAACCCACTGCTTTGTGCATAGCCTGGGAGGGAGAAAAGCTAAGGGAGTAACACCAGAAGGAAAAGCCCAACTGCCTTGTGGGTGAATTTTGAGAGACTGTGTGGCTATGAGAGCAAGCTCAGGCAGAGTGGAGCCCCTAAAATGTTCAGGTACTAACATGTTAGTATCTTTCTGGCAACTCATGCAGCGAATCAGGTACCAGGTGTATTGGTTCTTCTTCTTCTCCTCTGGACTTTACTGGTGATGTTGGGGGGAGGGGGGCTGTAGCAGGGTGCAACAGCTAAGCTGGCCCCTGCTCCAGAGCCCTAATCAAGGGTGACATGAAACCAGCTGGGTGAGCTGGCTTGCCGGGGAGTGGTGGGGAGCAGCTGGGGGCTTCAGTTACCAGACTCCATAAAAGCTCCCAGGGAGACAACAGAAGAGGAGGGATCCAGGAAGAGCAGCCAGCAGAGGGAAAAGCTGCCTGCAGCAAAGGCTTAAGTTCCCTGACTTCAGGCTGGGTTGCTAGAGCTCCTGGGACAGAGTGGCCTGTATAAACCTGTGTATAGTTGATGGTGGGTTGTGCACCACAATACAGTGCACTGGTGAAACTGGAGCCTGTGGGTGCCTGTGGTGGGATCCAGCAGGGGAGACAAGGTGAGCCTGTTACAGGGGCCCTGATGCCTGAGCAACTCCAGACCTCCATAATATCTGCCCAGGTTTGTGCCCTAGAGAGGTACTCCAGCTTCACCTTCTGCATCATTGCAACATGGGAAGAAGACTTAACTTGTGAATGCCTTACTCAATTGGCATAGAGTTGAGAGCCTGGGCGTGTCTCTGACAATGGGAGAAATCCTTGTATCTCACCAAACAATTACTACCTCTCATAAAATTGCGCAGCCCTCACAATTGTGACAAATGTGGCAGAGGCTGTCTCTCTCAAGGGGGTCTCTTCAGTCACAGTCATGGCTGCCATAAAACCAAACAAACATTTTCATAGAATCATAGAACAATAGGGTTGGAAGGGACCTCACGAAGTCACTAGTCCAACCCCCTGCTAAAAAGCAGGACCACTCCCACTAAATCACCCCAGCCAAGGTTTTGTCTAACCGGGCCTTAAAAATCTCCAAAGATGGAGATTCTACCACCTCCCTAGATAGCCCATTCCAATGCTTCACCACCCTCCTAGTGAGAAAGTTTTTCCTAATATCCAATCTTGACCTCCCCAGCTGTAATTTGAAACCATTGCTCCTTGTTCTGTCCTCTGCTACCATCGAGAACAGCCTAGCTCCCTCCTCTTTGGAGCACCCCTTCAAGTAGTTGAAGGTTGCTATCAAATCTCCCCTCAGTCTTCTCTTCTGTAGACTAAATAAGCCTAGTTCCTTCAGTCTCTCCTCATAAGTCATGTGCCCCAGCCCCCTAATCATTTTTGTTGCCCTCCGCTGGACTCTTTCTAATTTGTCCACATCCTTTCTGTAGTGGGGAGCCCAAAACTGGACACAGTA
>ML685781.1:6026337-6043167 GCA_007922175.1 Pelusios castaneus
CTAAACTAACTTCTAATCCAAATAGAATTCCTAGACATAAACTATATAATAATCCCCAGCAAATAACTACCTTTCTATTGATACCAAACATGACATAGCTCCTATGGATTATAGAGCATTTAGGATATATGAATAGAAAATAATATCATAAATGCTTCCCTAAATCTAGACAGCATCACACCCTGCCCACATGCCCAGCCAGGGTCCCTGTCCCCCTTTGCCCCATTGCACACAAGGGGTGCCCCCCCGCCACCGTGGACCTGCCCAAGGTCCCCCTAACCCCACAAAGTCGACCTAGACTAGAGCATCCAGTGTGGATGCTCTAGGAGGTTAACTTTGTAAGTTCGCCTTTAAGTCGACTTTAATTTTAAGTGTAGACACACTAAGTCGACTTAGTTAAAGTTGACTTAAAAGTGCAAGTGTAGACATAGCCCTCGTGTACACTGGCCACAAGCCCTGGGAAGCACCACACCAGTGAAAGGTGATCCTACAAGTTGCATAGAGCTGGAAAAGAGGCTTGTATGGCCCACACGCTCTGGTGCGGGTGAGATAGGAAAAGAGAATGTGGTTAGAGGAAAAGCATGTTCAGGATGATCTTTTGCAGTGCCATGCCTCGGTTGTGTGTTTTGGGTTTTTTTGGCGCTTGGTAGGGATAATAGGCCAGTGCAAATCAGAATAGTCATTGGGTTGCTTTGTCAACACAGTGCAATAAGAACAGCATCTAGAGGAACCCAGTGAGATTAGATCAAGTCAAAGGGAAATTTATGTACACACCTCTGTTTTGATTACTGTCCATTTTGGCTCTGCCCAAGAATCTGGCCCAAAGGATGCAGCCATGTTTCTCATTAGGTATCTGGAGGGTACCGCAGATAGCATTTACTATTAGATGCAACATTTATACCATAGTAGAATCGGGCAAGCTGATACTCCCAACATGTACAACTATGAGACTGTTACTGGTAATGAAGTAATCACAGGGATAAACTTATCCCAGTACACCTAAACTCTACTTTCTGAGTTCTGACTTCTTAAAATTAAAGCGTTTCTGTGCCCACATGTGTAAGGAAATGGACTACACAAAATAAAAAATATTTCACTTAAATTTTAGGAAGTCGAAAAAAACCACATGGATCTACTACAGCTTCCCAACGACCTTGAATGTGTTTCAAAGGCAGCAGGGTATGAACTGTTTTTATGGGGTTTGTTTGTTTGTTTAATTTTCAAGGGTGGGATCCACAAACGTATTTAAGCACATAACCCCCAGACTTAGGTGCCTAAAACAGGGATGTGGGCACTTAAGTCCCAGTTCTGGCTCTACTGCAGTCCACAAAACCCCGGTTGAACTCTGCAGGCACATAAACTTGGTAAGTGCCAACTTCCAGAGTAAGGGTTCTTGAGATGCCTATATTTCTGCCTCTGAGCCTGTGCACTGCTGCAGACTGCCTAATCCCCGAGAGTGATTTCGCAAACCAGTGGAAGCCGGGCATTCAACTGTGTGTTGGCATCCAAAATGTGTGCTCAGAGACAGCCTACTGGATTGGTCCCACTCAAAATCTGGCTGGATGAGGGTTCCCTCTACCTTATGATTTACAGCTTAATGATTAGAGAACTTGCCTGGGCTATGGGAAACCCACGCTCAGGAAGAGGTGAAGAAAGAATGTAAACAGGGGGCTCCCACCTCTCAGGAACAATGCTTTCATTACAGAACAATGGGATATTCTGAGATGGGGTTCCCTCAATGTCCGCTAATAAAGCTGTTCTAGTGTGGGTAAATAAATAATGAGAGAGACACTGGACCCAGGGTCTCCCATCTCCTGGGGCTGATTATAACCACTGGACTACAAAGACATTTTCTTTGTCTGTTTCTCTCTCTCTCTTTTCTCCTCCTCCTTTGCCCAGTGACTAAGTATTTACTCACAGAGGAATGTAGTCACTGAGGGAGCACTACATCAGAATGAACTTTGTAATTTGTACTGATTTATGCTACCTGCATTCATAGAAACCCTTACATTTGGAGTCCGCTGTTTTCCTTTCAGCTAGTAGCTGAAAGAAACTGTAAATCTGGAGATGAACTTACATAATTAAACAGTTGCTGAATAATTAAATGCACAGAATATATTGGAGGATTTTTTTGTTTTGGTTTGTGGGGAGGTGTTTTGGGGTGTTTTTTTGTTTTGGGTTTGTTTGTTGTTTTTTAAAGAAAACCGGTAATATTTTGTTTTTATATTCTGAAGCAGTAGTTTGCTGATGCTGTTGGGAAATTCCCTTTGAAATTCATGTAAAAGTATACATGTCCCATTAGCTAAAGCTCAAATGTGTGTATTGTTAGTATGAAACATGTAAATGGCATTATGGCTAAGCCTCTCCTTGAGAATTTTCTAAACAAATGTGCAAACCAAAGGCTACACTAATTTAAATAGCTATCTAGATTTTTATTTGTAAATATGAAGTGTGTGGCGGATGGCTTTAATACTGCTCTAGCAGTTTATCTTTGGATGTACAGTACAATTCTGCCTCACATTATGCTGATACAATATTTTGCCTACCCTGAAGAGTTGATCAGAAACTGGAAAGTATGTTGAGCCCCTAGTCCATCACCACATGTATTTTTGAGGTTCCCCATGAGCGCAAAGGTCCACCCATTGGGATGCTGTTGCAGGATTGGGATTTTATGTCCTTCCTCTAACAAAACAGGCCAGTTTGTTCCCTTATCTGCAGTCCTCCTTGGTTTATCATCTTCCTGTGGAATTTTCAGAAACAGCTTTGGCGTTATGAAGGTGGAGGCAGCTGCTCATTTAAAGAAACTTTTGAAAATTGAGCACAACATGTCATTGATTGATGATTTAAAAGCACAGTATGGAAAATCCATTCAAGTAAGTAACATGATCTGATCCATCTCATGCTCTCCTCATCCAGAATGTCTTGTATCTCTTGAAGGTCCCAAACAGGTCAGAGGAAGGAGGTGTCCTGTTACATATAGATGGGAAGAGAGTTCTACATTATTTTCACAGTTAATGTGCAGTCACAGTATGGAAACAGTTGAGAACTGCTTGTCTATTGAACACGGCTGGATTAACCAGCCTGGGGGCCCCAGGATGCCCCCCACTGCAGGGTCCCACCCCCCACCATGGTGGCCTGTGGGCAGGCCATCGCTGGGGGGCTCTCGGGCAAGAGGATGCTCCTGCTCCAGCGAGTTTCCCTCCAGGGATGGGACTGGCTGGCACACAGCAAGGCCCCTGTTGCAGCCTGCTAGGGCCACAGGCCCTGGAAGACCACACTAGAGTGGAGGTTGTGCCATTCACTAACCGGTCCTGCCCCCTGGGTGGAGTGAACAGGCGCTGGCCTGTCCCGTCCCACCCTGCCTGCGGGTGTGGACCAGCCAGCCCAGGGGTGGGGTGTGGTGGAAGCGTGGATCCCAGCCTCTGACTCCAGGGCCCTGCCCACCCCAGCGCTGACATGGCAGGAGCACTCTGAGCACTCCCCCATTCCCCACTGGCGCTGAGCGGGGTGGGTGGGGGGGCAGGTTCAGGTAGGGGTTTTAGGGGTTGGTGCCTGGGGCCCCCCTTTAGGTCGGGGCCCGAGGCTTCAGCCCCTATAGCCCCTGTGATAATCCGGCCCTGCTATTTAATCTCCCAAGAAGCTACAATTAAAGCTAGGATTCTACAGCATGTAGCTGTAGCATGACATCTTCTAGTGATGCTGAGGAGTTAAGGGGTTTTTACTTGAAAAGCTGGTCATGTTTCCGAAGAACAGAGAGGGGGGTTTTGTATGTATTTATAAGCACTGACTCTTATGCATTCAATCTTATTCTGCTTAAATGAAACATAACAGGATGAGGGCCATTCCCTGTTTAGAAAGTAGGTGCAACATAAATAAAACTAAATACTTTTGTATGTACTATATATCTCCAGAATAAATAATTCACTATCACGCCATCTTCAGAGTCTAACATGTCATATTATGAAGAGGTACTCTTAAGGCAGAGTAATGTTAATTAAGAGCAAGGAGGCAGTCATGTTCGTCATATATTGTGTGCTCATCCATGTAATGCTGGCCAGAAATTCTAAGTGGTAAGTAATGTTAGGGAAGATTCAGGAGTATGAGGTCCCCCCTATAGCTGCACACTTCTAAGGGAAAACTAGTAATGTAATTATAAATAAAATAGCATGCTGTAACCAGTTTTAACTTTTCATCAATTGCTGTTTCCAGAGAAAGAAGCAGGTAGAGTTCAATTTTTCCTAAAAGTTATTGCACTGATTTTTTTTTTAAACTACCTCTTGAGATTTCAGAATGCTTGAGATGCATGTTGTTTTTTCACTTGAATAAATTGGATTGTAAATATGTCTCAGGACAATATAAATCTTTCAAAAGGACTGGAGGAGGAGCTTGCTATCATTGAAAGGAAGAAGGAAGAACTTGCAGACTACCTCTGTGAAGATCGAAACAAATTGTCATTAGAAGACGTGTTTAACACAATGAAAACCTTCAGGGATTTCTTTATCAAGACATTAAAGGTGGTTTGCACTTGTGAATGCTTAGGGCTAGATTGTGATTTTGAATGTAGCACCCATGCCTGGAAGTATGAATTCTCCTTCCCTTCCAGGCCCCTTTACATCCTTATATGGACTATCCAAACCTAGGATCCATGTACATATGAGTGAATGGAGCTATTCACCTGCTCATGTGCTCTTCCGTCCTCCCACCCCCTGCAAGTCCTCCAAAGCAGATGTGCAGAGAATGAGTGAACAAACAATACAAAAATCCACTCTTTGGAGTGTCCTTAATTCTTTTTTACAATCTGTTGGGTTGTCCTTAAAATGACTGGCTGGCCTCAGTGAAGTAGAGGGATGTGTAACAGTGAGTAAGCAAAACTGATGTATTTTTAGAAGGAAGTGATGATCTTACTGAATATCAAGATTCAGAACATGGTAGGCAAGGTCTATCCTGTGTTTACTCTGTAGAGCCTTTGTTCTAACACTCATCCTACAGCCTAGAATCTGAGTTACTGAGCCATAATAGTGGGTAGCAAGTGAAGACACATGTTTAGGATAGCTTTTGCTTATAAACTGCAAATATCTCAACCAGCTCTTCCCAGGTAATTTTTCTCTTAGATATTTCATTTCACAATCTATCTGGATGTTTGAATGCAGGAAAACCGAGAAAGGAAGGAACAAGCTACCAAGGCAGAGAAAAGGAAGAAACAGCTTGAGGAGGAAGAAGCTAAGCGGCAAAAAGGAGAATATGGAAAGATCAGTAAGTCAAATAAAAGTGTTTTGGAATTATTTGCCATTTTAAAGAAGAATATATGTTTATATAGATATGGATGATCTGATTTGTGACTGAAAAAGCATTGGTTAATTTTCTAAATTTCCTTGTCATATTTATTCCATCAGATAAGGGAGAAATAAAAGTCCTTTTTGAAGCCCTTTTCACACATGGAGGATAAAAATATTGACACCTCTTCTTTTAATCCCCTAACAGTGGAGCAAGAGCTGAAAATAATCACTCACAGAAAAGAGTTTCTGAGCAGAAAGTGGGGCTAATCTCCATTTAGAGGCTGATGACTTCTTTGCTTGCACATTTGTTTTGCATCTTTTTTTTTAGGTTATAACTCCATTAAGGAATATTTGAAACTAAGCTGTGTTGCTTAGTTAAGGTTGGCCAGAGAAATCACATGTTACTCTTCCCCTTCTTTTTTCCTTGATTAGAGCCTGAATTCAACAAACGCTTAAAGTCAAGCACATGCTCTACTGAATAGGAACTGGATGACTTGCATTTTTAAAGTTAAACATGCACCAAAGTGATAAGACTTGGGGCCTAGAAGAGCATGATGCATTTTTACTGTAAATATGTGCATGTGCAAATTTAAAATTCCATTTATATTTAAGTTTACGTTACATGGAGATTGGTGCCAGTAAAATTCAATCACTTGCTGGTTCAGAGATTGAATGTAAAAGAGCATTAGCACAGCTAACTAGAACTCATGTAAATATTTTATTGGATATCACATGCTCACATTTTGCACTTTTCAACAAGCTTGAAGAGGGAATCTGTGTCCAAAAAACCTTCAAATCTTCTTTAGCCCTATTTGTTCTAAATCTGTTTCAGTTATGGATCTTTAGTAACTTCTAAAGGAAATCTGAGTGTTGATAAATAACCACAAGAGGGCCAAGATTGTCAGTGGTCAGACTTTCCAATATGTTGCATCTAGTGAGCAAGTAACAGTGCATTTAATGCAAACTTGTATTGAATGTAGTCTTACTAATTAGAATAATCTACATTTTACTATATATACCAAAAGAATTTAATGGAAAGTATCTTAAATATAAGAATTAAGAGTGGAATCTGTATACACCCACACACACGCAAAGAGACGGCACAAGGCCCTGTGCACCATTTAAGCTCGCCAGCTTGGATTTAAGAGTGACTCGAGTTGTTGGCCTTCTGCATCCAGGTGAATGCCATCCAATGGGTATAACTAAAATGCAAGTTAAGGAACATGGGCTGAAGTTTTGTCCTCCATATTTATTGCAGAAAACTATCTATATCAGCACTATGGGACATCTGGCATTCTTAATTGCAATTCCAAATCACACCAAGCTTCATTAAAATAAGCTTGGGAATGGGAACTATTAACTCTGATCAAGTTAGAACCTGGATGTTTGTCTTACTTAAGCGCCTCTGAAAATTCCCATTCTGCATATACAACTCAGACATTAAAATCATGGTAATAGGCTGGGTGTGTGTTGTAACAACTTTAAGGAAGAAGAGTTGGATGGCAATTGATTAAATGGAGTCGTATTAGCATGTACTTACGGGATTCTTTAGGCCTTGATCCAGCAAAGAATTGAGCACATGCTTAATTTTGCTCAGTGAGTAGTTCCAGTCTTTGTAGAATCAGAACCATAATCTTTGATTTACTGACACGAAAGACAGTTACAAGTTCCTTCAAGCCAATATCTGGTTCCTGTATCTGTGCCTATAATTAAGGATCCCTTATCTGCAGGTGACAGACAGGCTCTTAGCTGTAACTGGCACAGAACACTGCATCGTAGTGTTTTGATATGTATAATAATTTCACTCTTTATAGCCCAAAAAGAAGAAGAGACCAGAAGCATGTGTCACTAATGTGTTATTAGCAGATATAAATAAGGAAAGGCTTTCAGTTACCGGAAAACTACTAGATTTAGATTTAACAAATCTAAACCAGAAATTGTTTCCAAAACCTCACCCCCCTGAAACTGTTAAGAGCACAGATTCAACAGCACCTTTGACGTGGCTGCAACTGTTTAAACTCTAGTCTTCCTTTAAGCAATACTAAAAAGATACAGGTTAGGATTTTCAAGGAAGCCGAAGAGAGTTAGAAAGCCAGCTTCCACTGAATTTCAAAGGGATTTAGGTATCTAGCTTCTTTAGACTACTGTAGAAATCTCAGACATAAGTGATTTATTTGCTTTCTTTTTGATGCTTTTTAATGGACAAGAGATTTTCTCTGCTGCTTCATTTTTTTTTAGCTTCTGTTACCACAGCTTCCATTACTTGAAGTTACCAGCCAGTTACATTGTTGAAGTGCATCATACCACCTTGCTTCAAGGAATTAGACTATATATGATAAAAAGGTTGAAATATTTGTTTTGCTTTAGCTAATCAAGTGAGAAAGATGTGGTTATTTTAATGCAAACATGCACATATGCACTTTCCTATTATTTCTTTTGTGCCTTATTAGTTAGGAATTTTATATGAACTAATTAATTACTTGTCTCATATTGCTGGTATTGAAAAGAATGTCTTTCATAATGACTGTCTAATGACCAGTGTAAGCAACAAAAAAGAAAGGTGGAAGGGTGGGGAATGGGAAGAGGAGTTGGCTTAAACATCTGGTGGTAATGTGTATATACATGTTGTTTTATACAAAAACTAGTAGCAGACAATAACATTTCATTACATTAATGAAAAGTGATAGAGTTCAACCTATGGTACAGAAGTTCTACTGAATTACAAGTGCTAACCTGTCATTATTATGCACTCAAAAAACCCCACTAACTCCAAGATCTGCAGAAGCAGACCCCCAAGCCATTTTTTTTTTTTAAAGCAGTGGTGGTCATTCTAATGAGGTCCAAATTCTGCAGCCCTTTCTCAGGCAAAATTCCAACTGTCTTCAGCAAGAAAGGATTTCAGCATTTGGTCCTTTAATAAACTCACAGATGTCAAAATGCCATCAAGTATCAATTGGAGAAGTGTGACTAATTGTCCACGCTATTACTTCTAATGGTGGAAGAATCCAAGCTGCAGATAAAACCAGTTGAAATGAAATTTAGTTTTGTTGCTTGCTGCTTATTTCCTCTTTGACTGTTGTTCTGTAATGATAAACTGTAATAGTGGTTAAAAAGTACAAAGAGTAGACTGCAGGAAAGAAGACACAGAAACTGAGCACCCGATATGTTTTACAAGCTTTTGTTAATTACTTTGAAATAGAATTTGAAATAGAATCTTGACTGTTATTAATGGAGCATTGTTTGAAAAGAGGGATACGTTGTATTGTTTTCTATTTGTATTCGAGGACTGCTTTGTTCTTCTCTTTGTTCATCTCAGTACAATGCTAAACAAATGTGCCTGGTCCAGTTGTGTGTGTTTTTGTTTTATAAAGAAAAAATGGTCATTCTTTTACTAAAATAAGTCCTCGTGTGATCTACATACTATAATTGCAATCCTGTTTTCAAATGCTTCCTTAATTCAGACAGGTGGTCTGGCCTGGTTTCTTGAAAAGCAACACTATTTCCTAACAAATCAGTTCCTAAAGAAGATTCTGGAGAAATAAAGTCTGTAATGACAGATCCGCCTTAAAAATTGTACTCGATGCTATGAGACAGTGGAATTAGTACAAGGTTATATAGGTGATTGCAAAGACTATTTGAGCTTGATCCTGTCCTAGTGAACTTCATGGGCATTTTGTCATTGAGGTTAATAGGAACAGCACTTATAGGCACAAAGACCTCATCAAGGCAAATTCAGTAACCTTGTACTCAGACTAAGGGTGAAGGGCCCATCTAATCTCTTAATAAAAGTATAAATCTTTCAGGAGAATATAAAATAATTAGGGATGAATCATAAAGAGCTAGTTCAGGCAACCAAAAAGATTAAACTGAAGCTGTTACTCAGAGGGCATAAAATCAAATGTGCAAATCTTAGATTTATTTTCAAAGGTGTTGCAGTAATTCAAACCAACCACCAACACACCATCCTTAGTGTATTTGCCAAATCCGCTGTATTTGTCAAATTACAAGGAGGAAATCTCCTTTGTACCTACCGCAGTGCACCCTGCAGGCTTGATTTCTCCCCCACTCCACCCCCCCGGTTTTAAGTGGTTATAAATATAATTATCCTCAATTTTCAATGGTATAGTCACTTCTTGCTCTGCATCATTGCTATATCCAATCAAACTGTCTCTACATGTCATTGCAGAAGTGGCTGCCATTCCTGTGCGGATCAACTCGTGTTTGCAAAGCAGTCTGTAGTTTATTTAGTGGGAAGGATATTACATTTTTTGTAAGATGTATTATTGTTGTAATAACAGAAATCCCACTGTATCCTCTGACTTACATATTTTAGGTTGTAGTAACAGAACAGCTAAGACTACCTTCAAGCACTTAGTACTAAAAATAGTATGTAGAGCGTCAGAAGAAAAGTAAAAAGACACCCATACTAAAAAAAAAAGACTATCTTTAGAGCTCTTGTCTTTAAGCACAGGATGAGTTGCCTCTTTGTCTTCAACTTTCTGTGGAAATTTAAACAGAACAAGTCACTTCAAACATTGAACGCTGCCAGTTACCTGTAGCAAATAATTATAAGCAGTGAGAACTATAGAATAAAAAGGTCAATGCTTCTGATTGGGGATGGCGCTAAACAAGGGCAGTGGCAGTACCCAGAGTATGTTCATGCAATAATTATTTCCTCTGAAAATACCAGGCCTATGCTTAGTCTGGAACAGGTGTCACAGTTCTTTACTAGAGTAAGAAGAGTAAAAAAACTATGAAATGATGGAGTTCTATGTGCACCGGGAATAAATAGTACCCCTCTATGATCTTGACTGGCAGTCACGCACCCCTATCTCCTTCAGAGGAAAAGTACTGGCACCACTGATTCTTTACCAAGAAGGGTCTCCTGATCCCCAAAGGGTCAGCCACATTATCAGATCAATCTAAGTTTGGATCAGTGGTTCCCAACCTTTTCGGCTCGAGGGCCACAGATATCATTTTTACAGTGCGGGAGGGCCATATGTCTCTGCCAGCAGGACCGCCTGCTGCAGCAAGACAGAACTTCAGCGAGGATTGAAAGTGCATGCATCCTGTAGCCCTGTATGCTCCGTCTGGGTCCCTAAGCTATGACTCAGTTCTGCAGCCACGGGGATGGAAGATCAGTGCTCCCTTCTGTCTGGCTCCAGCAGGGACCTGAGTGCCTGTGGACGCAGGCAAAGCACTTTGCCATGCTCTTTGCTACAGCCAGGAGAAGGGGAACACACTGATCTCCCATCCCCATTGGCTGCAGCAAGGACCCTGCACTGATCTTTTATCCCTGTGGAAATGCACTTGGCCAGGGTCCTTAGGCAATGGCTCCCTTCTGCAGTCAGCAGGAGGGGAGCTGAAGGCCACTTTTAGCACCCCGGCCACAGACTGGGAGCCACTGGTTTGGATCTTACTCAAAATACTACGCTGCCAATCAATCCTTTAGTAACTAAAGGTTTATTATAAAAGGAAAGAAACAAACTATAAGAGAAATGTTAAATGATTAAAGCGATCAGATACATGCAAATGATTTGAAAGTCCCTGTACATCTGGCCAAGGGCGTAGCCATGTTAGTCTAATAAACAAAGAAGGAGTCCTGTGGTACTTTTAAAGACTTACAAATTTATTTATCACAGTGGGATTTTCTCCCAGAAAAGCTCATGCGAGAAATAAATGTTAGTCTTTAAAAGTGCCACAGGACTCCTTGTTTGTTTTGTTTTCAAGTGTTTGTGTTGAAGCACTGTAACTGTTACGTCACCTTCTCATCTGTTGTTCCACACCGTTTGAATCAAAACAACTTGTTTGGTTTGCTGAAAAAGACTGAACTGACCTTGTGACTTACCCTTCTCTGTATTTATTTATTTATTCATTCACCTGACATGCCACAGCCTCCATTTCCTGCATCTGATGAAGTGGGATTACACCCACACAAGCTCATGCGTCAAATAAATTTGTTAGTTTCTGTTTGTTTTTTTCCCCTCCCCTATACATCAGGTTTCCTGTGGAGCTTGCAGGTTTTTATGGTCCCTTTGGTAGACATTCAGCACGAGGATGGATCTCAGTCCTTTGTCTCACAGTTTCAGTTGTAGATGAATTGTTTCAGAACAAGATGAAGGCTGAAATGTGGTGCAGCTGCCTTGGCCTTTGCCATGGCTGGGGGAAAACATTTACAGAAATAAGATGGAGTCCAGGGTCACATGAGTAAATCGTGGTGACTCATAAGATGTAGCCTCTGGATTCTTTTCCTGTACTACTTCTATCTTTGAGTTCCCTTAGCTCAGCTCACCCCGTGCCCATCAGTGCATTTCTGGCTTTGTTGGCATGGAGGAGTCACGACTTTGTCAGCACTGGCGTTTCTCCCAGCTTCCCTCTGCTGCACTAGCACTGTCTCAGGTCCACCAGAGGCAGCGAGGATGGGAATACTAGACTGGCCATTATCTAGCGCTCTTAGCTGAGGACAGGGAGATGACATGACTCTCCAAACACCAGCAGCTAGTGCTGCAGCCAGTCTGCCGGAGCTGTCACCCAGAAACACAGCACAAATTGAAATACAGATACATCAAACATATTCAAAACATCCAATACAAATATCACAGAGGCACAAAAAAATCATCATACTTAGCAAATTATAACCTTTCTAGTGATACCTGACATGACCTATGCATATGAATTATTGTAATTTTGAAATATTGATGTTAAATAATATAAATGGTTCCCTTGATCCAGCCAACATCGCAGACATAAGGAACACAACCATTGTGTCCTTAATGGCTCATCAGGTTACTTACTCCCTGGGCCCATTGTACCTGGCAGCTTCCTTAACATTAAGGACATGATGGTTGTAGACAGTCTGTCTTGGGTGTTTCCCCAGAATCATACAAGTTAAATTATAGATATAACAACCATATTCCTAACTTCTAATACAAATACAATTCCTAGACATGAACTATATAATCATTCCCAGCAAATTACTACCTTTCTATTGATACCAAACATGACATAGTTCCTATGGATTATAGCATATATGAGATATTAATAGAAAATAATATCATAAATGGTTCCCTAAATCCAGACAGCGTCACACCCTGCCCACATGCCCTGCCAGGGTTCCTGTCCCCCTTTGCCCCATTGTACACAAGGGGTGCCCCCCTGCCACCGTGGACCTGCCCAAGGTCCCCCTAGCCCCTAGAAGTCGACCTAGGCGTCCAGTGTGGATGCTCTCAGTCGACTTTGTAAGTTCCCCGTTAAGTTGACTTTAATTTTAAGTGTAGACGCACTAAGTCGACTTAAGTAAGTCAACTTTAAGTTGATTTAGTTAAGTCGACTTAGTTAAAGTCGACTTAAGTGTAGACATAGCCAGTGAGTATCCAACAGGTTTGACCTAGACACAGACCCTGCAGTTTCTGTACTCTGCCACTGCCAATCAGTGACCAAACAGCCTTCTTAATACAGTGTATAATTTATTTACATCAGGAGAATTTCAGAGAAAACCTATTTGAAAACAATGAACCAGCCTATGCGGATTCCTGCTTACCAAGTATCTAACCATTTTCTGCATGGGGAGAGGACTCTAGAAGGACTAACTCCCTGGATGCTTCCACAGAACCCCATCTCTGCCAGCTTGTGATCCTGTCAGACCTCACAGGCCACACCCTGCACAGCCCCGAGAACTCACCTATTCCTCCTTGTAGACAAGATTGTTTGTGTGCGTATCAGCCTAAGTAGTTCTAAATGAATATACTAGGAATCTTGTACTGACTACTGGTGTGATGGTTCTGTGCCCCATCCCCCAGCTCATATAAATTCATATGAGTCCATGTGACCACGGTAGTTCTGTATTCAACACACAGAGAGAGATACACATGCAGTGATGGAGAACCATGTTCGTGAGCTTGGAACGTGTCCTGTGCTCTTCCATCACACTCTTCTCTCAGCAACACAGCCCCGCAGGTCTCACGCTGGAAGCTGTTGTGTCCATTCCCTCCCCACTTACACATGCACTTAAACAGCCTCCCTACGCCTTAGATGTTAATGTGGACATGTGAGTCCTACAATGCCACCACACCATCTACCATAGGCTGGAGTGTCTGTCAGTCCCCAGTCAGAGGCGTTATGTGTATGGGGCAAGATCAGCAGTTTTCCTCCTGACAGCCTCCCCGCCAGGACTTTTAAGAGGTCTATACACTCTGCTCTTCGCTCCACCTCTTTGCCAGACTTTTCAGGGATATAATATAATCACATATAATGATCTATATGCTGACACACAATTGCCCCTGCTCCACCCACAGACAGAATTTGTCTGAAATGACGGACTGGCCCCCAGGACACAGCTGCATGTGCTTTAGGCCAGTGTGTGTCTAGTCAGCTAATAGCGTGTGCCTTAGGCTGAATGGTGTGTGTCCAGTGACACAATCCCCACGTCCTGCAGGCTGGAGAGGGTGTGTCTGTGTGTGTGCATGTGTGTGTGTGTCCAGTGACACAGCTCTGACAGGTGTGTGCCTCAGATTGGCAAGAGAGTACGGGTGTGTGGGAAGGGGTGTGTATGTGTCCAGTGACACAGCACTGTGCGTCTCAGGCTGGAATGTGTGTGTATTTATGTGTGTCCAGTGACACAGCCCCACCTGCCTCAGGCTGGAGAGCGGCTATGGCTGTGTGTGCGCGGGTGCCCAGGAACGTCACACAGCCGCTGGTGCCAGGCTGTGTCACTGGTGAATGACAACCCCCCTTTCTTCCCCGTCCTGGAGACACGCGGGTCTCTGACACAGTGGTCACATGTAAATACACACACACACACACACACACACACACACACACACACAGCCTGAGGCACGTGGGGCTGTGTCACAGCGGTCTCTCTCTCTCTCACACACACACACACACACACACATTCCAGATTAAGGCACGTGGGGCTGTGTCACTGGACACACATAAACACACATCCAGCCTGAGACACACTGTGCAGGCACGGCTGAAGCCAGGGGACGCCCACCCAGGGGCCGGCAGCCAGAACTCCTGGGTTCTGTGAGGGGGGCCGCCACGCTGGGATTTATGAGCCTGGCTCAGTTGGTGCAGAGTTCAGTGCTATGGCTTCTGGGTGCTCTCTGGCTCCACCGGCAGGGAGGGGCCTGTAACACAAGCGTCTGACAAAGTGGGATTTTCTCCCACGAAAGCTTGTGCATTAAATAAATGTGTTAGTCTTTAAAAGTGCCACAGGACTCCTTATTTGTTTGGCTGAACTAGTGTGACACAGTGACCCGTCTGGAACTTGGTGGCTGGGTAACGCTCTGCCTCCCTGGCTCATCTGGCAGTGGGGTGGAAAAAGGAGAGCCTCAGTGCTTCCTCCCCCCCCCCCATGCACTTTGAGATCCATGGGTGAATCAATGCTACAGCAACACATGCTCCATCAGCCCTCTTCTTTCCCAGGGCATAGAGTCTTGGAGTGCCACCCCTGACCCCTGGGCCATCATCTGCCACTCTGCTCCCGATGCTGCCATAAATGTAAACATGTTTCTGACGTCTCTGCTTTCTAACCCTACTCCTTGCTAAGGGCCCAGGCCTGGCAGGAACTGAGTGGGAGTTCCTGATAAGATTCTAGGTACCTAGGAGGCATTCACACTTCATGTAGCTGCTTTCTTAGGAAGTCTTTATGCTTTACAAATAAATATGGGTAAATATGAAAAGTGTGAGGGTGTAATGCAGTCAAATTCTGCTTGAGATTTGGGTTCTTCACATCAGATGAAGAGAGAAATCAAACAAAAAGCTAAAGAGTTATGTTCCTGTAGTGGAGGGTAAGATTCTAAAACTCTTGGTCATATAATTAATAAGAAATAGGGTTGAAAATGAACAACCTGTCCTACAATTGCACTGCTGGATCTTTCAGTTAAGGGCTGAATTGAGGGCATTTTTCCTCGAGGCTGACATAAGCCATTGACAAGATGGTCTGTTATGATTATCTTTGCAATATGGTGCCAGCACCCCACCCCAGGGCAAACACAGAATTCTTCTGTTGAAGCCATTAAAGGCTGCCTCAGGTGCTGACATTGCTTCTTTAATTGGTTCCAAGTCTCATCCTTGACAACATCTGCTAGTGATCAGACAAAATACTTCTTTCTCATTTTCCTCAACAGGGTTTGGTGTCCTGTAGGGAGAGACTCGATTCATCTGCTAACTCTTCACCCAATAGAATGATCCAAGAGAATTTTTATTACGCCTACTGCAATGTGCTTTGAGAAAGATCTGCTGTTGACTTAGAAACGGAAGAGAGGACTGTGATCTGATCTTGTGAAGCTTGCTAGCATCTAACATTAATGTTGGCAATTTCCCAGTTTGCTGATGAGTGTGTGTTATGGTATTCTGCTTCTGAATGTGGAAAAAAAAGAAAGGGAAAAAAAGATGACCAGTAATAACTGGGAATATGTTACTCTGGTTTAGCTTTGAAAACGTTTGTGAAAGGAAGCTAGGAAAAAAGACGGAAAATTAGACAATCCCATTTTCAGTTTGCTCTTCTTCCAAGGAACATCAAGACATATTTTTGTATATTATGAAAAAAAAATGGTTGGGAGAAAACTTTCTAACTCCTAAAACGAACAAAAAAATGTATTTCATGTTTACCATTTCAGTATCTAATATGCAAATCACTGTCAAGACCATGTCTAGCTCTCAAACATCCCACATTGTGAGCGTGTTTGATCTGGGCTTCTGCTTCTGTCCATTATAAAAATAAAGATAACTTACAACATTTGCTTTTAGGTGGGGATTATGAATAACTCAAAATTCAAAGGTGTTCACTATATATAATTTTGTTCTGGTTCACCTGTAATACAAACTCATTTATAAATGCAGGTGTAATCAACCCCTCCTTGGTAGGGCTCTCTGTCCCCCTGTAGTGGCAATTAGACCAGCGAGAGCAGGGGGGCTTGGTAGCCTGTGGCACACATGCCCACGTTTCAGCATCACATGGGTGCCGTGGACAGAATTGCACTACTTCCGCCTCCAAATGCCACATGCCCTGCTCTCTTCCTCTCCCCTTTCCAAAGTATGCCGAGCTGGGAAAGTGCTGCTGGGTATGAGCTCTGGCTGGGGAGGCAGATTTGGCATGCACTTCTGTGAAGGTTGCTGACCCCTGAGCTAAAGTTTGATGAGCCAGTCACAGACTTAGCTAAGAGAAATGTCCCTTTTAGTCCATGCAGTCAGAGGCTCATGCATTAAGCTCCAGAGATCCTAGGTTTGATCCTGTTTGCAACCATCAGTTTTAAACTGGGTTCTTAGCTATGACTTCAGCAAAAATGCTATCAACACCCAAAGTATAATGGTATTACTTAAAGAGTTACTACTCTTATAAAATATTTTTGTTCCATTTTTGTACCAGTTGGCCAATAAATTGCAAATTCTTTCCAGTTTCATCTATCCCAAACTCCACTCCCACAAAATGTTTTTTCTTCATTCAATATCTGCCTCCTTGCATGTATAATAAATAATCCTTATTTATTCTCTTTTCTTACTGAAAGCATATTTTTAAAAATTGCTAACAGTTTATGTAAAATTCTTT
>ML685781.1:6053167-6071338 GCA_007922175.1 Pelusios castaneus
GATAAGGTTCATTTAGTTAGTAGTTAATAAAGTTCATTGTTATGTTTAATGTAGTAGTATTTTAATGTGGGAGTGTAGCTCTGAGCAAGCTTCGCCGTGAGTCCTGTACAGACTGGATCCTGGGTCTCCACCTGCTTTCCCCACAGGGATTGGGATTGATTTCTGTGGGGCACTGGAGAAGGGCAACTGAATGAATTTTAGCCCACCCGAAGGTTACACAATTACACTTGATGTAAACTAATGTGAGAAGACAATTAGGCCTGTTGATGATTTAGACATCATTTTACTTCCATACTGATTTGTCAACTAAAAATAACAAATTGCCTGATTCTGATCTTATTTACACAGGTTTACACTATATTTACCCTTCAGTTGTGAGATCAGAAGTTAAAACTGAACAATTAAAAAAAAAATTTCAGAGTTGTTATTAATTCTGAGGAACACATCCATGCAATTAAATTGCCTGTGGTATAAACGTATAGCAACATTTTTGTGGATTTCTCTTGTAAATCTGAGTTTTGTGGTTCACAGTAAATGATTTCTTTTTCTAATATTTAAAGGGTTTCAGTAACCAGTAAGGGCTTCAAGAAGTACACTACAGCCACTTGCCCAGAGGCAGGATGCATACTGCCAAAAAGATGTCTCTGGGACACTTAACGCTGGTGGAGCTCAGATTGTAGATAACCTGAACTATGGTGTGTGTATGCTGTGTTTCTGAACGCGAGGTCACATTAAAACAATATTATATCACCTCTGAACTCAAAATACATTACAAATAGACAATAATTATTTTTCAAGGCAACAAGGAAACATAGATTGGCAAACTTTTGGTGATTCAGTATAAAAATCGATTTTAGTTCTGTCTTTTGAAAAATGCACCCAGAGGCCAAAATTTGCTGCATAAAAGTAAACTATGCTCATGGAGAGTGATGTATTTCCCGTTGTTTGTTTCTTATAGATGGACTCAAACGGGTGAAAAGTAAATACTTAATTCAGACTTAAGTGTAAAAATAAAATCTACTGTGACTAATTAATAACATGAGCAGGTATTTTTGAACTACCTGGAATTTCTGGTAAATATAGCAGATCAGAAGTAATCTCTGTGGGGAAAATCAGGGCTGGATCAATGTCAGGGCTTTGGGGGCTATAGTTTTGGGTCCTGCTTGAAAGGGAACCCTGGGGTGCAGCAGAGCACTGGGGAGCTGGTGTTGGAGGGATGCAGCCCCGGGTTCAGAGGCTGTGGTAGTCCATGGCACTCCCGCCCCACCCCGGGCGGGCTGGTCTGCTGCATGTGTGCTGTGGTTCAGGGGCCAACCCGGCTGCTGCATGGGGCAGCCTCTGGTGCGGCCCTCCAGAACCCGGAGCAATACTGGGCCACCACACCAGTGCTAGCTGGCTCCGCCCCTGCCCTTGGAGTACAGCAGCCTTGTGCTGGCTGGCCCCACACCTTGGCTGGCCCCATCCCAGTCCGGGGGTGGGAGCACCGCAGCCAGCAGCAGCTTCTGGTCCCAGGGCCACAGCCCCACCCTGCCTCCAGGCCAGGGGGCCCTACAAAAGTAGCCAGCCTGTAGCCCCTTAATCCAATCCTTGGCCAAATACTGGGTCTGTATTCACTCTTTATTCATAGGACTTGACCTACTCCTGCTATTCATGAGTAATTTCTGAACTAATAAATTGGGCCATAAACTAGGGCCCAGTTGCCTCAGACTGGACTAAAATAAATGGAAGAGATTTCTCCCTGATTAGTCTGTTGAGGGGAGGGAAAGTCCAATCTTTTCACCCCATTTAACTGGCTGTGGTGTCAATCCACAAACTCTGAAATCCTTTAAAATACAATGATGGCCAGATTTTTTCTCTGCAGAGGCTCAATATCTTTGTCACCTGTTTCTTGGCAGTATGGCTTTACTGGAGCTATATAGCCATCACTTCTGCAGCTGACAACTGTCTGGGAAACTCTCTTAATAGGGTGACTACACCATAAAGGGGGAACTTTTAGAAAGAGGACACAGTTGGGAGCTCGCTTTTCTTTTTGCCCTAATTCCTACACCATCTATTGGGGTGGTAGGGCGGGGGTGATGTAGATTTCCACATGCAGTGAGTGCCCTCTGAAAGGTCTGGGAAGTTGAAGGGAGGAGGTTGGTATGGAGAGGGGTTAGGATCCCCCATACTTCCTCAGGGGAGGGATGTGATCCATGCATACAAGGCAATACGTGTGTGGATCCAGCTTACTGTAAGGAATAAGTAGGACATGTGAGATTTGGCTCCATAAACAGTCAAAATGGATCAGGCTTTATTCAGTGTGTTTCTGTGAAGTAAAAATAATTACCTGGTTTCCATGTGATATTTTGTTTCATGTCGCTCCTTCTTTCTCAGTGTGAACCAGGAGTGGGATGGGACATCCTCCCTTTCCCAGCTGGACTGATCACAAAGCTGATTTTTTCCCACAGAAGACTCCTGACTGGTAGCTTCCGTAGACTACCCAGTCCCCATTCTACCTCAGGCAGCTTCAGATACATCAGGGCCTTATGGATTGGGCCCTGTGTAAATCACAATTTCATAGAGGTCACGGAAATCATGAAAATGCTCCCAAACTGTGAACATCAGTCAATTCCAAGATAGAATACATTGTAGTTGTTAAATAGATTACATTAACCTGTAAAATATATTCTGTACAAACTCAATGAAATTGAATACTTTGCCATTTGCTTGTTTTTTTGTTTGTTTGTTTGTTTTTTTAAAAAGAACTTTAGTGATTTCCACAAGGCCCTACACATGGGGAGTGATGAAACTGCTTTGGAGCCTAGAATTACCAATCGAAGCTCGTTCTACTAAGGGTGTCTTCATGCGATTGGCAGAAACTGAGTCAACTTTTGTAGACAAGATCTGTCAACTGGCAACTTGGAAGTCTCCCCAGTCTCTTGTGAGACATCAGTTTCGGTAGATTTACTGACCTAAACTCTCACTCCTGGGATACGGACACTATACTAAATGGCCTGTTGCTCCAGGCTGACTTCAGGAGACAGTGAGAAATGGGGGCTCCTGCCTGTAAAACAGGATCCTGAAATTCCCTAACACCATCGCTCTGAAACCCTTTGCCATAGTTTAAGGGTTTGCCTTAGTTATATTAGTTGAAATCATTTTTTTCTTCCTTTTCCTGTGTTGCAAATGGA
Source organism: Pelusios castaneus (assembly GCA_007922175.1). Lineage (NCBI taxonomy): Eukaryota > Metazoa > Chordata > Testudines > Pelomedusidae > Pelusios > Pelusios castaneus. Next base: position 6,056,338 of record ML685781.1, read on the forward strand.
TCTGTAATGATAAAGAACTGCAGAGAGTTAATTGCTCACATTTCTTTGAGCAATGTATCATAGAAAAAAGTCACTGAAGTCAGTCAAGGGACTTTCAAAGGGAAAAGTTCTGCTTCATGAATGAAGTAAGTGTTTCTGTCAGTTAAGTAGGAATTGCTCACCAGGGCTCCAGACTGGTGAACATAGCGGTAAAATCCCCATCCCTAATTTATAAGTAGGAAAATCATCTTGTCCATTCCTAAGAGTATACAAATGAAATGCATCTCCCAGTGAGCTCTTGCCTATGACTGCTCGGGAGTAGAATAGTGGGCATTTTTTGTTCTTTGATGTAGCAAAGAGGTCTATCGTTGGGAATCCCCCCAGTTGGATGATGGATGTGGGAAGTGAGGGATGTAGCTCCCCTTCGTGGTCTTGAATGAAGGACCTGCTGAGAAGGTGTGTTGTGTTTGCTGGGAAGGTAAGCTGCAGAAATCATTATGTCTCGTTCTATGTACCTGTTCCAAAGTTTCATAGCCTCCAGGCAGAAAGAGTTGGATCTCGCTTCTACCTACCTGTTTATGTAATACATGCAGGCTATATTGTCTGTCATGATCCTTATGTGGTTGCGTGTCAAGATGGATTGGAAATGCATGCAGGACTTGTGGACCGCTTGGAGTTCTAGAATGTTTATATGGAGAGAGGACTCTGCCATTGACCATGTCATGAAGTTTCTGAGATGAGCGCCACATCCGGATAGAGAGGCATCCTTTTTCATCATGAGCATGGGTGTGTCCATGAGGAAAGGCATTCTGGAAAGGAGATTGACTGGTATGGACCACCATAGAAGTGAGTCCTGTATGTTGCTTGGCATCGTTAGCAGTTTGTATATGCAGTGTCTGTTGCGTTTGTACACCCTGCCTAACCAGAGTTGTAATGGTCTCATGTGTAGTCTGGAATTATGGGCTACAAACGTAATGACTGCCATGTGCCTGAGAAGTTGTAGGCAGTTTAAGGCCGTTGTGGATGGTGAGTTGCGTATTGAATACACCAGTTGCGAGATTGTTTCAAATCTGTGTTGTGGCAGAAATGCTCTTGCGGCCCCGGGAGTCTAGACAGGCTCCTATAAAGTCTATGGTTTGCGTAGGTTGAATAGTCGATTTGGACATATTTATTAGAAGGCCCAGGCTGTTGAAGAGCGAGGTTGAGAATCGTAGATGTTCTGTTAATTGAGACTGGGTTTGTGCCTTTGTTAGGCAATCATCAAGGTATGGGAAGATTCTGATACCATGTTGTCTGAGGTGGGCAGCAACAACAGCAAGTACTTTTGAGAATACTCTCGGGGCAGTGGAGAGTCTGAATGGTAGAACTGTGTATTGAAAATGATCGAGACTGAAAGTAAACCTCAGGAATCTCCTGTGAGCTGGATGTATGGAGATATGAAAATACGCGTCTTGCAGGTCCAGGGCTGCATACCAGTCTCCGGTTTCCAGAGCAGGGATGATGGTGGAAAGCGGGACTACCTTGAACTTTTGAGATTTGATGAATTTGTTTAATTTTCTGAGATCTAAAATAGGTCTCCATCCTCCTGACTTTTTCTCTGTGAGAAAATACAGGGAATAGAACCCTTTCCCTCTTTGTTGTTTTGGGACGTGTTCTATGGCTTCCATTTTTAAGAGAGACGTTGAGCCTCCTTTAATAGGAGTTGTTCATGAATTGTTTCCCTGAAGAGGGACGGGAAAGGGTAGTGGGAGGTAGGTTTCCACAGAAAGGTGATGGTATAGCCTGTTCTGATGATCTCTTAGACCCATTTGTCCATGGTGATGATAGCCTATTGGTTGTAGAAAGAGCGTAGTCTGTTCAGGTAGGTAAATGGGCTTTGATTATCTGGATTGCTGGGGAGGTTTTGCAAGCCCTCAACCATATCTTCAAAACAGTGGCTTGAGTGGAAGGGGTTATGAGGGCTGTTGCTGATTATTTGGTTGTCTTTGGTGTTGTGGTCTTTGTCTGCCCCTGATTGGTCCTGTCTCTTGTTGGTACTGGATCTTAACGAGTATTGGCGTTGGTACTGTGAGTTGTAAGGTTGGTACCTAAAATATCTTCATTTAATGACAGGAGCATATATGCCGAAGGCTCTTAGTGTCGCTCTCGAGTCTTTGGAGGTATGGATTGTCTCATTCGTTTTATCTTGGTTGTATTGACTGTTGCTGCTTTAGGCTCAATATGTTTGTGTCTCGGCTCCAAAGAGACCGAGAGAGACCGCTTCTCGAGCCTGGTAGCCAGCATACTTGAGGGACCGGTAGCCTCTTTGGTACGGGGATTTTTTGGAGATCTTGATGGAGATTTTTTCTTTTTTTGAGAAATGTGGAGGAATGAGGTGCCTCTTTGCAGGGCGCGAGTCCCCAGAGTCGGTCATCTATTGTCCCGGATCTGACGTGGGATGGAGAGATTTTTCTATTAGGATTAATTTGAGACATAAATCCCTATCCCGCCTTGCTCGAGAGCTTAATTTTTGCAATGGGAGCATTTTTGTGATATGTGCTCATCTCCGAGGCACTGTATACAGTCGGCATGTCCATCTGAGGCAGGCATAGCGTCACGGCAGGTTTTGCAATGCTTGAAGAGCCTGACATGGCTCTGAAGGAAAACGAAAAGGGGTTTGGTTTTTTTTGAGGATAAAAGAATAAGGGTAAGCGAAGGGGAAGTTATTAAATTTAAAGAACAACAGAAAAATAAAGAAGGTAAGTATTGAGAAAGGCTTGACGAGCAGGAGAGTAGTTGTTAGCTTCAACTGCAACCATGGATGGTTAAGAAGGAAATGAGATGGTTGGGGCCACCCGTGCTCCAAAAAGGTGCCAAAGACACGGCACAAGACTGCTGCATTGGGCACGCACGGCCCTGACGAGCACTCCTTCAAAGCTCTCTGAACTGTGACGTGAGGACGCGCCATCACCCAGAGTGGAGCACCCACAGGGACACTCCCGAAGGAGAAATATTTGTTATTTTGAAGTTAATTTCAACGTGTCTTTGAGGATAAAATAATGGGATACGGTTTCAAAGTTTTCCTGCAAAATCGACATGGATGGGTGAGTGCATGCATGTACATTTTACACATTACTTTGAAAACTCTTAATTGTATTTATTTCAATTTATAAAATGCTGGTGGCCAGTGCTGTGAGAACATATACAGGTCAGTTAAAAATACAAGAAAACCACCCCAAAAAACCCCAGCATATTAGGACGTGAACACCTGGTTATAAAGGCTACATTGTGATGACAAGTCTGACAAAAATCTTTCAAATACATGGTTTACCAGAATGGTTTAGTAACATGTTTTTTACTGTATTCCATTACAACATAATATACCATATTAGCAGATATTTTCCCTTATTCTTCCATCAATACATCTAACATCATGATACAACAAATTTCAATCATTACTACACATAACATGTATACAAAGAAAATTTAAATTAGACAGTTATTATTACAATGAAATTCCAAGCAAAGATTGCAATATAAACTAGTCTGCCACAGGAAACAGTCAAGATAAATATATAGCTTACATCAAACATGTTTCTTATAAAGGGTCGCATCATCCAGAAGCCTGTAAAAAGCTTTTAAAAATAAAGGCCTGAACATGTTGACATTGAACATAGCGGCAAAATTTCCAGAATTCAGTGGGAGAAGGAATTTGATTTAGAAACCTATGTAATTAAATTAAATGCAAGAGAAAACACTGGAACAGAACAGTGCCACAGGATAATGGTCTGTTGATGTGGTGCAAACCAAGGGCCTCAGCAGATTTGGATGAGGCCCTAAGAAAAAGGCAAAAATGGAACAGCACTTAATGGAAAATAAAGATCTAGGTGAAGAAACATTGAGCCAGTGAAAATTAATTTATAATAACTTCATTTTTAATGTACCAAAATGATTTATTTAGAATTGATCATTTAATCTGATGTCTATGGGTTACTTACTGTAGATCTAATCCTATGAAACTGAACAAAGCTGAAATAAAATGGCTTTGCACCAATGAAAATGTGCTGAAGGCCAGTGGCTGAGTGAAGGAATCACACTGAACCATCTAATGGATGACTGACATGAGACTGAGCCCACTGAAAATGAAACTTGACTGGTAGTATATCGCCACGAGTGCTTAAGATACTTCATAAAACAAGCTACATTTTACAGTGCTAATAAATAATCATACTTAGCACTTAGAGAGCACCTTTCAAAGGCACTTGATAGACATTAAATAAGGTCTAAATCCCACAGTCCTTAACTGGCAAAATTCCCATTGACTACACAATGGTTTTGCCTGATAAAAGAGAAGAGTAAGCACTATAGGACTCAGTGCATGTTAATCCTCACAAAACCTATACGAGGTAGGTATTATCTGCCATTTAACAGATGGCAAAACTGAGGCACACAGGTTAAATGATTTGCCCAAGGCCACTGAAGAAATCAGGGTTAAGATTCAGGAGTTCTTGCGCTTTAATCACTGGACATAAAGGGCTAGACTATGGCATAGCTATAGGTGCCAAGTTATATGGCCCCCTGGGGAAAGTGAGCTCAGCACCAGCCAGAGGCGCAATCAGAATTTTGCTAAGGGTGGGGTCCCGGTTACCTGCCCAGCTTGACTAAATCTGAGTGGCACTGAGATCTGGACAACAGGGGCATAGTGTCACTCAAGTTTCACCTATCTGGGAGGCTTCACCCGAGACCTACCCAAGTATAGAGAGAGGGTTCTGCTCCTTACACCGCTGCTGCTGGCTTCGTCCTCTAACTATTGCTTCCACTCCAAAATGTTTACAAACCCAGCACCTATGTACAAAAGCACAGGCTGTGCTGGATGGAGATGTGAAAAGACTGTCCTGCAGCCGGAGGAGGGTGCAGAGGGACTGTACTACTATCCTCAATGCATCTTTGTATGATCAAATAAACTGCTTTACTCCCTCATCCTTATATAAGCGATGGCTGCTCATGTGTAATGTTTACTTAAAAAGAATACACACCACATCTTAAATGTCCAAAGGTATCTAGATAATTGTTAGAGATGGGACAACATGGGTGAGTGCATGAGACAACTGAATGTGGAGGTGTTTGTAGGTCCATGGACAGATCTTATTTTCCCCATCTCTGAACCAAAGGGCACCACCATTCTGGATGCCCTCACTTCTGGAAGTACTGTCTCAAGAAAGGGGTATTGTCAAAAAGACTCAGGGCATTACTGCACTGGATACTGGCAGGGGCGGTGATGCCATTCCTAGATGTGCACTGAGCCATCTGGGTATGACATAAAAGTATTGGGCTAAGTCCCCCCACTTGTGGAAAAACTAACAGAAAAGTCAATGTACTCTGAAAATTCCTCAAGGTTTGGATTAACTGCAGTTTCTGCAGCATTCTCTTTTCTGTAAGAGGGGCTTGGGCCATGCAAGGGGCAGAGAGCATCGTCTTCTAACTGAAAAACCAGAGGATCCATGAGGAAATCCATTCATGGAAGTTTTGGGACCTCCGTGTTGCACCTTCCTCAGCCCAAACAGCTCAGGAACTGGGCTGCCACATGCTCACTCCTTTGGCACCAGGTATTGTCCCCCACGTTCGTTGAATAGCGTCAAAAGCTGGGAAAGGGAGTTAAGGCTGCAACTAGCAGCATTAAATCATGCATGGATTTATGCTTGGAAAGCCACCAGATTTGGAGGACAGCATGCCACCTATAGCAGCTCCTCAGTAGCTCCTCATCACTACACCCAACAAAATCCTGGGAGCTGCAAATGTACAATCTTTGCATGGAGACATATCATCTCAGATACAGGGAGAAGGTGCATCATGCTACACTGGCTCTACTCTCTCTCTTCCCCCATCACTTCTGTAGCTTTGGGGTCCTTCATACCCTTCACCGCTCTGATTTCCTTTATATTGCATGAGAGGGGAGGAAAGCCCCCCTGACAGCTCCCAAGTGGAGTGTGTGTTGGTAAACACATAGGCTATGTCTACACTTACCAAAGTTAGTTCGAATTAGTTAATTCGAACTAACTCGAACTAATTTTAGTTTGTTCGAATTAACTTAATTTGAACTACCAAATTTTAGTTCGAACTAAGCAAGTGCCATTCATGGCACTTGATTAGTTCAAATTAGTCAATTGCATTGAGCTCAATGTGCCGGTTCGTTCGAACTAACATGGCCACACTGGGTTAATTCGAACTAACTAGTTCGAATTAACCCTTACTTCGAAAAGTATAAGCGAATGTATTAGTTCGAATTAAGGAAGCCATTAATTTGAACTAATGAAAGCCTATTGTAGCCGTGGCTTAAGTTAGTTCGAATTAAGCTTCCTTAATTCAAACTAACTTGCCAGTGTAGACATAGCCATAGGTAGCCCAGCTATCTTCAGTGTGGCCCCTCATCAGAAATTACCTCAATTGCTAGCCTGCATTACTCTGTGATGCAATCAGTCACTTTTCTCCCACTTATTTTAGTAAGTTTTTTAAAAAATAAAAAAACCCCAAGCTTCAAGCTAACTCCACTTGCCTTGCTTTGTGTAATCAAAAATGACTCCCTAATTTTACTGGGTGCATCTACACTTAGAAATTAAGTCAACTTAAGCTTGCTTAAGTCGACTTAAGGAAAATTAAAGTCGACTTTACTAAACCTGCTTTTAAGTTGACTTTTTGCTTAAGTTGACTTTAGAAAGTCAACTTAGCCAGTGTGGACGTGGAATAGCCCTAAGTTGATTTAAGTCGACTTAGGGGGCTTTAGGGCTTCCCCACTGCCCTCCCTGCCAGGGTGGCTGGCACAGCCAGAGCCTGGCATGCCCCCCAACAGGGCAGGGCAGAGCCCTGCCCACCCTGCTCCTATGCCCTGCCAGGGTCCCTGTCCCTCTTTGCCCCGTTGTACCAAGGTACAAAGGGGCAAAAGGCTGAGCCCCCTGGCACTTGGCAAGGGGTGCCCCCCCGCCACTGTGGACCAGTCCCAGGTCCACCTAGCCCCTACAAGTCGACCTAGGTGTCCAGTGTGGACGCTCTAGGTTGATTTGGCAGGGTCTCCTCTAAGTTGACTTAATTTTTTAATGTGGACATGCTAAGTTGACTTAGCTAAGTCAACTTAAATTAACAAGTGTAGACATAGCCACTGCATTTTGGGATTGAGGAGCTATATAACCAAGTCCATTTTTTCTGCAATGTATATGTCTTATTGCTACCAACCCACAGAAAGAGGAATTTTAACGTTTCCCTTTGAAGAATACCTTCAACTTGTACAATCGCTCAGTAAATATTAAAAAATTTTCAGTATTGTCATCAGCCTGAAGAAATAACTGCACGTGGATGTAAAGCACTTCTGAATAACAACATGGCTCAATTCAAAGAAAAAGAAAGAAAAATAATTATTCTTATTCAGTTACTCAATTCTTTATGCTTCTGCATGTATATGTGAGAGAGAAAAATGCTGGTTACCAAAGAAATTGTTGTCACTGACAATCTGCCTGTACTGATCAATGAAAATATGAAAGTATACGATATATATTTATTTTTACTCATTTCCTAGAAGAACATTTTGGCTTTAAACAGCATCTCCACTTTAACTTGGGAGCAGCAAGGAACAGATGAACATTAGATTGTGCTTCTCATCATTGAAGTTCTTTGTTTAAAATAGCTGGATCATTGATTCTCTTGATTTTCCAACTCCGACCCATTTTACTGGGGAGGGAGAGAAGGGGGAGAGAAACAATTATTAGAACACTTCCTGGCAGTAAACAGCATAAGAAACTAATGTTAATAATCTTCATCTTTTAATATTCAGTTTTGGTTCAAAATCATCAACCATGCCACACCTGAAACAAAGTGCTGAGAAAGTTTCTCTGTTAAGTAGTTTCTCCTGCTGTGTCACTAACATAGAATATACTGGAGCACTGAAATATGGACTAATTATGCCATAAACACAAAGTGTTGAAGTTTGAAGTCCTAACAGAAAGGTGAGACACAGCAGTTGCATGTTCAGCTGTCATTAATGGGGGATGGGGTGTCTAGCTAAACCCATGCAATCTAAACAAAAATTCTGTCAGATTCTAAAGTGGACACGAAAACCATGAGACAAACACCCTTGCATGGTTAAACATGGAGGATGTCACTTCATTTTAAAATGATGACACAGGTTGGGTAACCATTCTAACTCTCTGGTGGGGTTTCCACAGCGAAGCTTTCTGCTGGCACCCATGGCCCTGGGTACTACAAATCTGAGTGCCAGCATGAAGGCTGGCAAAGGACCCTGACTGAAAGCTAGAGACACAACATATTCCCTTCCTCCATGCCAAAGGTAGAAGATATAAGAGGAGGGGAACCACATCTGCATGAGACATGGAAGCATATCCGCTCCTCATGCATTGCTGTGGCCAGGGCCAGAGTCCAGACAGTCCAGTCAGTTACAGGGACCTCAGTGAAACACTTTCTAACCCACCCCCCAACTGCACTGGACTCTGCCAAAGCTGTGACAATTGTAATTGACACTCCCCAAACCAAACCCCCTGGGCGCAGTATGGAAAATTCGCCACTTTTGACATATGAGGAATAACTTCTCCAGACCCCAAAACTGGGGATCAGCGTAGTCCTGGCAGCAAAGGAGATTTGGCAAGTATATCAAGGGTGGGAATGGTGGGACTAAAACTGGGAGCCCAGAATGGCTATTTGGTTAGGCAGCAGAGGGTAGCTAGCTGCCTCCCCCTCTAGCTCCTGAAGGCAGGAGCCACTCACTCGAGGCCATTACCACCCTCCATCATGAGCAGCTGTAGTAGGAGGGGCAGTCTTTGCCTGACCCAGTATATGATACCCTTCCCCATCACCCCCCCCAGCCACCCTGAAGCACAAGGAAGGGGGCTGCAGAGAGGGGAAAGAGAAAGAAACTCCCCCACCCCACCCAAACACACATATGTTGAAGACAAGTAGGAGGGCAATGGGGGAAGCAGACAGGAAGAGCATATAACATACTGTCCTAGCTGTTCATGGTTGAGATCTCTCACCTGCCCCCCACTCTGGTGTCTCCACTGCTTCTGGCCCCAACAAAACCCTAGAGTGACTAGTAGGTTGAGTATTCATTCACTGCCTCATTTCTATGCCGTGGCCTCTCCATGAGCACAGGTGAAGAGACATTTACCTGGCACTCCAACATGGTTTTCCACAAATCGAATATAATTCTGTGCCTTGGGTGGAAGATCCTCCCATTTCCTCGCAGCAGCCGTGTCAGTCTTCCACCCAGGCATCGTTTCGTACTCTACCTCCACCTTCTGAAGTATCTCTTGATTAGCTGTGCAAGCACAGTTAGCCACAAGTAAGAATGCAAAAGCTGCACTTTAAAAGATCTTACCTATATATCTTGAGCAGCAAAAAAAGTATTAATAAATGTTTAAAATCTGACTTAGGAAAAAAGAACATTTCTAATGTTGAGCCATCAGTTTACTCTACTTTCTAGTATTGTTATTGATTGTATAACCAAAGATATATGAAATCTCACAGAGGAAGGCAATTCTGATTCAAAAGGATCTAGTACATTTAGTTTCATTTCCTCAGTACCCTGTGATGCCCCACAAATGTCTAGGTACTGTGGTTTGGTCAGTGGTCTCTTCTATGACTGCTCATCTCAGGCAAGCAATCAGGGAGCTCCTGAGTTGTGTCATTAGGCGTAGGCTGTTTAGTTAGTTTGGGAACTAGTAACCCAGTGGTCACTGTGTGCAGCAGTCTGAATAAAATATCAAGTTTGTACTGACTACAGGGTGTTTTGTCTCTTCTCAGGCATTACTTCAGCAGGACATCGGAACAGTAAACATAGCTCCTGGGAAAAAGAGTCTACTTCCTGTAGCCATTCTAGTCAACTTAGCAGTTAAACTGAGAGCCTCAAGCTTAAAATTTAATGTGAACTGGGCATCTAACTCCCTCAGGCTGCCTTGAAAATCCCAGCCAAGGATACTTTGAAACAAGGCAGGGTCTAGGAGAGGGAAGAGTAAATGTGAAAAAATAGGAGAGATCCTTAGTCTTGGCAAGCACCATTTGGGTAAGAAAATCAGAGCATGAAAAGCTACAAAACATTATGGAGTAGGCTATTATTAGACCATTAAGAGTCTTAACTCTTAAATCTCATGTTATTTTAAACAAAAGCCAAAAAAGTTTTAACATATTGGAATGGGAGGTACATTTTATGCACCAAAATGTCAATTGCTGCTAATTATAGTGGCACTCTGCAAAGAGAACAAAGGTGTTGGTGTCTGTATCTCAGCGTTTACAACATAAAAACCCTCCCTTTACTTTTCCTTTGCAAAGCATCGTTTCCTTGACATACTCCTGAGATTGCAGCCCTCATTCATCAGAGATCAAAATATAGCAAACACACACCCCAAAACAAAAGCCAAAAAAGTCCTCCAATATCAGTGTATATACACAGCTTAGTTCTCCATTGCCCTGTACCTTGGAGTCATTTACAACAGTACACAGTGACTGTAAAATGCTACTATTCTGATTTGGGAACATTTTACACCACTTCGCATTGATGTAAATTCCTACAAAGTGCTGGGTAACAGAGAATCAGGTCTGGGTTTTAAGTAGAAGATAATTAACAAAAAAGAAAGAGAAAAAGTGATCATCAAAACTTTTTTTAAACATACCTGGAAAATACGGAATTCTTTTTCCAGCCAGTTTATAAGCAACACCAATTTTAATCTCATCAAGGACATCCAGAATATCCAGTTTTGTTAATGCCAGACTGTCGAGAAAAACATCGGCTAAAATTACACATAAGTTGAATCCTTCTATCATCATCTTCTTAATCCCTTCCACCTGCTTTTTCTACTTGTACTTGTAGACCAAGCTCAGCCAACATAGCAGACAGGAAAATGCAGACATATTAAAATATGAACTTTGTTAAATTGAATTCATGCCTCTGTAATGACTGAATTATCATAATTTCCTTCCACAAACTTGTTTGCTCATGTAGATGAACAACACTGTGGTCGATCACATCCTTTAAAATGCAATTCTGCATTGAACAGTGATGCCATGAAACACCACTTTTGATTATCAGGCCTGGTCCCTGTATTAAGATACACATTTTCTTACTTTAGTAGTATTGTTTATGCATGTTATCCCTGTAGAACCAACAAGACTAAGAAAGAGCTGAATTCTATTTTCCCTTGTGCATCAGCTTCAGCAGAATTTAATAAGTTTCAGCTACATGGCCAATCACTTACACCTCCATAAACCCACTGATGGCATAATTTGAGTTACAAAACCTTTATTACTGCTGATAATATGCAGTATAAGGAAAGATCCCAGCTTGACTTTCAGATCACCAGTTCAGTTAGCCAGGCTGCCAATTAAATAAACCATCTTTTACCAAACACACCTCAGGTAGAAATCTCCAAGGGATAAAGAGTGGAATCTTAAGATGCCGTTTTTGCAGAGCCACTTTTCAAAGTAGAACTTCACTTGAAAACCGTAGCCTAATACCCCTAAAAACAATATGCCAAATCCTCAGCTGGTATCTATAGCTGTAGCTCTACTGATCTTTGCATCAACTGTCTAAGGACTGAGTCAGACATATGTATGTTTTCAATGTTAGATTGACTTTGGGTAGATGAAGGAGTCATTAAAAATGTAAGGATTAGTTTAGAAACAAATTTGGAAAGAGAAGCACAGCGCTACTAAACCAACACGGAGTTCTGTGGCACTTTTAGGTTATGTCTACACTGGCAAGTTAGTTCGAATTAAGGAAGCTTAATTCGAACGAACTAAACACATGGCTACACTAGGCTTTCATTAGTTCAAATTAAGGGCTTCCTTAATTTGAACTAATACATTCGAATATGCTATTCGAACTAAGGGTTAATTCGAACTAGTTAGTTCGAATTAACCAATATGGCCATGTTAGTTCGAACTAATTGCTTAATTCGAACTAACCGGCCCATTGAACTCAATGCAATTCGCTAATGGCACTTGCTTAGTTCGAACTAAATTTTGCTAGTTCAAATTAAATTAATTCGAACTAACTAAAATTAGTTCGAATTAGTTAGTTCGAATTAACTAATTCGAACTAACTTTAGTAAGTGTAGACATAGCCTTAAAGACTAACCAATTTAGTTGTCGCATGAGCTTTCATGGCAACAATTCCACTTTGTCAGATGAAGTTTGATTGTACCCACGAAAGCTCATCCAACAAATAAATGTGTCGGTCTTTAAAAGTGCCACAGAACTCTGAGTTTGTTTTGCTGAAACAGACTAACACGGCTGCCATTCTGGACGAGAGCTCCTTGTTCTTTGTCTCATTCATGGCATATACCTCTCATTGTTGCTCCAGATCCTCAAAATCATTTAAATTCCTAGATTCCACTGCAAGTTACAAGCCTAGTTTCTTTTGAGGCTCTGGGCCAAAGTCCCCAGGACTGACGTAGTTTTATTGATAGTAATTACATGTAACTGAAACGCAAAGGAAACAAAACACAGCTCTTTAATGTCACTTCCACAAAAAATGGGGCTGCAAAGCTGAAAACAACTTAGGACCCTGGGTAGATATTCATTTTACAAAACATTCAGATAAGTTACTACATTATTGTTTAAAATGTAACACAACTGCACTGATCTTAATGTTACCTACATATTTTATTCTGTGGAGAACAGAATTATCAGTTCCAAATGTAACGCAAAATCAGTGATTCTTACGCAGTGAATCCATTGATCATATGAGCGTATCTCAAAATTACAAGGTCTAACCACCCACAGCGCCTTTTTCTGCCTGTTGTTACTCCCCATTCATGGCCTCGGGACTGCAAAAGTTCTCCAGTTTCCTACAGGAAGATAAAGAGACATGGATGGTGTTCTAACAACAGAGGTAACAAACCTCAGCCAGTCAAATCAATTTTTTAAAGTAAAATTTAGTTCTCTTAAAAGGGAACTTCAGTTGAAACTAATGCCCCTATCCACAGAAATTGGTACAGCACAGCACCAACAATATGACTTTTCCCACAATATGCCTCAACATGGTTCTTATTCTGGCAGAACACCTATTCTTCCTTCATGTGATAACAAAATCTCCTTAGCAATTAGCCCCTGGTTTCTCTCTTCAGAGGTCATTATTTCCTTGCGTGCTCCCATCAGTAGTCTGTTTCCATCTTTTTTTGGTTTTGTTTTGTTTTTTTGTCTTATACTTAGACAGCAAGCTCTTTGGAGGAGCAAATAACTTTTTACTCTGTGTTGCGCAGACCCTAGCACAATGGGGTTCTTGTCCAGGACTGGGGCTCCTTGGCATTATGATAATACAAATAAATAATAATAATTAATAAAAGTGCCAGCTCATGCCCACTAGGATGGCAGTTTTTGTTATGTGAACAAAAAGAAGAGAAAAACCTTTCTACGGGGAACTGAATCAGACCACCCATTCATTTTGTTGCATCATTAGAGAATGGGATTTACTCAGTGTAACACTGCAGAGGACTCAGACCAATGTTCTAGGAGTTTATGGATACATATCTCATTATTAATCTTCTAAGCTGCTCAGTTCTCTAATAACGAAGGTACAGCGGACACTTAAAACCCCCCACTCACCCACCATTTTTAATCAAGAAGCTTCTGTATGACTGGCTGAAGCACACAAATGGTCACATCATTCAGAATACAGCTGATCATTGATCAGACAGGACTATATCCTGCAGTTCCCAAGCCCTTTCACAGGCAAAACTCGGAGTGAAGCCAACTTGAGTTTTCCCTCAGTGAGGGCTTGAGGTTCTGGCCTACAACCGATAATTGCCAGTGTAACTGCATCAATAGCCATGAGATAAGATGATGACATTTATACGAGAAAGATTAGATGGGTGATATAATATTTTTTTTATTGGACCAATTTCTGTTAGTAAGAGGACAAGCTTTCGAGCTTACAGAGAACTCTTCTTCAGGTTTGGGAAACTCAGGCTTTGTCTAAACTTGGGTTGGTCAAGAGTGTGAAAAAACATCCCCCTGACTGACATAGGTTTCACCGACAAAAGTGCTGGTGTGAGCAGCAGGAACACAAGGTGGAACAGACCGTTTAGCATAAGTAGTTAACACACATTACAAGGGACCAGTCAAGGTGAAGTGGCCTGTTAACACTCCTCCAGTCATAGGGAAGAAAGGAAGGGAGGGGGAGGTAATGTGGGAAGGATGGCCGTTTGTGGATTATAGATTGTTGTAATAAGTAATAAATCCAGTGTGTCTTTTCAGTCCATGATTTGTAGCGTGTAGCAAAGTTATGAATTTAAGCTCCAGGCTCGTCTTTTGAAAGTGCTGTGCTGCTTTCTTTTGAGGATGAGGACTGAAAGACCCGATATAGAATGATCACTTTGTGAAAAGTGTTTACCCACAGGTGGTGTGGTGTTTTTATCTTTTACCATGTGGGAGTTCATCTGAGAGCAGAATGATTGCCTGGTTTCACCCTCCTACTTTGCTGTTTGGGAAGTTCAACTACACCATCTGTTATGACAAGCGTGCGTAGAACCTGTGGATCTTTAAAGGTGTGTTGTAGGGGTGTTAACTGTTGTACCGGTGGAGATATGTCAGCTGTTTTGCATCTGCTGTTCTGACAGGGTCTGGTGCTGCTTTGAGTTGGTGTGTCCTGGTCTATGGGGCTCTTGCTTCTGATGATAAGCTTGAAGAGGTTGGGGGGTTGTTTGAAGGCCAGAAGACAAGAGTTTAGGAAAGATTTCTTTCAGGATGAGGTCCCCTGAGTATGAGTTATAATTGCTTGATGATACTCTGTATGGGTGTGATAAGCAATCTGTTGTCTTGTATTTAGCTGTGACACTCTGAGTAAGTTTCCCAGACTGAGAAAGAGCTCTGTGTAAGTTCAAATACTTGTCTCTCTCACCAATGAAAGAGGCCTAATAAAAGATAGTACCTCATCCACCTTGTCTCTCGAATATCCTGTGATTGACATGGCTATAACAACACTGCATACAAGAATGAAGATGTGTATCTGTCATTTGCTATGACAGCACTACAGACATAGTAACAG
>ML685781.1:6071348-6093777 GCA_007922175.1 Pelusios castaneus
GACGGAATAGGAGGAATTCTCACCACACCAGTCAAGGAGATGGGGCTTCTTACCCAATGGCTGAAGTTGAGTGATATAATAGGAGGAGCTCTCACCACACCAGTCAAGGAGGAGAGGGAAGTGCTGCTTACCCAAGTCAAAGTGAGGAAGGGTAGCAAACCTCTGCTTTTGGCAGAGGAAGCTGAGCTTCTGCTCCCTATCGCTCCCATTTGGGGCATGTCTTCACTGATGGCGGCAAATTCACCCCCGTCAGATCAATCTTCCTGATTGACATGGGTAGATTTTGGAGCTGTCTCTAGGGAAAGCAGCTCCACAGCCACCCCAGACAGCCCCCCACCCCTCCCCCAGCCACACCCCTTCGCTGGCCCTGGGCCCCATCTGGCTCCTGCAGCTGGGCCAGGGCTGGATCCCGCCGGCGCTGGGTCTCAGTCAGGGCCAGATCCCCACGGCTCCGGATCCCTGGCTGGGGCAGGATCTTGCCACCAGGGGTAAGATCTGACCCTGGCTGGGGACCTGGAGCTGCCGCAGGTGGCCCTGGGTCCTGGCCTGAGCCAGATCCCGCCGCCGCTGTTGGCCCTGGATCCTAACCAGGGTCAGATCCCCACAACTCTGGGTCCCTGGCTGGGTCAGGATCTCACCACTGGAGGCAAGATCTGGCCCCAGCCAGGGACCTAGAGCTGCTGCTGGCGGCAGGATCGGACCCTGGCCAAGGCTCTATCCTGCAGGATTAAGTTTTATCTAGACCATCCCCGTCTAACCTACTCTTAAAAACCTCCAGCGATGGATATTCCGCAACCTCCTTAGGAAACTCATTCTAGAGTTAACAATCCCAACAATTACACATTGTTTTCTTAAAGTCCAACCTAAACCTCCCTTGCTGCAATTTAAACCTACTTCTTCTTGTCCTATCCTCACAGGTTAATGAGAATAATTTTTCTCCCTTTTCCTTGTAACGACATTTTATGTACTTGAAAACTGTTATCATAACCCCACTTAGTCTCTTTTTTCTTCAGACTAAACAAACCCAGTGGTTTCATTCTTTCCTCATAAATCAAGTTTTCTATACTTTTATTCATTTTTGTTCTCATCCAGACTTTCTTCCATTTGTCCACATCTTTCCTGAAATATGGTGCCTGGAACTGGACATAATGCTCCAGTTGAGGCTTTATCAGAGCAGAAGCATTACTTATTGGCTATGTCTACACTGGCAAGTTAGTTCGAATTAAGGAGGCTTAATTCGAACTAACTAAAGCCATGGCTACACTAGGCTTTAGTTAGTTCAAATTAAGGACTTCCTTAATTCGAACTAAGAAGTTCGAATAGGGTATTCAAACTAAGGGGTTAATTTGAACTAACTAGTTCGAATTAACCAATGTGGCCATGTTAATTCGAACTAATTTCTTAGTTCGAATTAACCAGCCATTGAAATGAATGGGGATCGCTAATTCGAACTAAGCAAGTGCTTGCTTAGTTCCAACTAACATTCCAGTGTGGCCATGCTAGTTCGAATTAAGCTAATTCAAACTAACTAAAATTAGTTCGAATTAGTTAGTTCGAACTAACTAATTCGAACTAATTTTAGCAAGTGTAGACATAGCCATTATGTGTTGCTTACAACACTCCTGCTAATACATCCCAGAATGATGGTTGATATTTTTGTAACAATGTTACAATGTTGACTCATATTTAGCTTGTGATCCACTATGACCCCCAAATTCCTTTCCACAGCACTCCTTTCCTAAGCAGTCATTTCCCATTTTGTATGCGTGCAAATTATTGTTCCTTTTTAAGTGGAACCTGGCATTTGTCCTTAGTGAATTTCATCCAATTTGCCTCAGAATATTTCTCCAGTCTGTCCAGATCATTTTGCATTTTAGTCCTATACTCCAAAGTGCTTGCGACCCCTCCCATTCAGTATCATCCACAAACTATATAAGTGTACTCTCTATGCCATTGTCTAAATCATCAAAGAAGATATTGAACAGAACCAGACCCAAGACTGATCCCTGACCCAGGACATATCCCCCAGATATGTCCTCTCAGCTTGTCTTTGAACCACTGATAACTACATGGGAATGGTTTTCCAACCAGTTATGTACCCACCTTATAGTAGCTCATTTAAGCCATATTTCCCTATTTTGCTCCTGAGAAGGTCATGCAAGACAGTATCAAAAGTCTTATTAAAGTCAAGATATATATCATATCTACCGCTTCTCTGCTAGCCACAAGGCTAGAATACATATATTGAACCTGATAAGCCTTCACTTCAGTTGGATTTAGGATGACAGAATTTGGTGTAAGGACTCTCGAGGCAAAACAACTTCCTCTAGCACATCTTGTAAAATCAACAGCCACTACACTTGTGCACTGCTGCTTTTCCCTTGAACAGGTTAGTCCAGAATTATGAAAAGTGAAATTATGTTCTGGCCATTCTTCCAGGGTTCCCTGAATTACATATGAAAGAGCAATTTTTTTTTCTGATTTCCTGTTAGCAAAGCTGATGCAAAGACAAATCAAAACAAGCCATTTTCATAGACTTTAAGGTCAGAAGGGACCAGTACGATCATCTAGTCTGACCTCCTGCAAAATGCAGGTCTCAAGACCCCACCCACCGTACTCCAGCAATAGCCCACCAACCTATGACTGAGTTATTTACCTCCTTAAATCATGATTTAAGGAGTTTTAAGATACAGAGAATTCACCAGTAGGTGAGCTATGCCCTGTGCTACAGAGGAAGGTGAAAACCCCCCAGAGCCCAGGCCAAACAGCCCTGAGGGAAAATTCCTTCCCGACCCCAAATATAGCGATCAGTTAAACCCTGAGCACATGGGCAAGTCTCAACAGCCAGTTTTACTCAAGAAACAATTCTCTGTAATAACTCAGAACCCACCCCATGTACTCTTCCCTCCTAGGCCACTTGTGTATCCACCATACATAGCCAAATATCAGTCAATTTCCAAAATGGGCTAATTATACTATCCCCTCCATAAATTTATCAAGCTCAGTTTTGAAAGCAGTTATGGTTTTTGCCCCCATTTCTCAGGAATTAAACCTACTTTACAGGATAACTTACCAAAGTCGATGTCAAGTAGTGCTGCATTGGCACCTTCAATAAGGATTTTCTTTGGGGAGCCATGAAGAGCTTCATACATAAAATAAACACCATCTCGGACCATCGGTCTTATTTTTTCAGCATAACCCTGAAAATTTCAATATAAATGCACATTTCACCAAACAGTGCTAGCAGAATGGCTGGAGCAACAAACAATATGGTCAGCTGTAAAAACTCACAAATAACTTTGACATGCCAATCTCAAAACTACATTTTACCTGTAAAACAAAACAATTGGTTATCATGCCATAAAATAAAATCTGCCCAGTCCCTCATTCAAAAAAAGCCTATTACTGTTAGAATGTTGTATACCAGTTCTGTGTTGTGTGCCTTTAGCAGGGATGATGTTCAACTACATCGCATTGTAAATGGAACATAATCTAGCCATACTAAGGCACATATGGATGGGACAGAGATGCTCTGTGAAACACTAATTGCTCAAAATAGTTCTGCAATAGGTCTGGAAATCTCTTAGATACCCTGAAATACCATCATGGGCAGAAGGATGAGACAAGTGACTGATTACAAGCCTGCATTGCCCAGATCTCTTTCATAAAACATAGTCATTTTATCTTGATACATTACATCAGAATAACAACTACGTTTTGAACATCTTTTTATTAGGACTTACTTTTAACACTCCTTATCTGGAAGCATTCTATTATAAAATATTTTTTTCTGTGATTCATAGGTTGTATGATGATTTGTGTATGTATGTCCTTAATATGCTTTGATTTCTTATATAATTTTTGTAGTTTTACATTTTTTATTAATTTTTAAAGAAATCATTCAGACATTTTCAGTTGGACTTATATTTTAATTATTTTCTATCTTGGGGGTTTTTTGGTTTTTTTTTTTTTACATCTTTAAATACCCAGAAGGCCAGACTAGATGATCACTGTGGCCTTAAAATCTACGATTATATGAATTTTCCTCTCCATTAAATCTTTACCTTTAGTTTTCTCAGTTGCCCTTCTGTGTCTATTTCCAAAGTCGGAAACATTGACTTGTATTGGTGTGCCAGATTTTTGAATCTGTAAAACAACAAAAACTTATATAAGCAGAACTTGCAGTGGTTTCTATTTTTAAAATTATTGGCAACAATTCAGTTCACATCATAAAATAACCTAGTAAAGGTTCTCCAGAGAAAGTACATATAGCTCACATATTAGTATAAACAAACCCTCTCAATGCCCTGGTCATTTAAAGTGACTAAAAGCTATGCAAAACAAACAAGGAGTCTCTTCAAAGCGTCTGACGAAGTGGGATTTTCTCCCACGAAAGCTCATGCAATTAATAAATCTGTTAGTCTTTAAAAGTGCCACAAGACTCTGTTGTCTGTCCAAGGAGTCTCATGGTACTTTTAAAGACTAATACAATTATTTATTGCACAAAAGTGCCACAAGACTCCTGTTTGTTTTGCTGAATAGAATGACATGGTTACCCCTTTTGGAACTTAAAAACTATGCATAATACAGGAAATATTTACTCGAGTTTCCCCCCTCCACCTAATTTTCCTATTTTAAAGATTTGCTCACCAACTTATACACACTAATTTTAAAATATCCTCTTCAAAAGCAAACCTGTCCTCCAAAATGTTCCACTACTTGATGGACTATTTTAGAAGCATTCATAATTGTACCTTGAAGAAAATTCATCAAAGTCAGAAAGGAGATCACAAATACGCAGGCCGGTTCGTGCAGCTTTGGAAGAATATGTTGGTCCAATTCCTTTCTTTGTTGTACCAATACTAATTACACACAAAAAAAATTTGTATATGAAAATATGCTTTATGCTAGTGAAATTTATCATGACTTTTCATTATACTATATATTAGGGAAGTGTTTTGAAATGGAGAAGAATATTTTATGAATAAAGCTCTAAACTTTTTATAACTACAAATACTGTAGTTTTCCCACTTCACTAGACACACATAACTACTGATACTATGCACCACATGCAGAAAAGGCCTCAATCCTTGGGTCTTGTATGTATGTAATAAATAATTACTTAGTATATCATTACTTTTTTCCCTCTTGCACTTGACGCTGCACTTCTTGAAGTCCATCAACTGCCTGGTGAAAGTCAAACACTGCACAGAGAAGGAAAACCATAGGAACAAGATGAGACACCGAAGGAGAAATGCATTTAAAAAACAAAACAAACGGATATCTAGAATTGAAGTGTTAAGTGCAAAAGCCTTTGTGACTGTTGAATATGCGCTGTTCTCATGGGAAGAATTACAGAATATTATGAAAACAATAGTACAGAACTATACATTAGGAACTATCACTTCTATTAATATCTTAGAGTTAAAGTTTATTCATTTTCTATAGCATGAGATGAAACAATATTAGATACAAATACATGATGGTTTTGCAAGGTTTTGAAAGCTACATGTTGGGCCTGTCATTTGTGTTTCCCACCAGTCCTTTCAATGCCTTTAATCTTCACTTTGAAAAAATACTTACCAATGTGTGCTCTGTCTGATATGATGAGTCTTTTCTCCCAATCCTTTAAACCTGTCAGAAGACACACATTAAAAGACTTAAGATTTATATTCTACTGAACTTGTCAAACATGAGCATTTAATTTTAGTTTTCTTCCATCTTTCTTTTAGTTCCCTTTCTTGTTAATTGTATTTCAAATCCAAATATATAGTTAACTTTAAATGGAGTATAATTTACTTTGGTTAAAACATAGCTGGTTATGCAACTCACAAGTTACCATTTTTTCTGTTAATAAACTGTTTTCAGGTCAACTGTTTTCAACTGGAAAATAAATTCTGATTTGTTGTGGAAAAAAATAATCGAGTATTCTTCATAATGCCATTATATTATAACACACGTTCATTTTTTTGTTATAAATTAAATCAAAAGCTATTAACTCTGTTGTTAATGATATTTTATTTTTTTTCAAAGTCCTGTCTATCTATTAAAATACTTTAAAACAAATTTGTAAATAGCACCCATAATTTCTTGCCATGAAAGTACAGAATTTGTATTTATAAACATTTCTGCACAGAAGCTAGGACACAGAAATCTTGGTCCTGTTGAAGTCAATAAGATTTTTTGCCATTGACTTCAGTGGAACCAGGATTTTACTTTATCTTTTCTGCAGCTAATAACTGAGCCCATAAAATTCAGAGACCGTTCTTGAAAATTTGTCCATAAGACTGAAACATGTTCACACTATATTTTGTCAGTATTGCTCTCTAAATTATTTTAAATCTGGAAAATTGCTGTACAGAGTATTTATGGCAAATGGTCAAAGTTACAGGCTCTCAAATTTATTTTGATTTATCTACCATTACTAAAAAAAAAATGTTAAAAAAGTTAGTAGACACAAACCTTTCTTTTCATTTTTTTCAGCTTCTTCAAACAAGCCTGGCAAATGTATAACAACTCCATTACCTTAGGGAAAATACAAAAGATTTATTTTATGAAGCAGGAAATGCAATATTTATCCTTCAAAATGACTTGTGTAAATATATTTTATACTGAAAAAATCTTCCCTAGGACTGAAGATTTTCCTGTACTTATCCTTAACTAGCTTCAAGAACCATCATAGCCAAATTCACATTTGGTGTAAATAGATGTAAATCCACAGTAGAATTGTACCTGCTCTTACGTCAGGTCTGAAGTTTGGGTCTGATTCAAAGCCATCTGAAGTTAATTGAGTCTTTCCATTGATTGCTATGGAGTTTGGATAGTTTCAAAGGGATAGCCATGTTAGTCTAGTTTTGAAAAACAAACAAGGAGTCTGTGGCACTTTTAAAGACTAACAAATGTAGTTATTGCATGAGCTTTCATGGGTGAAAATCCCACTTCATCAGATGCTTGAAGATGGAGAACTTACAGAACGGGAGGAAAAATAAATGCAGGGACTTTGAATGAAGCTCTTGGACCCCAATTCCTCCTTGATGTAAGTTCAAAGAAGAAATTGATGGACTCACATTAGGACAAATATGGCTTGTAGTATTTAAGACTTTGTCCATCAAATGTATGTCTTTACAGTGAGCTCAAAATAGCCACTGTGACGCATGAGCAATGCCTTTTCCTCATTATAAAGGTGCAAATTAAATTCATTCAGCAATGTTGTGTGTACTGGAGATAAGGAAGGATTAAAGAAATAGTGATCTGGAAACAGCTGCTACTTGCTTCCTCCTGGGAGCATGAGAAATACATGCAGTATCTGCCTCTTTGCATAAGTCTAGACTGGCCATTAGTTATTTTCCATGCTAGCTGGAAATGGAGCAAGCCATATTTGTCCCCAGAAAAACCAGAAGTTTTCCTTGTTATATTTTAATGTTATAAGCAGAGATAGGCCAGAACCAGAACCACAGATCTGAGCATGTCCAGAATTTGGAGTGGGAAAAGATTTAAAATCGAGGACTTGTCTACCCTTGCAATAATAGAGTCGCAGCTACTACACTGTAGCACTTCAGTGTAGACACTACCTATGTCGATAGAAGGGGTTCTCCCACCAGCACAGGCAATTCACCTACCTGAGAGGCAATAGCTAGGTTGGAGGAATATTTTTTTCCATTAACCTAGTGCTGTCTGCACCAGGGGTTATGTCAGTTTAATTATATCACTCCAGGGTGTGGAATTTTCACACCCCAAAGTGATGTAACTATATGCAGATTGATGTTCCTAGTACAGACCAGCCCTAAGAATCTGACTGAGACCAACCTTTAGAATAGTTATAACTATATGTTAGTGTAGTTTTTATGATTTTGGCGTAATGGTAAAGGAAAACTTCACATATTCTGCTTCGTACAACATCCTGAAATCTCAGTGTAAGATGCATTTCATAAAAGAAGGATGCCGTGACACTTATTCTTTTCTAAAGCATTTATTTACATTTGTCGTTTTTTACATATTTCCTGTAGCATCTACCTTTGCTGATGAGTGGTATAATAAACAATAAACAAGATAAAAACTTTAGCTTTCCAAACACTTTATCTCCTAGGGCCAAATCTTCAGCTCTGATGCCAAAAAACCCCAGATTGTTCATGTAAAACAACCAATTTAGTAACACAAGTGCAGAGATACCAAATCTTGGGTAGGCTCAATCACTCATTTTTTAAAAATCTGACCACTGGCCTCTATTTTTTTAAATGATCCATTAGTTTAGCTCAGCTATAGTAAACATCCTGAAGTGCAGCTCATGCTAAAGGTGGTCATTATGCACGAACTAGGGCTAGATACAGCCTCTGAAATTCAGTTCTGATTTGCATTCCAGCTATTACATTCAGCAAGCCCAATGCAAACAATGTTGTGATGACGCTTGTATCATGATATTGTGACACAAAGATCATAACATTGTAGTGTGACATCAGCCCAGAAGAGCACATATTTCAGGAAGTGAGG
The DNA here is from genome assembly GCA_007922175.1 of Pelusios castaneus. NCBI lineage: Eukaryota > Metazoa > Chordata > Testudines > Pelomedusidae > Pelusios > Pelusios castaneus. Next base: position 6,079,836 of record ML685781.1, read on the forward strand.
ATGGCAAGCGAGTGCCTGGAAGATATCCAGTCAACTGCTGAGTCTTGGGACCTATTTCTGGAATTTAGGAGAAGAGGGGTAGAAAAAAAGTGAAAGGATCATTTAGGGTATGTGAAGGTGTTTGCATCTGCAAAAAACAGGCACATGCACGCACACAGGCAATTCTGGACATGTACATGTGGAAGGCAAGAGTTGAACTCTTAAATATCATAAAGAAAAGCAAAGAGGCACAAAGGGAAGATTTACATTTTCAGAGTTTCTTTGATACTGGATATGAAAAAAACACTGAGTGAGAAATCACTTGGTGAGAAAGACAACAAATAATCTTATAATTGTAATAAAAATAAAACAGCCGAAAACAAAACAGCCAGTTTATTTTAGAAAGCCCTGGTTATGATCACCTTCCATGCAACATTAACTTTGGAACAGGACAAGACATTTATCTTACCAATGAAGGAAATTGCCTTTGGATTAATTATGCCACTAGGAAAGAGGTGAAAATCATACTCCTTCCCATCAACGACGACAGTATGGCCTGCATTGTTCCCACCCTGCAAAAAGAAGGCACATAAATGAATAAGGACACTATCATATCCTTCTACTATCGCAGCTTAATATTTGGTGGTTTATCTTCATTATTTCTGCCTTCACATTCTGATCAGGTCCCCATGTCCTCCACCTTATTTTAGTTTTTCAGTTTTGACCAGCCTTCCAAAGTACTATAGTCTGGCTACATCTTGTATGGATTTTATTACTTTTGAAAAAAAGGCCAATGGCATATTGGGCTGCATCAGTAGGAGTGTTGCCAGCAGATCGAGGGATGTGATAGTTCCCCTCTATTCGGCATTGGTGAGGACGCATTTGGAATACTGTGTCCAGTTTTGGGCTCTCCACTACAGAAAGGATGTGGACAAATTAGAAAGAGTCCAGAGGAGGGCAACAAAAATTATTAGGGGGTTGGAGCACATGTCTTACGAGGAGAGACTGAAGGAAGTAGGCTTATTTAGTCTGCAGAAGAGAAGACGGAGGGGGGATTTGATAGAAAGGAGCTAGGCTGTTCTCGATGGTAACAGAGGACAGAACAAGGAGCAATGGTTTCAAATCACAGCTGGGGAGGTTGTGGTTGGATATTAGGAAAAACTTTCTCATTAGGAGGGTGGTGAAGCATTGGAATGGGTTGCCTAGGGAGGTGGTGGAATCTCCGTCTTTGGAGATATTTAAGGTTTGGTTAGACAAAACCCTGGCTGGGGTGATTTAGTGGGAGTGGTCCTGCTTTTAGCAGGGGGTTGGACTAGGTGATCTCATGAGGTCCCTTCCAGCCCTATGATTCTGTGGTGGGAGGGATGGGAAAGCATGGTGTGGAGGAAGAAGGGAATAGCAGTGCATTCAGAACCTTTGGCATGGAGGAAAGAGGGAGCACACAGAACACCTGGCATGGAGGGAAAGGTGAATGCACAGACCCCCTGACATGCAGGGATAACAGGGGATGGCATGGGTGGACATTCAGAGCCCTCAGATGGCATGGAAGGGATTAGGGGGTGCATGTTGAGCCCCCCCTGGCTTTACTCATCCCAGCAAAGAACAAAGAAGTACTCCAGGTGGCCTAGAGTGGATGCAGGGGAAGCACCCAATCAGGAATCAGAAGGGCCATATAAAAAGGAACAGCAGGGCTAGGGCAGTTAGTTGCTGCCTGGAGGTGAAAGAGGGAAGGCTGACTTCCTGGCTGGCTGGAAGAGTAGTAGGATTGCAGACAGCTCAGTGTGGGCAGGACTGAGCCCAGGGAAGGTTGCCATAGACTGGGAGAGCTAAGAAGGAGCTTGTGGCTGGCTGTGGGGAGTGACCAAGGACTGAATCCAGAACCTAGCCAGACCAAGCAAGTATACTGTATTGGACCCTCCTGGACAGTTATGGAAGGCAGTGTCTTCAGGGAGGACCAGATGGGGGTGCTTAAAAGAGGTGGATACCACCCTAATCCATGAACTAAGTGATTGCAGACATTCATTCAATCAGTGGGATACTTGTGAGAGATGGATGCCACTCATTTCTAAACTAAGAAATTGCAGGCTCACATACGATCAGAAAGTGAGAAGTAAGTGACAACCCTGTTGTACCTGCCATGGGGAAGAGGGGGAGATGGGGGCACATGAGTCCTGGGAACATGGGGAGAATGAAGCAACCAACCATGGGGGAAGGGGGAAATACGAGGCCACACAGAGCATGCTAGTGAACAGCAGGGTGTTCCTGAAACAGAAGAGGATGGGAGGGTCACTCACTCACTAGGAGATTATGGGGTGGAATAGAGGGATGCAATGAGGCCCTCGTGTGTGCAATGAGCTCTGCCTATAGAAACTAGGAGGTATTCAACCTCCTACTTCTGTCTTTTTTTAATTGTAAGATGTTGAAATCAAAACAAAACGTTTCACTCTCCTAAAGAGCTCATCCTTAATATGATTAATAAATACAAAAACACAAATACACACAGCTTGAGACCTGAGCAAAGCTTCTGACTAGTAAAAGGATATACAAAATTAATATCCTTAACTGCAGCTCTGTATTTCATACTAGTAAGGTTAAATAGTTCTTGGCTGTAAAGAGAACTCCTCCTTCCCCAGAACAACCTTCCCAAAACTGGTCTGCAGAAGATGGGAAGAAAAGTAATGTATTCAAAATTTGTTACAGCCCACTCAAAATCCTAAACAGGATAGTTAGACATCCTGATAAAAATTAGCAGAACATCAGAACAGAAGGATTAAAACCAGAACAGCAAAAGACATCTGCTCATTTTTAGCCCGTCTCCTTTACAGAAATGTAATCATGTTCCTACGGGAAGTTACATAACCCAAGGATGTGACCATTGCTGCTCTTGTATCTGTAAACAAGTTAGTAACTGCTAGCCAGTCACACAACAAATGAAATAAAACAGATGTCACTTCATCTTAATTCTCATTTGTTTTCTTCTAATGATCATATAAGATAATACATTCAGCAGATTTTATAATGATATTGGCTTGTTTTCTTAGGGAGCTTTGGTAACTTTAAACCTGACCTTCTCATTCTGTATTTATAATCCAGGTGTTCCTGACATTCTCTCATTGGTACCCAAAGGAGAGACCTAAATTTAAAATAGCTGTCTCACCATGGTGTTCTAAACTCTGTAATCATATGATGTATCCTATACATATTAATGGCTGATGTGAAAAATATGACTTCGGATCACCACAAGTACCAGAATTGCTACACAAATTAAGTTTAAATTTTTATAGTGTGTAATTCCTTACATTAAGTTTTAAATTCCTTGCATAGAATCATAGAATCATAGAATAATAGGGTTGGAAGGGACCTCATGAGGTCATCTAGTCCAACCCCCTGCTAAAAAGCAGGACCACTCCCCCTAAATTATCCCAGCCAGGGTTTTGTCTAACCGAGCCTTAAAAATCTCCAAAGATGAAGATTCTACCACCTCCCTAGATAGCCCATTCCTAGTGAGAAAGTTTTTCCTAATATCCAACCTTGACCTCCCCAGCTGTAATTTGAAACCATTGCTCCTTGTTCTGTCCTCTGTTACCCTCGAGAACAGCCTAGCTCCCTCCTCTTTGGAGCAACCCTTCAAGTAGTTGAAGGTTGCTATCAAATCTCCCCTCAGTCTTCTCTTCTGTAGACTAAATAAGCCTAGTTCCTTCAGTCTCTCCTCATAAGGCATGTGCCCCAGCCCCCTAATCATTTTTGTTGCCCTCCTCTGGACTCTTTCTAATTTGTCCACATCCTTTCTGTAGTGGGGAGCCCAAAACTGGACACAGTACTCCAGATGCGGCCTGACCATGTCGAATAGAGGGGAATTATCACATCCCTCGATCTGCTGGCAATACTCCTACTGATGCAGCCTAATATGCCATTGGCCTTTTTCGCAACAAGGGCACACTGTTGGCTCATATTCATCTTCCCGTCCACCATAACTCCCAGGTCCTTTTCTACAGTGCTGCTACTTAGCCTATCGGTCCCCAGCCTGTAGCAGTGCATGGGATTTTTCCGTCCTAAGTGCAGGACTTTGCACTTGTCTTTGTTGAACCTCATGAGGTTTCTTTCAGCCCAGTGTTCCAATTTGTCCAAGTCTCCCTGGATCCTGTCCCTGCCCTCCAGAGTATCTACCATTCCCCCCAACTTGGTGTCATCCGCAAACTTACTAAGCACGCAGTCTATTCCATCATCAAGATCATTAATGAAGATGTTGAATAGAACTGGCCCCAGGACCGACCCCTGGAGCACTCCACTCGTTACCGGTTGCCAACCAGACATCGAGCCATTGATTCCTACCCGCTGAGCCCGTTGATCTAACCAGTTTTCGATCCACCTTACGGTCCACTCGTCCAACCCATACTTCCTTAACTTGCCGACGAGAATGCTGTGGGAAACCGTATCAAAAGCCTTGTTAAAGTCAAGGTATATCACATAACGGCTCTTCCCGCATCCACAAATCTAGTCATCTCATCATAGAAGGAAATCAGGTTGGTCAGGCATGATTTGCCCTTGGTGAATCCATGTTGACTGTTCCTGATCACTCTATTTTCCTCCAAGTGTTTCAGGATGGATTCCTTGAGGACCTGCTCCATGATCTTCCCAGGGATTGAGGTGAGGCTGACTGGTCTGTAGTTCCCCGGATCCTCCTTTTTCCCTTTCTTAAAGATAGGTACTATATTTGCCTTTTTCCAATCCTCCGGGACCACCCCCGTTCGCCACGAGTTCTCAAAGATAATGGCCAGCGGCTCTGCAATCACTTCCAACTCCCTCAGCACCCTCAGATGCAGTTCATCCGGCCCCATGGACTTGTGCACATCCAATTTCATTAAGTGTTCCCTAACCTGACTTTCCATCACCGAGGAAAATCACCGAGGAAAATTGCAGTATGTTGCTATTGAAAAAGTACTAATAGTAGATGGCAAGGAGCCTATATCAAAGGACCAAGCAAGTGTTCACTCACAAAAATAAAAAGCGGGCTCCACCAGTTCTGCAATCCCTTCATACTCAAGAATGCCAAAGACAGACAGACAGACAGACAGACACACACACACTCTTTATTAAACATTGGGGGCTAGATCCTCATGCAGAGGTGATGTGCACACCACGCAAATTGATGTGTGTGTGGACATACACTAATATAGCTTAGAGCTCCATATCCTCCTGTAGCTCTCTCAGGGGCTAGTCCCTGTTCACTGAGTTAGAAGGCTGCTCCAATTTAACCACTTCTGGAAAAAGACCCAGTAGCCAAGGATCAACATGGTAGGATATTTCAACCACATTCCTTAGTCTGGTTATGTCCACCTTTCTTTGCTAAAGCAGCTGGACATCATAGGCCTGAAGTAAAAATCTGTACCACAGAGTATACTGGGCAAACCTCTCTGGTTAAGTTATGCCACTTTAATTCTCTTATTAGATCACATACCCTAGAGTATACTATTTCCAATACCTGTTGTTTCCCAGATGTCTTACCAGAATTCTTAGATAATGAACATCAGTGTTGTGTTTTCTAGTTTACCAACTTGACTCTTGAGCCTCTGATACCAGCAAACTTCTTCACCAGATTTTCTCCCATTTCTCCCTCCTGTCAGATCCTGGATGAAGGGAACAGGGCTAGTGGCAGAAGTTTGGGAGTCCAGAACTTAAGCCAGAGGTCAGAGTCAGTTTCAGGGTTAAGAGTTAAGCCGTGGATTAGAGAGAGTCAGGAATGAGGCCAAGGGTCAGTAGCAGATACCATGGGGTCAAGTCAAAGCTTGAATCCAAGTCAGAGCCAAGATTAGTATCAGGAACAGAGAAACAGGGTACTAATGGCAGCTAGCTATGGATCCACACTGCTGCCTGCACTCTTCCTAGTATACCCCTGGACTTGTATTGGGACAAGAAGCAAATCAGGGACCATTAAGAGCTCTGTCACTTAGATCTCTTGAGGCATAACTTCCCCTGACATTGAATCTCTGTGAAGTGTAGGTCATGGAGTGTGGCAAAGTTAGAGTTGCTGTCTGGTGGCAATGTGGATGTTAGTTACCTGGTAGCCGTGCAGGCCTAGACTCAAATCCCACCAATCTTTGCATCTCCCCCTGCTACCAGGTAGGGTTTGTGGTTGCATAGAAGGCCACCATAAGGTTGCCTGCATGCACCTGGGATGCTTACTCCCAGTACTGCTTCTCAGGACCACAGCACTTCTTCAGTCAATGAGACACCAGAGAAAGCCACACTTCATTCAAGTCCAATATTTTGTGGAACACGTATTTGTCGTGAACCTGTAGCTGCACTGGAGGAGGCTGATGTCTTGATGCACAAATGGGCTGTCAACATACGGCTTAAGTAGGCACACCCGAAACACTGCATGTACCTGGAAGGACCTGGGTAGTCGGACCCAGTTACAGGGATGATCACCTGGCTGATCACATTGGGCCAAAGTACTGGTGATCTCCAGCTCAGCTGGACAGTCATAGCCATGGCGCAGTGGTAGGGCATCCACATTCTTCTCGAAAAAAATCCAGTGTCATGATATTTGGTGAGAAGAGCAAGAGTATGTTCTGCCAGGGCTGCAATCTGGACTCTGGCTCCTCAGCAGCCTCATGGACTGAGGCTGGAAGGGTGCATCTTGAAGCCAAGATATGTCTGATGATGCATGCAGACAAATTTGTTGACAGAATTCAGAGCAGAAGATTTTCTGCTCACTCCAAAGCATGTGGGTCATAAGTGGTCAGCAATGGGACACTGAATTATGGTGAAGCATGGTAAGTGGATCACTCCAAACTATAGGCTCTTCCTGTATAACATCTTCTGAGGTTTCCATATTGTTTCCATATTTCTGAATAAAGGAGAGAGCCTTCCCTACAAAAGGGGCCATTTTCTCTACTGCAGGATGGTCAAGATCTGTGCAGTACTGGAGTCTATAAAACTGTCCACAGCTCCAGAGTTCACCAGCATCCACTAAGGGGAGTATTTGTTGGGGTTTCCCTGGAATGTGCAGGCAAACCTGCATTTGTAAGTACGATGAGGAATCCCTGTCTTGGATGTGCACCATTAAGAAGTGTGAGGCAGCCTGTGGGAAAGATATCCCAGGGTCTGCCCAGGCTGATCTTGTTTACTGGGCCTGGGCTTGATCATTTCTTGACTTTTTCTGCGTAATTTTTTCCATTCACTTTTGCAATGCAATTGTATGGTTTGATACCAGTTATGACATGCAAGGTTCCTTCTTGAATGCTCTACCATATTGTTATGGTATCATGTTTCCTGCAGCATCATGTATGTGTACAGATGTGAAGTATGTTACATGGCTCAGACTACCAGGGCCATCTCTCTCAGCACCAAGGCTGCACAGGTGCATGACGAATTGAGCTCCCTAGCTCAGGTGGGACAAAGAATCACACAGCAGCAATGAAGGAGGAGGGACGAGCGGGATTTTAAAAAGGATACACTGCAAACTTTTAGAAGGTTTTTGCCAGAGACTCTCCATCTTGAAACACCTAAAAGAAGGATTGGGTCCTGACTAGAAATAGGCAGAGATCAGCTGCAAACCATCACAGCCAGACTTGAGTGATGAAATTAGAATAATTGTAGTGGTGTTGTTAATTTAGCATGCATTTTATGTCTTTTAGTTGCTTGTGGTAACTCCTGACTCCTTTATTAAATGATTATAGCAAATCAATGCACATACTCACTCAAAATCAAATTCTAATCAATAAACTAGCATTTGTTTTATCTAAAGCTGTGTGGACTTTAAAGGGTGTGAATCAGACAGGCTGGACATATCCATTTCAATGTCAAATGGACGGACAAGGGTCTATAAGTCTACAGTGATTGGGGAAGAGACACAAACCTGTAGAACGGAAGCTCCCCATAAGGTATCTGGGGGTGCCTGCAGGGGGACCATCCCATGAGCAACCAGAGGGCACACACCTCTTTCTGGGATTGATTATAGGCAGGAGGCTAGCGTGGAGTGTCTCAGGAGTGAGTGGTCACCTGGAATAATGGGGTAAGTCTGGGTGCAAGAGTGGAGATCAGGGAGGATCACAGAAGCACACTGGACCAGATTCTGGGAGGGGACGGTCACAGTCTCATTTCCATATTTCTGGGTACAGGAAAGAGCCTCCCCTACAAAATTAGGGCCCTTTTCTCTATTGCAGGATGGCTAAGGCCTGTGCAGTACTGAAGTCTATAAAACTGTCCACAGTCCCAGAGTTCACCCGCATCCACTAAGGGGAGTATTTGTTGGGGTTTCCCTGGAACATGCAGGAAACCTGTACTTGTAAGTATGAGGGATCCCTATGTCTTGGATGTACTTCATTAAGAAGTATGAGGCAGCCTGTGGGACAGATAGCCCAGGGTCTGCCCAGGCTAGTCTTGCTTACTGGGCGTGGGCTTGATTGTTTCTTGCTTTTTTCTGTATGAGAGTTCATGACAAACCATTGGCAAATGTGTTACCCGATTCTCCACAGCAGAAGCACAAGCCACAGTATTAGTAATCAGGCTGCATTGATCTGCACAGGTTCTGGGACCAGACTCCAGACTGGTCTGCATGTGCAGGGTCCGGTTCTCAGACAAAAGTCAGATCATTTGTGCCTATCATGGGTAGTTCTTCCCGTGGACTATTAAAGTTAGATGTGTCTAGTGTCCCCTGGGACACAGAGACAGTGGGCTGTCCTCTTCCCAGCAAGTTTTCTCCAGGGGTTAAAGGTGGTCCAGGCAAACCACCAGGATCTTCGGTGAAGGAAGGCAGAACTAATATCTTCAGTTCCAGAATCTCAAATTCTTGCCAGGGGTCAGAGCCAGTATCAAGGTTGAATCAAGCTAGAATCTTGAGTTAAACCAAGGATCAGAGAGTGATTGGAAATCAGGCTGAGGATCAATGCCAGGTAACAGGGTGTGTGTTGGGATTCTAGGAGTCAAAATCTAAAATACCAGGTGATCAGGAACAGAGAAGCAGGGCAGCTAGCAAAGGATCCACACTATTGCCTGGACGCTTCTTGGTATGCACCATGGGTTTACAAAGGGACAAGGAGACAATCAAGGATTGCTAAAACCACTGTCATTCAGACCCCTTGAGTTGGAACTTCCTGTGGCATTGAACCTCTCTGGCTTATTGGTTACAGAGTCAAAGCAAGTGAAAGTGTCGGGATGTAAGATGCTCACTATTCCTGCTAATGAACGTTCAAACCATGCCCTTATACATCCATCTTAATCCCAGTCTTCCCCCTAAATTTTCTTATTCATTAACCTTTCAATGCCTCACTCGATAACATCAGATACACTTTATCTTAATGTGTTGTTCACAATCCCTTCTGCCCACTTGAGAAACTGCTGGACTGCAACTGAGAAATAATGAGATTATGGGATTTATATTATGTTTCAATTGCAACACTATACCTTCATTACTAATATCACCCACACTTCTTCTGTCTTCCAATGTCTGAAATGCCTTTTATTGTAAAGCTGAGAATTCTTAATTGGAAAATAATCCAAGTTGGATACAGGTAACTTCTCTATAGTTTTCCTGCATAGCCAGAGAGCAACTAATAAAAGGACTTGAGCTGCTGGCAAGATTTTTGTAACCATGGTTTTGTGTTTTTTTGCAAACTTCTCCCAGCTGCTTATGGAGGTAGACTCAGTCTGATAGCAGCCACTTCCCTCATTTGGAGTTCCATCTCCACTGCTCATTCCTAAAGGAATTCTAACATGAGTTGCCAGGTTGTATTTTTCAATAATCCTTTAAGAACATTTTCTTCCAGACATCCGAAAGCTAGAAGTGACATTGATCTCACAAATCTACTGTTTGGCATGGATGAGTGAGGAACAGCAGCCTCAAATAGAGTGAATCTACAATCTTATTTATTAGCTGCTTGGACTAATCACTATTGCTAAATCAATGTTACACTTCTTTCAGTCTGATCTACGAGAGACGCATCAAGTCTGCGCATAATTTTTTCTAATCTAATCAATCTCTACACAAAATCCATTACACTTATTGACTGTTATGAGGACCACTGTGAAGTACTTGTCACAACAATGGCACCAGATGAGTTTTCATTATCAGAATGTGGATACTTTCCCTTTTTATAAAAAAGTTGATGAAATTTTGTCAACATTTTCCCTAACAATTTTTTGTGGGGGCAAGTTGTGAGGGGGAAAGAATGGTTTGTTGTTGGTTTTCTTTGTTTGTTTGTTTGTAGCAACAAGACGACTTTAGTGGATCTGGTGAAATTGTTTGGTTACTGAAATTTGAAACCTTTAGAAAAATCTTTTGATTTCAGCAACCAAAACTCAAAGAACCACTTTCAATTTTTCAAAATAAAACCTAGCATCAGAAAATGACAGTTCTCTGGAAACATCTGTTTTGGCTAAATAAAAAATTCTTTTTTGGCTGGAAAAAAGTGTCAAATGACTAATTTTGACAGCTCTAGTTGAATGCTCTGCATCATATATTTTCATACCGGTATTAGCCTACTTTTCCACATAGCTCTGAATTTCTTTGCTATAAGTCAAATTTGTGGGGCTAAATTTTCTGCTGTTGTCCATTAATACACATTCAAAAACCTGAATATATATATATATGTAATCCCAGTTGTTTGCTTGCACAAAACAAATTGTAGTTAGGGGCATTAAACTTTTTGCACATAAAATGCATTTTTGTATTTGCTTCTTTGGGTTTGCCTATCCAATAAGATTTGCCCACATGAGGCAGGCATTTTAATTAAGGGAGATTGAAAATGTGTCTTCTAGTACTGTCCAGGATTATAGCTAGGTAACAATCTTTCCTATTTATAGAAGTACAAAGTAATTGCTGAACTAGAAGAGACTTGCAAGGATTTTCCAATGTTCTGCATACTATAGAGGTTTTTTAGCCTTTATTCCAGTAAAAGTGCAAAGAATTACACAACAGTCATCTTATATATGTGCAAATAAACTCCACCTGAAACAATGTGACCAAAAAAATCTGGGACTGGGGCCTTCTTTTGAAATGTAATATTGCAAATACAGCCAGAATTGCAGAATCCAGCTGGCCAATGTGGAATTTGATTTTCCTACCAGGGTAGGGTGCCTGTAAACTTCCCATGTGGACGTGGAGAAGCAAGACAGAATGGAAATAAGATTCTGTTTTGAAATGGACTTCCAGAGTTCCTGGCTGTCCCTGCTTTCCATTCTTTTCTTAGTCTCCATGACTTCCACTTTATTTCCCATGGCTGAGACTTGTGAAAAATCTGTCACTTGCATTGATAAATCCACATCCTAAAAACTCTTGTTAAATGTTTGATTAAAAATTCCAACTGTTATTTTGAAAGGGATCTTGAAACAAATTTGGCCCCAAATTTAAATTCTATTAAAAAGAAAAACACTTGACAAACCCTTAGATGTGAAAATATGCTCCCATGATAGATTTCATTCCAGCAGAAACAACTTTTTAAAAAGAAATGAATACTCCTCTCCAGTCAGGTGTACAGACAGCTTTTGTTTATTTAGGGGATGGAAGGGGGACTAGAATTATACAAGAATAATAGCTGTTCAATATAACTTTAATGAGAATTCTGTATTGTAACTAAATTTGTTCACTTTTAATAAAGTGAGATGAATGAACATCTGTTCCAAATTCAGTGTTTCTTTTATTTACTAATGCAATCCTGAACACTCCAAGTCCCCAGTTGTCTCTGCCCATGAGTCTGCAAAACCAAACACTGCCATACTAAGAACTTGGATCCTGACTCTGCAAACACTTAAACAGATGTGTAATTTTACTCCCATAAGCAATCCCCATTGAATTCTCATGTGAGTAAAGTTACACTCATGCTTATATGCTTGGAAGACTGGCTTCTTGAATGTGAAATGGACTATAAACAAAAGCGAGGGGAAAAAACTTTCTTAATTTTCATTGCCAATGATGAGACGTGCAAACAAACAAGATAGTTTAAAACTAAACAGCATTTTAAAAGTTCTCTTAAATAATCTGTAGTGTTACTATTAACACAAGCTACCATGATTTATTTACACTATGATTAAGTTGACAGAATCTTTTTAAAATGTCCTCTAAGTAGCCAATTTTCTAATGAAGATTAGCACTCTAAATATTTTATGTGGAAAAAGACATTTTTTAAGCTAAAGCACCTTATGATGTCTACTTCTACTGTTTTGCCACTAAAAAAATTAAGATATTGTGATTTTTATTTTATTTTTTTCTTCAAAATGGTTAATCTCCCCTCAACCACTACCCATTCAAGTCCAGATCCTCTAGTCACATCTGCACTGTACTTAACTTTGTTACCTGGTGTAGTGGTATTTGGACCTAAATAAAGTTTGTCTATATCTAGTCTCAGGCTTTTAAAGCTAATCCTCCCTCTCCCCCACTATTCATTCTAAACCCAGTACATATATTCCTACCTATAGAAGTGTATGGAGAAAATAGTAAAGAAAACTTAACTATAGTAGTATGAATGCACATTCATTAGTCACCATTTGTACGGAAACCTACCAAGTTGATTCAGGATCCAGGAGCTTACCATACTAATTGAAAATACTTGACCCACATGCTTAATATTTAACCCAGAATACAAAGTTTATTTGCTTCACACATTTAACTAGGAAATGTCCTTGGGGTTCTCTTAGTTTCAAAGATATCTGAGCTTTTCACTGGTCATCCTTGTAAACAAGAACATTTCTTACGACCGGTTAACTAAACTTGTATGAATACAATCAGAATGACATTTATATACATATTTATGGTAAGTTAAAAGGTGAGAGACAAGGTGGGAAGGAAAGGGACAAGCAAGCACCCATCAATCAGAACTTGAGGACACAGTGCAAGGAGGGGGAATGGTCAGGCACAGGCCACCAGAAAACTCTCACCTTACTTGCTCTGATCTCTGGTCACCTTTGGGAAACTTTTCTCCAAGAGGCCCATCATTGGCCACCTGCTGCACACATCCCTGCCCCCAGCCAATGGGCCCCTGTCAGATGGCAGCAGACTGCCTCACTCACACATGGCCCATGCCTGTCTGCACATGGAGATCTTGTGTCTCTTATCAGGAACAGTCAGCTATTTATATTTATAGTTCAAGGCTTTTTTTTTTTTCCTTCCTAGTGACATTTCAGACTGCAACCAGATGAGGGAAAAGGCCCCAACCCCCTCAGGGAAGCCACACACTCCTGACTCAATTGCTGGTGTATTCACTGTACCTTAAATTCTTTAAATCATGATTTGAGAAATTTCATACCTTAATCATAGGTTAGAAGTTTAATGCAGAAGTGGGTGGGGGAGGTTCTGTGGCCTGCATTTGTGCAGGAGACCAGACTAGATCAGTGGTTTTCAAACTTTTTCATTGGGACCTAGTTAAAAAAATCATTTATGCCTACAACCGAACAACCCCATCTTTGAGTAATGCATTCCAGCCTTTGGCAGCAGCAGCCGGGAGTGCCAAGACCCAATACCTGAGGATCTGTGACCCAATATTGGGTCCCCATCCTATGACTGAAAATGATTGGACTAGATGATCATATTGGTCCTTCTGCTCTTAGTGTCTACCAGTCTCCGGAAGCACAGGGGCAAGGAAGGGAAAGTAAAACAGGGAATTTCAAAGGGGCAGCCCTGTTAGTGTAGGACAACAAAACAAACAAGAGTCGGTGGCACTTTTAAAGACGAACGTTTATTTAACGCATTTGTTGTTTTTAAAAGTGCCCCGAGCCTCCTGGTTTGTAAAATAAGGAATGAGAAGGTGGGGGGGAAGGAGAAGAGAGAAGCCGAATGCCAGTGCCCTGGATGGCTGCGTGCAGAGACAGACAGATGGTACCTAGAGAGGTGTGGGGGAGTAACGAAGATCGGAAGAGATGGCAGCAGAACAGACCGAAGAGAGAAGGGATGGGGAAGGGGAGAAGACCAAGGATGCCCGAGGGCGAGGTACAAAGCAAAGCGGAGGAAGCCCAGAACCGGAGCGAA
>ML685781.1:6093787-6105765 GCA_007922175.1 Pelusios castaneus
GCCCTGCACCCACCTGGCACCTGCAGACGATGTCAGACTCCGTGGCCAGCAGGTCAACCACCTTCCCTTTGCCTTCGTCCCCCCACTGCGCCCCCAGCACCACGGTCACCCTGCTCCCGGCTGGCTCGTCGCGCGCCCGCTTCGTCCCCGCGCCGGGCTGCGTAGCGCGGCCGTTGGACGCCCGGCTAGAGGCCATGGGGCCTGCCCGGTTAACTCAGCGCCACCCGCCCCGGAGCCGAGCCGCGCGCGTGGTGCACCGCCGGCCCCCGCCGCCCCTTTAGCCAACAAGGCCCGGCCAGGCCCCCGGAGGTGGGGGGGGGGTCACACCTGTCTACAGAGAAACCTCCGCCAGGCGGAGGGACATCCGGCTCCCGCCCACAGCCGCAGCTCTACCGCGTGCCGCCCCTCCCAAACAGTGTGATGATGACGACAGCGAGCCCCGCCCCCCTCAGCTCGCTGTTTTCCTCCGCCTGTCCCTGCCCGCGCGCGCCACCCCGTTCCCGTCTCCTGATTGGGCTAAAGTTTGGTGACGCCAGCCCTCCGGCTGAAAGTGGGCGTGGCCAGCAGGGGCAGTTAGCGGCTGCCTGTTCTGCTGGCTCGCGCCCCGCTGGTTGCGCAGCGCTGCCTGAGGCGACGGGCCTCTCGGCGGCGGCTCCCCGCGGGCTGTCGGAGCGGGGCGGCGGCTCTGCTGTTCCGCCGCCGGGCCGGCATGCCGAAGCGCTCCTGCCCCTTCGGGGACACGGCCCCGCTGCAGCGGAAAACCCGCGTGGGGCCGCGGGAGCTGAGCCGGGGCGCGCTCGGCGAGAAGTACCGGCGGGAGCTCTGCGGTGAGGGGCTGGGCGCGGGGCCTCCCTTCCCGCGCGCCGGGCCTGGTTACCCGCCCCCCGTCACTGGCCGAGGGCGGCTGTGTCACCCGGGGCTCCCTCCACGGGCAGGCGGGGGCGGGTGGGCGCACAGCCTGGCGAGCCAGCGTGCCCTCTGCAGACAGCCTTCACGCCGACCTGTCGCCGGCCGTCTCTTGCTCTGCCCGGCCCCACGTCTCGGCGGTGGGCGGGAGTGTTTTCTCGTGGGTTCCCGGGCAGGTGGCGAAATCAACATTGGCCCCTTTAAAGCTTCCCCCTGCCGGGCCCGGGTGGCGGGTTGTGCCTCACGCGCCCTCTTTTCCCTCTCCTGCCTGCAGAGAAGACCAAAGAGTTACTCTTCCGAGGTGCCCAGGCCTATATGGACAGCGTCTGGAAAGGGAACGCAGCCGGGAACTGCTGCCCCGTCGCCGACTTTCCTGAGCCACTTAAAGAGGCACAAGAAAGTTGTGCTAAGCAGAGTTGGAATGGACAGATGTTCATTGGGCAAGATGGAAAACTGCTGAGGCGTTCCCAAGGAATGGATAAGAGTAAGTGATCTCTAGTTAGACAACAGAGTCCTGTGGCACTTTTAAAGACTAACAGATTTATTTATTGCATGAGCTTTCGTGGGAAAAAATCCCGCTTCATCAGACGCTTTGAAGATAGGAAAGTTACAGAGTGGTAGGAAATTAAATGCAGGGGAGTGTATGACATAGCATCAGGTCAGGCTGTAACAGCAAATCAAAATAGGTGTTAGGATTCAAAACACTGGGGAACAGCACATAGAGGAGGGGGAGGTCAAATCACTTGTTGTAATGCGAGAAAAATCCGTAGTCCCTGTTTAACCCCAAAACAACTGAGTCAAATTTGCATATAAGTTCGAGTTCTGCAGACTCTCTTTGAAGCTGTGATTTGTTATTCATCTGTTTCAACACAGCTATTAACAAATCATCAAGGGAGTGAGCAGGGAGAGTGAAGTGTTCCCCTACAGGTTTTGCAGTGTTGCAATTTCTGATGTCAGATTTGTGTCCATTGATTCTTTGGCGCAGAGACTGTTCTGTCTGTCCAATATATAAGGCAGAGGGGCATTTCCGGCACATGATGGCATAAATCACATTGGTGGATGAGCAGGTGAATGAACCCTTGATGGAGTAGGTGGCATGATTAGGCCCTGTGATGGTGTCATCAGTGTAGATATGAGGGCAAAGTTGGCAGCGTGGTCTGCTAAAGCATGTCCTTCCATTCCATAAGTTCTCCATTTTCAAAGCATCTGACAAAGTGGGATTTTTCTCCCACGAAAGCTCATGCGATAAATAAATTTGTTAGTATTTAAAAGTGCCACGGGACTCCTTGTTTGTTTTGCTGACCTAGACTAACATGGCTACCCCTTTTGGATCTTTGAACAATGCATTCCAGTCTTTCGGCAGTGGCAACAGAGGGCGCCGTGACCCAGTATCTGAGCCACTGACCTAACCTTGGAGTGTTATGCCACAAAAGTATGCTTTTAGTGAAACTTCATAGGTGGGCTATGTCTTGTGTTGATGTTTGCAATATTGCACTGTAATAGTTTTGGAAATTTTGAAAGCTAATGTAATTAGTCTTTATTTCAATATGGAAGTAACATTCTACTCTGGCTCTTGTAGAACTTTAGACATCTGATGCTCAAATCTTCTGTTCTGGTACAAGTCTAAAAATGTATTTCCAAAACAGCTCCACCAATGGGAGTTTCCAGAGCCTGTTCCTCCTGCATAAGAACTGTTGACGTCAAAGAAGCTTGCACTCAGTGTGATCGTTTCATATGCCAGAATTGCAGCAAACTCTGCAATTGCTGTAATGCTGTTGTCTGTTCCTTCTGTTCGATTACTGAGTAAGTGCTATAGGCAACTTTTTAGAATATACTATTTTAATAAGAGAATAGATGCACTATGCGTCAGATTATGGTTCATTCATATGCGGTGCGTTCACAAACTGTATATTCCTGTTGTATGCAAGTTATCCTGAAACTTTCAGACGTCATGTAGTTATTACTTCATACACAATATCCTTTCCAGTTTTAATCTACTTAAAGTAGAACTCAGCTTTCTACCCACATGTTCTGTAGAGCTGCTAGAGGGAATACACACTTGAAAAGTAGCTGGAAAGAGCTTACAGCACCACTAGTATTTCCTTAATGTAGAGAAGTGATGTGAGTCTTTCCAGTTTCTTTCATTTATGGTGGGCTTTGAAGAAAGGAAGGGCAGCTTTGTGTCAAAAAATAATATACACGCAGTTGACATGTGCCTGTTCTCTTCTAGTTATAGTGATGTTGGTGAGCAAGTTCTCTGCAATGGCTGTTCAATGTTTGAAGCCTGAAACTTTTAATGAACTATCAATACCTCATACTCGCTAAGATATCAAGTGCCATGAAAAACATCTTTATGTCAAGATATCAAAACACGTCTAGTGTGTGGAACTAACAATGGGATTTCTATGCATTGTATGTAATATTTTTTTTTAATATTGTAGCTAAATAAACTTTTATATGTTGAATAGATTTCCGAATTACTGACTCTATTATCTGAGGCTACAGTTACCTTCAAGGACTGTCTTGATCTGGAATCTTCAGTCATAGATGAGCATATTTCCTGGTACTACTAATAGCATTTAGAACACCCATTAAGAATCTGAAGGCTGTTCGGTGGTAGTTATGTTTGGATACTAATTTGAGTCAAAATAGTATCAATAATTGATTCATAGGGGATGTCTTTTTTGTTCTAAACACACAACCTTTCACCTGCGAGGCCTGAAGCACAGGCCTGAGAGTACTTATCCTAAATCACATAGCTCAGAGCAGAGGCAAAAGTAGGTTTTTGACTCCTAATATCATCCTGACTTGTCAATGGTCACTCCAAAACACATTATTGGCTGCCTGAATCTTAATGGTTCCTTCTAGCAAACCTTGATCCAGAAAAGATGCATACATGGTATCCTTTGGAGTACATATCTGAAATCTAATAGTTCAATAAGCAGCTTTGTATATATAACTGTGTCCGGACACTAAGCTTAATGTTCTCTCCACCAGAAACTGCAGACTATCGGTGGGGAAAAATAGTTTTTAAAAATATTCAGAAACTCTTAAAAGCAATCTTAAGGATCATAAGTTTTGCCATACACATTTATGGGTTGGGGGGGGGGGGGAGAGTCTAAAATCTATTTTGTGAATGTAAAACATCCTTTGGTCAATATTTCTGTACTTAAACATCAATATTTTTAAGGAGTGATTTTAGGAAATAACTTAAACTTGAACAGAAAACAATAGTTTTGAGTTGAAGCTTTTTCTTATAAACTTGACCCTCTAAATGTGTCTGCCTTTTTTTTCCCTTTCCCCTTAGGGTAACAGACTGAACGTAGTGACATGCTTCCAGGCTCCTGGAGAGATCAGGCAGGTTTTGACAAAGTATCTTTCAAAGTAGTTGACAGATTTTGGCTCATTTATCCTTGCATTCTGTTTTATATGATATTCTGGTCTGAGACCACTGATGTGCATTTCATGGGTCAAAATTGCTATTTTATCTTCTAGCCTGTCCCTTTAGAAGGTGGCTGTCCATTAGGATGAACACCTCATGTAGAGAATGTAGGTTAGAAGAAAGGAGAGAGAACCAAAAAAGGGGATAGGAGTACTTCTTTGGGTTGTTCAGATGGGAAGAAAAAGGAAACCAAATGCAGAGAAACAAACAGCAATGAAAACTTTCTTGTATTGGAATGGTATAATATGCTCTGAGAAACGTTATTTAAAGGACATATGCTGCCTTTTTTTTTCACAATCCAGAAGGAAAGTCTGAAAGACTGTTTCTTTGTCTCAAAAATATCCCTTTGGTCTAATTATACTTTAATTCAAAGACTGCAAAATCTTGTTTTTATGGAGCGATGGGGAAACTGGAGCAGGAGTTTTCTTACTCCTGGGGGAATTCTGTGCCAAAACATTCAAAATTCTGCATGTTTTATTCGTAGAAGTAACACAGTATAATCACACCAGTTTGTTATTTTGATAATTTATTTCAAAAGACATGTCAGCAAATGTGTCTTTAACACTAGACAGCAAAAAAGATTCAGGAAATGTTTTTTGACAAATAGACTTTTATTAGGCATATAAATACAGAACTTTGAGTAATAATTGCTGGGTAGGGCCTAGGATTCAATCTTGAGGGTTGTTGGGGCGGGGAGGGGGACGGTGTATGGAACAGTTTGTTGTTTGTTTTTCTTTTGTGGGGGAGGATAGCTGGGAGGAAGGAGATTTTTAGGGAGTTAAGGAGCCACCCACATGCAGATGTTAGCTGATCTGTAGCCTCTCCCAGTCAGTCAGCCCATCTGCCCCATCCCCATTGTGGCCTTGTACCCTCACTTACCTAGGCATACCTGCCTCTGTCTCCATGTCCCTTTACCTCCACACTGCATTCAGCCAGGCATCGCTGTTCTTGTCCCCATGTGGCCCTGCCCCTCACTCACATTCAACCCCTGTTAATGTTGTTGCACCACTAGCCCTTCTAGAACTGTCTGTGATTCTCCAGCAGCCCTGTGTGCCTGGCTGTGTCCATTGGCCCATATCATGTGCTGCCTTCCTCCCAGCACCCTGCTCAGGTGAGGAGGCATCTGCTCCCTTTTTGTGGCAGTCCACAAGCCTGCTGCCATATCAGCCCTTAGTGGGTGAAATGTGTAACTGCAGCACGAACCCTCCCACAGCTTCAGTTCACCTTCTGGTCAGAATTGATTTTTCTTTGAGGAGGGATGGTTTGCGTGCGGTGAGTATTAATTCTGTTTGTGCAGTGGCACAGAATTCCCAAGAATAAGCTTTTCAGCCCTCAGTTAAATGTTTTTTAAAACTTTTAACAGAGGGAGCAGGATTTTTAGGCTGAGTATCCAAATCTCTTTTGGC
This sequence comes from Pelusios castaneus, assembly GCA_007922175.1. Taxonomy (NCBI): domain Eukaryota; kingdom Metazoa; phylum Chordata; order Testudines; family Pelomedusidae; genus Pelusios; species Pelusios castaneus. Next base: position 6,099,542 of record ML685781.1, read on the forward strand.
TTTATTAACAGAGGTATAAGTACTAAGTCCTTCCTACACCATAACAAAAAAGACGCAAGCATTCTTTCTACTTTTCAAGTTGCTTTTAAAATATATTGTGACCCGGTTCCATCAGTGCAGTTTTCTATAGCAGTGGTTTTCAAAGTTAGGGTGAGGACCCAGTACTACATCGCAGACCCTCAGGCATTGGGTCGCGGCACCCCCTGCTGCTGCCACCGCCAAAAGACTGAGATGCATTACTCAAAAATGTATTTGGTGGGTCATGGTCATAAATGATTTTTTTCAACTTGGTTACCAGGGGAAAAAAAAAAATTGAAAACCACTGTTCTGTAGGACAGCATAGAGTCTGCTCCTGGGATGCTGACAGAGCCGCAGGCAGTGGTAATTATATAAGTTCATTACAAGAATGGGAAATAAGTCTCGTTTTGTTGAATTCAGTTGTGCTTGAGTTTTCTTTTTGGGCACAGTATTCCATTATTTCACTAATGGCAGGTGGAGACTGACAACTTTAAGTTGGATGTCTCATAGACTTTAAGGTCAGAAGGGACCAGTACAATCATCTAGTCTGACCTCCTGCAAAATGCAGGCCTCAAGACCTCGGCCACCAACCTGTGTCTGAGTTATTTACCTCCTTAAATCATGATTTAAGGACTTAAGATACAGAGAATTCACCAGTAGGTGAACCATGCCTTGTGCTACAGAGGAAGGCGAAAAACCCCCAGAGCCCAGGCCAATCAGCCCTGGGGGAAAATTCCTTCCCAACCCCAAATATGGCGATCAGTTAAACCCTGAGCAGGTGGGCAAGTCTCGACAGCCAGTTATCCAAGAAACAATTCTCTGTAATAACTCAGAACCCACCCCATGTACTCTCCCCTCTTAGGCCACTTGTAAATCCAACACACGTAGCCAAATATCAGAATTTCCAAAATAGGCTAATCATACTATCCCCTCCATAAATTTATCAAGCTCAGATTTGAAAGCAGTTATGGTTTTTGCCCCCACAACTCCCCTTGGAAGGTTATTCCAGAACTTTACACCTCTAATGGTTAGAAACCTGTGTCTAATTTCAAGCCTAAATTTCTTGATGGACAGTTTATAACCATTTGTGTCTGCAAGTAATGAGACTGTAATAATGCTAAAGATGCAGACAAAGAAGAAGTGTGTCTCTCTCTCTCTCTCTGGCTGCTGGATTGGCTGAAGTTTTAGAGTTAGCCAGTGATGTCTGTCTACGCTGCTGTTCTTAGCAGGGTAGTGCCTGCTGGCTGCTGGAGCCTTTCCCTGCCACAGAAAAAGGACTCAAACAGCAGGGTAAGGCTTTGGCAGTTCCCTGCTGCTGGAGTCCTCCTTCCACCTCAGCAGGAAAGGCTCTGGCAGGGTGGAGGCAACAGCAAATTGTGTTCTTAAAGGGCATGGTTAGGCTGGTGGGAAGATCTGCTAGTCCCATAGAGCTCGTGGAGGACAAGTATTATAGCCTTGGAGACTCTTCCATTGAAATCTGGCAATCACAGTTAGAGGAAACTGCAGTGCACCCATATTGCCAAGGACTGGGACAGAGCTGCTGTTAAGAGCTTTCATGTAGCCAGCTGGGATGCTTGTAGTTTGTAAGCAAATGCTGCATCCTTTTTGGGAGGGGTAAACCAATACCAAATGAGTGGGGAACTCCTCAGAGATTTTCTTTCTTACAGGCTCCTAGTGCAGGCTTTCATGGGAGAGTGGCTAATCAAGTCTTACCTCTGGAAAAATGGTGTTTAAAGGGGAAAATCTGGTTATGCAGTATATTCTGATTTTTTGGGGATTATTTAGAAAGTAATGCTTTTGGATATTGTGTTAAATGCTGCTCACTTATGCTGCAGCAAGCCAGTTATCCTACTATAAACAATTACAAGCACAGTCAGAAGGGTTTAAGAAAATTTTAACATGGTTCATTGGTTAGTAAATAAAATTTCTAATTCAAATGCCAGTGATGGTAAAAGAGTTTCTGTGCTTTTTTCTTGCATGCTGTCCTTTAGACTTCCTATTTTGTGTTGAATCACTTGCTACATCTTATTTTTCTTTAACAGATCATTTATTTTTCTAGATTTTGTGATATTTTAAAGATGACTTACTAGTTCACAGTGCATCATTTTCTGCCTTTTTACATTGTGTAGAGATTGTGGCTCAGATACCAAATATAAAACAAGCTAAACAGCACTTTAATTTCTGTATTTCAATACCAGAACTAGCAGTTTTAACATGTTTTGCAATATTTGGTATTTTTTCTTGGTGGTCCAGCTTCTGGAGTCAGATGATTGTGACAACCTTGGCTTTTATTTATATATAGTTTCTTGCCAACATGGATTCATAGGAAATCTCATAATTTGGGGGGGCATTTTGAATGCTGATTCTTCAGGTTGGCAATACTGATTTTTTTTAAATATATTTTTTGTTCTTTAGTTGTTACCTTTTTTTCTTCTGTTCTGCATTTAATATTAAAAGTTTTTCATTCCTATCCAGCATCAATTTAAATTGGCAATAAAGGTAGTGTATGTTCCTTGAAGGTTTAATATGGTGGTTGTACTTACTTTGTATATGGATTTGTGCATTTCCATTGCATTGTTATTTGTCCTTATTTTTGGAATCTTTTAATTCCTTTTATTCTGTGTCTCAGAAGTGGTAGGCCAGATCCTCATCTGGTAAAACAGCATATCTATATTAAAATTAATGGAGCTATGGTAGGTTACACTAGATGGTAATCTGGTACACCATGAACTGAATACCCTTTTTCACTGAAATGGTAAAATATGTATGAATACACATTAATCTGTTATATCTGTCATAAATAAATAGCCTACCTACATCAACAATATTTGGTAGAGGTAACATGTTTAAAAATGCTCTCATTATTTTCAGACTACTTAATAACTTAGGCCCTGATTCTTTAATGTGATCTAGATTCTGTGTGGATCGAGCCTTGCACTCATATGGGGGGCTCCATTGACTGCTGTTGGATTTTCTGCAAGCACAAAGGTCCACCTAAACTGATATGTTTAGAGAGTTGGGGCCTATGATTTTAATATTAACAAATTTCCACTATTTGAATAAATTGAAGTGACTAAGTTAAACAGAAATTGAAAGGTATAGTGCCAAAAGTGAAATCCCTGCAAGCTGTATAGAAACTTGGTAATTTTAAATGTATATCTCAAATTAAAAAACTTAGGAAAAGGAACACCAAAGTACCACTGTTCCTAAACAGCAAAGTTTAATTTTTTTTTTTTAAAGGCAGATGGAGGAAAAAGCCATTCTTTAAAAGGTAGAAGTTATTTTCCTCAAGATTTAGAAAGGAGCATAAACTTTGGCAAATGAAGTTTAAAAACATAATTAGGAAGGCTAAAAAAAACTTGAAGAAAAACTAGCCACAGACTCAAAAAGTAACAGCAAAAAAAAAAAAAGTTAAGTACATCAGAAGCAGGAAGCCTGCAAGACAGCCAGTGGGGCCAGTGGACAATCAAGAGCCTAAAGGAACACTTAAGGAATATAACCTTATTGTGGAGAAACTAAATGAATTCTCTGCATCGGCCTTCAAGCTGAGGACGTGAGGGAGATTCCTGAACCTGAGCCATTCTTTTTAGGTGACATAGCTGAGGAACTGTTCCAGATTGAGGTGTCATTAATTTATCAAGTTGTTTCAAAACCTTCTCTAAACAGTGATAAGTCACCAGGACCAGATGGTATTCATCCAAGAGTTCTGAGGGAACTGAAATGTGAAATTGCAGAACTACTAACTGTGGTATATACTTTATCATTTAAATCAGCTTCTGTACCAGATGACTAGACAATAGATAATGTGATTTCAATTTTTAAAAAAGGCTCCAGAGATGATCCTGGCCATTACAGGCCAGTAATCCTACCTTCGCTATCAGGCAAATTGGTTGAAACTGTAGTACAGAACAGAATTATCAAACACGTAGATGAATATGATTTGTTGGGGATCAACATGGCTTTTGTAAAGGGTGATCATGCCTCACCAATCCACCAGAGTTCTTTGAGGGGTGTCAACAAGCATGTGGATCATGGATATAGTGTACTTAGATTTTTCAGAAAGCCTTTGACAAGGTCCCTCACCAAAGGCTGTTAAGCAAAGTCATAGGATAAGAGGAAAGTTTCTTTCCTGGATCTGTTACTGGTTAAAAGAAAGGAAACAGAGGGTAGAAATAAATGATCCGTTTTCAGAATGGAGAGAGGTGAATCATGGTGTCCCCCAGGGGTCTGTACTGGGAACAGTACTGCTCAGCATAATCAAATGATCTGGAAAAAGGGGTAAACAATGAGGTGGCAAAGTTTGCAGATGATACAAAATGAGTCAAGATAGTTAAGACCAAAGCAGAGTGCAAAGAGTTAGAGCTCTCTCAAAACTTGGTGACTGTGCAACACAATGGGAGATGAAATTATAAATGCAAAGTAATGCATGTTGGTGTAAGTTAGCTGTTACTACTCAAGAAACAGATCTTGGAGTCATTGTGGATAGTTCTCTGAAAATATTCACTCAATGTGCAGCGGCAATCAAAAAAGCTAACAATGTTGGGAATCATTAGGAAGAGGGTAGATAAGGCAGAAAATATATTGCCTTTTTAAAAATCCATAGTACACCCACATCTTGAATATTGCATACAGATCTGGTTATCCCGTCTCAAAATGAAATAGGAAAAGGTAGAGAAAAAGGAAACTCAAATGATTTAGGGTATGGAAAAGCTTCCATATGAGGAGAAACAATGCAAGTCCTGTGGCACCTTATAGACTAACAGATTTTCTTCGGGCATAAGCTTTCGTGGGCTATAACCCACTTCGTCTTGCATCTGACGTAGTGGGTTATGCCCGAAGAAAATCTGTTAGTCTATAAGGTGCCACAGGACTCGCGTTAGTCTCTGTACAGCAAAAACAACACGGCTCTAGAAATTTCTACCATATGAGGAGAGATTAATAAGACAAACTTTTCAGCCTGGAAAAGAGACTACTAAGAAGAGATACGGTAGAGGTCTATAAAATCATAACTGGTATAGAGAAAGTAAATGTGTTGTTTATTCCTTCTTATAATGTAAAAACTAGGTGTCACCAAATGAAATTAATAAGCAGCAGGTTTAAAATGAACAAGAAGTATTTCTTCACACAATGCTGTGTCAACCTATGGAATTTCTTTCTAGGGGATGTTGTGAAGGCCAAGGCTATAATGGGGTTCAAAAAAAGAACTAGATAATTTCATGGATGATAGGTCCATCAGTGACTATTATCCAGGAGAGGCAAAGATTTCTGTTTGCCAGAGGCTGGGTGTGGCCAACAGGATGGATAACTTAATGATTATCTGTCCTAGTCACCTCTGAAGCATCTGGCGTTGGCCACTGTCGGAAGAAAGATACTGAGCTACAGGGATCATAGGTCTGGCCCAATATGGCTGTTCTTATGCATAATAGCAAATGCCCACTATGCTAAAACTAGCTTCATAATATAGCCACAAGGTGGCATTGCCATGCAACTTTGGCTCAAGTTCTTAATATTCTCCTTTTTCTTCAATCATGGCTGTTGGATGAATGCAGTTAAATCATGATTGGTCGACAGTTTGTAAAAATATGCTATTACAAAGCCTACAGTAAGACCAATAGAAGTATTTCCAGGAACTTAAAAGTCAGTGGAGACAATTATTTAGCAAACATTTCTCTGCAGTATTGAGTTGGAGGGGACTGCTCATGTATATAACTTTTAAGCACATGCTTAAGTATGTTGCAGGATCAGGCTGCACTGCTCATGTTTAAATTTCAGTATGCTGTATTATTTGTTCAAGTCCAAGCTAGTTCCATTTTAAAAGCATATTGCACCCACTTTCTCACTGTAGTACATGAGTAACTTGTTTTGATATCTTTCTATAATACAAGGATTGCTTAAGGCCACAAATTAGATTCAGAAAGTAGAGCTGGACGGGAAACGTTTTCCCCATTTTTTGACTATTTTTGAGATTTCAAAAAAAAATCTGTTATTTATCAAGACAAAACTGAATCTTTTGAAAATTTTTGGAACAAAAGAAAAAAAGGGAGAGCCCCATTCCAGAATAGTCAGAGCGGGGACTTAGATGCAAGTCTCCCACATCCCAGCTGAATGCTCTGACTACCAGGTTCCTGCCTATTCTGGGGAGGCGGTGTGTGTGTCTGTCTCACTCACTCACTCACTCACTCACTCACTCACTCACTCACTCACTC
>ML685781.1:6105775-6123970 GCA_007922175.1 Pelusios castaneus
CACTCACTCACTCACTCACTCACTCACTCACTCACTCACTCACTCACACTCTCGACCTAGTACTTGATTCATGTTGGATCAATAGTATAATACGGAATTAAAACACAGGAAAAAATGATTCTCTCAAAGGTGAGTATGATAATGTACGTTCAAATGGAGATATTGTGGGTTTGTGCCTGTCATTTAAAAAAAATAATCTGGTGGGCTTTCCTTTAGCTCCTCATTCCACATTCTTCCTAGTGATTCAGTTTAAAGATGTCCTATAAACCATTTTTGTGCTGAAGATGAGCAAACTTCTTTCCAGGTGGTGGTGGTTGTACATATTACTGCTTCTAGAGAGGTATGAAGAAATCTATTCATGTTCATTATTGTACAGATTTTCACAAGAACTCAGCACTCTTGAGAATCTGGGTTTACCTGTCTCCATGGAAGCTATAGGGTGCTGAGTTCTTGTGGAAATCTGGTCTGGACTGTAAGATTTAATACTGAGGCAGATATTCAATTTTTTAAAATATGGACATGGACATTAATTTATTTTTCAGACAGCTTTGGAAATATCCAGTAGACATGTAGGAACTGGAATTAGCCATTGAGCCTTAGATCTTTACTGTTTTGGTAAAAGGTGTGGGTTGGGGGCTGGGAAGGGGGTAAATGCTGGTGTGTTTAAAACAACCAGAACACCAAACCATTCAGAGTGCTGTATTTTGTGTTATCGAGGGAGGGTTTACACCAGCACTAAAAGCTTTTCATGTGCTCTTTGGTCAGTCTCTATATTTAAACTTATCCCCATCAGTCTTTAGTCTCGTTTTCTTAGCTGTGGGCACATTCAGGGGAGTGGTTTATGCCTACTGAGAAATTTACCTCACTTACTGTTCTTATAAATAGCACAGATTCTTATTCCAACCAGAAGTTAGTGAGATACAGTAATGCTGCTTTAGGTACTGGAAAGAGTATTATGTGCATCTTTTGTAGGCTGTATAGCAATTAACAAACAGATTTGTAGCTGGTATAAACTCAAAGGGCTGGATATTTATTGCTGTAACTAAGTAACCCTCACTGAGTCAGTGGAGCTATGTTATTTTACACCAGCTGAGGCTCCAACTCTATGTTTTGGCATAAAGCTGTGATGTCGTCATGATTTGTTTAATGATAACAATGGGCTTGGCTTCTTGCACATCACAAACCCTTACCCTGAAGGGTTCACAGTCTAAAGATCAGAAACAAAATAGCTGGGAAGCCTTAGGAAATCTCAAAATGGGGTGACTGGGGATTTTTAAAGTGGTAAATTCACTTTTGCTGAGATTTGCAGAAGTGGGTGTGAATGGAGAGAGGGTGGTGGCCTGAGAGAAGGGCTGTATATGTTTGCATATAGTTAAAGGAGGCTGAATGGATAATTGCATACTGTGGTGATTTACATTTCTAGGGGAAAATCCTGGCTTCACTAAAGTCAATTGGAGTTTTGCCAGTGTCTTCAGTGGGTCTGGGATATCGCCTTTACAAGGTATAGACCAGGATCCTACAGGAACTTCATCTGCCCAGAGTGTAATTCTCTATAGTTATTGGACAGTACAAAGCAATACTACAAAACAGTTTGGGCCAGGCAGGAAAGAATACTGTACCCCAGCTGAAGTGGCAGGAGGAAGACTCATTACCCAAAATAGCTCTACTCTCTTGGTCAAAGTCTAACACACCTGATCCTGTAATGAAGGGATGTGTGTGAGATCTTCAGTGACAGCATCTGCAAGTGTGGTGCCCCTAGCTTGTACATGCTACTGAACAGTCAGCCTGCCCACTGGCACAGTGCCCCTTGGTTGAAGGACGGTGGCTCAGCTCAGACACAAAGTTTTATTGTTCCCCCTCTAGTAATCCCACAGGGGCTAACTGACAACAGATCTGAATACAACGCTGTCAAGGGGTTAGCCCCCAGTGGCACCACCAGTCTCTGCTGTGGGAACACAGATCAGTACTCCACTAGCTTTGCCCCAAAGCAGGTAGTTCTGAGATGCTTGATAACAGATGTATGCTGTCTGGCCCAGCAATCCAGGCCTTGTGCTGTTTCAACTGCTGATCCTCGCTTTTGCCTCTGCTCTCTTATTTTTGGTGGGGGATGGAAGACACAGCTCTTGCTGCCTCTTTTTCCCTATTCTTTGTGGACTGGGAGGGCAGAAGTGGCTCCTCTACCCGTAGCCATGTAATGAGGGGAGCTGCACAGAGGGATTGGGAACAGACTATCTTGAGTAGTTGGGTGGGGAGAGGATGGAGCAAGAAATAGAAAAGAGTGAATATGAAGAAATCTGGGAGCATCAGGCAGAGAGAGTAGAGTGTATGTGGGGGGGGGGGGGGGGGAGAGGCAGTCTTAAGGATCAGAGACAAAAGAAAAAAATATAAAGTGTTGAATAGAGAAAACTGAAGAACAGGTAGAGATGAAAAAAGGTTTTAATAAGTAAGAATGGGTTAATTCTTGACAAGTTCCAAAGGTGCAGCTATCTGGTCTAGTTCAGCAAAACAAACAAGGAGTCTTGTAGCACTTTTAAAGACTAACAAATTTATCTATAAATAAATTTGTCTTTAAAAGTGCTATAAGACTCCTTGTTTGTTTGGGCTAATTCTTGTTACTCTACTAGTCCTCTATATAGTAGCAACTGTACAGGGGGCCGGATCCAATCAAATGGCAGCAGGGAGAGCCACATTTCTTTGTCAGCTCTTTCCCCTGCTCCCCAGAGGAGACTTCACTCTGTGGAGCGAAGACAGATGGTAGGACCAATGCCTTCCCTCCTGTGGGGTTTTTTACCAGATGGGGAGTTTGATGCTACTTGCATTGTCATATCCTCCCTTGCCGGTAGCACTCAGCTGCAGAGGCTCCCACCTGGGTCGGGACCAGCAGGAGCCAACCCTAATATTATGCTCTACACACATGGTGTAGGTCTCTGTCAATCTGAATTTATGCTACTGTAGCTATACTCTAGGAAAATATTCCAGTGTATTTAGGACTAAATTTAGTGTATCTGGAGCCTCAGTCTTAATCCCTTTTGCAACTGATATGTTTCTTCACGACTTCTTTTCCCAATGTGTGTGAGTACACTGCATTATTATGGAAGGGTTGCTTATGAGCACAGAGCTGTGGGCAAATGTTATGTTTAAAGAAAACCCGGGTGACAAAATTTTATATAGTAGAAGCCCAGACAATTGTAGGTGAGAGAGGGTAGGTCAAATTTGAGTGCTGCTGATTTTAAAAAATGTCCTTTTTAAATAATGAACAGCTATGTTTGATTTCTGCTTCATTGCTCAATAAAGGAGTGTTGAGTTGTCAAGTTTCAGTCCAGCTGGTTCTAGTCACAGTTGCATCTCAAAATACACAGATGCCACACTTACATTTTAAAATTAGGGGTATACCTACTTCAGTTGTCTCATACTATCATTAAGGTGAGTTTATCATGCTGGGTTCCAAAGCCACAGATTGAGCATCCAGCAGCTAAATTTGTACATCAAACATCTCAAGGGAAAGAAAATGATGCTTCCCCCAGTATTAAACTTTTTAGATATATATATGTTCCTATTTTCTCTTCTGTGAGAATGGTGCTATGTAAATACACTGTTCAGTTAGGACCAGATTTGGACACCTTCAGTTTACTCACCTTGAATAACCAGCTTTATGCAACTAGACTCTTTGCAATCAATAGGCTCACTTATGGAGTTAAGTATGATCTCACAATTCACTGTTCAGATTGAGTCACCTTTTCCAACGAGCAAGTTTTGATTTAGGACACACATGTCAAACACAAGGCCCGCGGGCCGAATCTGGCCCGCCTGGCTGTTTTATGTGGCCCGCGGTGACTGTGCTGCCTCAGTACCCATTTGCAGGCAGAAGGACCCAGTCCCAGAAAGCTAGGTAGGAGCAGGGCGCTCCACACAAGTGCCTGACCACACCACAGGCAGAAGGACCCAGTCCCAAACAGTGAGCTAAGTTGCTTCTTCACATCCTTGCTTCTGCACACCCCTTCCCTGCCGAGACCCAGCACGAGGCACGACCGTGCCAGAGTCCCGATCCTGCACCTGCTGCCAGTAGCAACTACACAGGTATGGCGTCTCAGTGGGATCCTACAGTAGCAATGTCTCCAGACTCAGAGACACAGGCCTCCACCTCAGCACAGTCAGTGGCTCCATTCCCCTCACATAGACAGGCCAGGATAGGACAGATACACCTACCTCAGAAAAAGCTGCTAAGAACAAGAAAGCAATCACTCCCAAAATGTCCAACAAGAGAAAAGTTGATGCAGAAGGGAGACAATTTAATGAAAGATGGGAAAGTGAATATATGTTCATGCTTTGCAAAGACAAACCGGTATGTATTTTGTGTTATGGGGCAGTGTCAGTGATGGAGTACAATATACGTCGGCATTTTGACACCAAACATAGAGCTAAGTATGCTAAATATACCCTTCAAGAAAGACATAAAATTGTCCAAGAATTAAAAGGCAGACTGCAATCGCAGCAGAAAATGTTCACTAAAGCTACAGCCAAAAATGATGCAGCAGTGAAAGCTAGCTTTATTGTGGCTGAAGAAATTGCCCGAGTTTCCAGGTGTTTTTCAGAGGGTGCCTTTTTGAAGCAATGCATGCTAAAAGTGTGAGCAGGTGTGCCCCAACCAGCTACAGCCTTTTCAAAACGTCAGTTTGTCAAGAAATACCATTGCAGACCGAGTTTGGGATCTTGCAGGAAATCTAACAAAACAGCTGGCCGACGAGGCACGCAGTTATCCGGCTTTTTCATTAGCTGTTGATGAAAGCACAGACAATACTGATACAGCGCAGTTGTCCATCTTTATACGAGCCGTGAAGACGGACCTCTCTGTCACTGAGGGACTCTTGGATGTAGCTGCCATGCATGGGACAACAACGGGGAAGGACATTTTTGAGGCGGTGGAGAAGTCTGTAAATAATATTAAATTACCCTGGGAAAAGTTGGTGGGGCTAACTACCGATGGTGCACCTGCAATGTGTGGAGAAAAAAAAGGCTTGGTTGGACTAATGAAGGAGAAAATGCTAAAAAGTGACTGCCACACACATCTGATTACCTATCATTGCATTATCCATCAAGAAGCTATGTGTGGTAAGGTTCTGGAAATAGATGATATAATGACCGCGGTCATGAAAACAGTAAACTTTATACGGGCGCATGGCCTGAATCACCACCAGTTCCAGCTGTTTTTACAGGAGGTGGGTGCAGAGCATGGAGACGTGCCATACCACACAGAAGTAAGGTGGCTGAGCAGGAGCACAGTCCTCAAATGATTTTTTCAGTTCAGGGAACAAATCGCTCTTTTCATGCAAAGTAAAGGAAAGCCCTTGCCTGAACTGTCAGATCCAGCCTGACTTTGTGATTTTGCTATGATGTGTGATTTAACCAGGCATCTCGCCCAACTGAATCAGAGGCTGCAAGGATACAAACAAGTCATCACGAAGATGTCTGATATGATCATAGCATTCCAGCGTAAACTTCTCTTATGGAAGTCCCAACTGGAACAGGACAATCTTGCCCACTTTCCTGTTTGTCAGAGCATCTCAGCCTCCTTTTCCGGTGCTTTTCCTTGTGCTCGGTTGGATAGCAAAGTGAGCCGGTTAATTAATGAGTTTGATCGGCGCTTCTCTGACTTCAGAGCACAGCACTCTGGCTTTGACATCTTTGCCAATCCTTTCACAGCCAACATCAACAGTGCGCCCCATCACCTTCAGATGGAGTTAATAGAGCTTCAAACCAATAGTGGCCTGAGAGCAAAGTTCCAGGATGTCACGATAGAGGACTTTTACCGTCTACTGCCCCCTGACTTGATGCAACAGCTCCGACTTCATGCTGCCCGTGTTCTGTCCATGTTTGGGAGCACCTATCTGTGCGAACAGATGTTTTCAACAATGAATCTAAACAAGAACAAGCACAGATCACGCATCACCGATGACAACCTCCACGCTGTTTTGCGGGTTGCTACAGCACAAGACATAAAACCAGACATTGACTCACTGACCAGGGGAAAACGGTCTCAGACACCTGGCCAGAAAACAAATAGGTGAGCAATTTTAAAACCTAAATTTCAAATATAGAATTATAGATAAATGTATTAAAAAACTGTTGTTTGTAATTTAACTGTTTTGCTTACAGTTTTTGTGCTTGTTGTTATTTTCAGAACATGATTAATGCACGAGGATGGCGTGTGATCTGGTGTCTCAGGGCGATGAAGGATCTATACTTCTACTAAGACTAAGTATCTTAATAAAAAATTCAGCCCGCGACTTAGCCTGTGTTTTAGATTTCGGCCCCTTATGTGATTGAGTTTGACACCCCTGATTTAGGACCATAATTTCAGATTTTACAAATGAACTATAGGGAAAACTAAAGATGATGCCAGGTTTTGAGCCCTTCCTCTATATCTGTGCCACGAGCTAGGGATGATTGCCAGCTCTGGCAGAGATGCTCACACTAGTGTCATTGAATTCTGTACCAAAAGCCCTATTACAGCCAGGCTAGATGCCCCAGCTGTATATCCATGGGATCCAAGTGGGTTTAGAATTAGGGGAGCTAGCATATACTACCATGCAGCTACAGTACTCTTTTTACCATGCTTTCTGGATGAACTTCAGAGTGTGTAGATCCACTGCAGCTGGGACTCACGTACCCAGTTTCAACTGTAGCTGTAGCCTGATTTTTAAATACTCCTGCATCACATTGTGCCAACTCCATCTGCCTAAATAAATCCGTTGTTCCTGGTCTCAGGCTCTAGCCTCTGCCTTATTGTCATGCTTTCTGCTCTAGTCTTCTCCAGTTGCACCAAGTGACCTTCAAATTCACTCAGCTTAGACTCCCCCTAACTTCCACAGTACCATCCATTCCTAATCTAATGTCTCCATTTTACTCTTCCAGTTTTGCTAATAATTTATATATGTGCGTATATATAAAAAAATGAATTAGGGTTTTTGTGGCAACTGAATCATATGATTTCTATTGCATCCTTCCCTCAGCAGCAGTATAGCTTTGCAATATTATTCCTGTTTATAAAAATGCACCTGTCCTGATCTTTCTGCACATGTACAAGTGCTGTTAAGCCATGTGTGCAATCCATCAACACATTAACTAATGAACTTTGCTACTCTAAAAAGACTTCAACCTGAACCTCAAAGCATCTTTATACATGAACCCTAAATGAAGAGAAAGGCTGTGTAATTGTACCTAAGGAGTCAAAGTTGTACACTGTTGAATCAAGCTCAGAAGCTAAATTTCAGAATATAGGCCCTTTCACTTAGAGTACCCTGTCTCATATAGTTAGGGTTCTTTTGTTTGAGGCTCTGCTGAAACGTGATGAAGAAAGTGGTCTCTTCAGGTGTATAGAATCCAAAAAATGGATGAGGCCTTAGAGATCAAATTTATTTCAGTTTTAGTCAGAAAGCAGTAAAGCCAATGCAAATCCATGGAGCATACATGTAAACTTTCATGCATGAACCACCACTAAGCAATCTGATGGCCACACTCTGTGCTAAGTGATGTTTCTAGTAGCCTTCAGTATTAGCTATAAGAAAAGAATTGATTCTGGACGTGACGAAATTGGAAAAGCCTACCTCTCAAAGGAAAAGCAGCAGAGATAGAAGCGACATGGTTGTTCCTGGCAGGTATCTGAACATCCAGAAGCAGGCAAAGATCATACTGGATAGCAAATCCCAATAATAAAAAGCAGCCTTAGTTCTTCAGTTGAAAATAGCATAGGTGGTATCTATATCTCTGTTCATTTCCCCTATCAGACCAGGATCAAATCTGTTTTATTCAGATTTACCAGCAGCTAACTCAGATGATCGAGGTATAGTGTCTGTTGTAAATGCTAGAGGCAGCGGTCTGTCTTTCTACAGCTAAGAAGTGCCTTACATCCCCCGAATCTGTAAACGATAGATTTATACATCCTATTCCCAGACATGTGAGGGAGCTAAATACACCAAGAAGATACTCTGAATATAAAGGCAATTAAACATATTTGAAATTGAATGGAATTATATCCTTTAATTAAAACAGAAGTAGTGTACTTGAACTAAGTTGAATAATACAATACATGTAGGATAAATGAGTCCAATGCAATTAGATATTAGTCTGGGTTTCTAGAAGCAGAATGGAACAAAGTGGCAATATGGACATATGTTCTTTTCTGTCCCTCAGATTTTCATGTCCATTCTAATGTATTCCACAAGGCAGTGCACAAATCACTTCAATTCTAAGACAAACAGCAGACACAGCCATGATGTATTAACATTCCAGTTCAGTAAAGCACTTGGGCACATGCTTTCAAATCAAGGCATAAGACAGTTCCTTTTCAAAAATTTGATATCCCTTCACCATTTTCTTCAATCATTAAGCTGAATGGAAATTTTATTGTATTGGGAGATTTCAAAATAGAATAGGAGATTGAGACATACCAATTTCAATGGAAGAGGTGTCTAAGTCCTGGACTGGCTTGAAAATTATAATCATTATTTGTTGAGAGCTGATGATTTGCTTTGTCCTGCATAAGAGAGCAGAAGCCATTCCTGCCATAAGGATCTGACAGAAAAAGCTAAATTCAGCACCAATTCCCTAAGCAAAAAATGCATAACGTTGCAAAAAAATAGTTCAACCTTAAGGAGATAAAGATAATTTAGAAATAACTAAAAATAGTAACAGAGGAAGCAGAGACTGCCTTAGGTCTGTGAGGAATTTGAGATGCATGTGTACTCAGAAGTAATAAAATAATCTCTTATAAGGCAAGTGCATCATGTAATTAAACAAATGTATGGGCTACCTTAAGCACAAGATCAATGAAAATAGATACAACATAATACCTGCCCTGAAGAGCTTATAATCATCTTCTTCAACCAAGAATTAAAGCACAATATATGGGATGAACATTTCAAATGAAAGATGATGTTGAAGATACTGACATATGAAGACTTCATGAAAAATGGGATTTGAAGGCAGATGGTGGTGAGACAGCACATTGGAGATTGTCCCATAAATAGGGTATAACGTAGAATTCACAAAACCAAAAAAAGCAGAGGAAGAGTTAGCGAGCAATAAGGAGAAGATTCAGAGGACTACATGAAGTAGTGATGCGGGGTGGAAGATGAAATATGAGCAGAGCAAGAGGTACGGTAAGATTCTGAACAGCCGCGAAAATGACAAGGAGGGATTCTCATACGCTTAGACGTGGGTTATACTGTTGGCAAAATTCAGCAGTAGTTACGCAAGCTATCCGGAATAGCTTGCGTAACTCCTGTTAATGTGATAACTCCCTTTTAGCACGCCATCTTCACTGCTCTGCAACACTTAAACAGGTGGGTTTTATTGATTTCCAGATCAACTGAGCATGTCTTTACTGACCCCTCTGTCAATCTGGAAAAATAAAATTTGCCTCTGTCAGTGTAGACGTACCCTGAGACTCCTCTAGTTTAGAAGTTAGCAACGGATGCGTCAGTCATGCTTCTAAGACCAGAGACACAGGAGTCAATGGAGAAGAGAGTGGGAGTGGAGTATACTCATGAAATGTTTTGGTTTTAAATTATTTCTCTTTGACACAGCGACTAATCATCCATTCATAAGAATGCAATACATGTGCCATTACACGGAGGTAAGAAATGTCTGCACTGAGCAACATTTGGGATAATAGGCTGCTTCTTTGTGCTTCTTTGCTGTGGGCGCTATGGCTATGTCTACACTTACAAAGTTAAGTTGACTTTGTTAAATCAACTTAACAAGGCCAACTTTAAGTCAACTTAGTCAACCTTGTTAAGTCAACTTAAATTGGCTACACTTTAAGTCGACTTAACAGCAGAAAGCCATTATTTTGGCTTTAAGTTGACTTAATAAAGTCGACTTAGTGTTAATCCCTGTCTGCATTGGCCTTAAGTCGACTTAAGGAAATGCTTAAGTCAACTTAAGAAAAGCCCAGTGTGGACACGGCTTTGTTTTGGTCAACTTAAGCGTCCTTAAGTCTATCCAGGAACCAGTGTCCTTTGTGTCACCAGGATGTGGTGACCTAGAAGGCTGAGTCAAAGATGACACCCAGGTTATGAAACTGACAGACAGGATAGTGGGATGTTGTCCACAGTCATTGACATGCAATTCATTCTCCTTGTCTTCATCCACTAAATCATAATGAAAGCAGCTAAATACATTCTCTTTCCATGTAAGCAAGGGCAGTTTCCATGGGGATGTCATATAATCAAAGGCAAGATGGTTGATGTAATCACAAATGGGAGGGAAGATGATCCATGAAACTCTATTAAGATGCAGATCATATTGTGACCAAAAAGTGACTACTGTTTTACTCTGTTAACAGTGGGTTCATCAGTTGGTTCTTGCTGATTTGCAAAGTTTAATTTTTTCGCTAAGGGCCATTTTGTGTGGTGGTGTTGAGACAGAATCCATCACTATGACAAAATGGCAAAAAACCCTGGTGAGATACAACTTTCCTCTGGAACATCTGAGATGGATTACATTGTTTTACTGATTCTATTTTTCTCCATTTGGTAGACAAGGTCTCCCTTTGGAAGGTTTAAACCAATAAGCAGAAGTTGCTGCAGCCTGTATTAGGGTGCATTTTATATACGTTAGCTCAGAACAAGTCTCAACTTGTAGACGTTCTCATTGTTCTTGGTACACTGGTTGATTCGATTTCTTAACCCAAACCTAGGCACAGGTTCAGAAGCTACAAGAGTATAGGGTTCGTTATGACATCACACTGATGGGGCATGCAGTTTGGCACATAGTGAAGGTCTATGTCTACAAGGAAATCAATCCCATTGTGCCCCCCAAAATTTCATGTGATCACACAATGACTGCATAGACACTTGCTGATGCTCCCAGCCCACCTTGAGGCTTAATAATCATTGCTTGATTGGGTGAAGACTACAGAAAGGCATACACTGCCTGGTAAGAAGTTGAGCTTCAGTGGACAGTACACTCTCTCAGGAATTACAGCTCGTTGCTTAAACCAAACTGGCCTGGTTTGGGTGTATAGTAGCTTGTTGCACAGATGCAGCATCCATGGTTAGCATCAAACATATTGTGTTTAAAAAACACATTATGTTTTCCCAGTCCTTCCCTTAAAAGACAGGGAATACCCCTTTTTTGAGCCCCTGGAATCAATGAATATTGACCCTTTGTAGTCCTGACCCAGGTGACACTGATGTTAGTGAGACAGCTCATAGATTAACACAAGCCCCTTCCTTTTTCACTTCCACTAGTGAAGATCTTCCAGTGCAGAATTTATTATTCTTTAACAAACTACTACTGAAAATACCTTTTACTAAGTAATGCTCCAGCCAATACAAAAGGAAGAGGTGTAGGAAAGGCAAATTCCACCATCAGATGTGTGTCCTTTAAAGTTTGGATCAGGAAAGGATGGAGAGATTTGAGAACAGCTTTCAGATTTCTCTGAATCCCTAAAGCTCCTATCAAAAGAAATAAGCACCTAATTTGTTTAAGCAATTTTTATTTAAGTATTTTGAGGGAAACTTTCATATCATGAGTAAAAATACTAGAGTTGATTGCTGTATAAAAAAGTCATGGCGACAGGTATTCTGTGCTGGACCTATTACAGTAGTTTATCAGGGAAAGAGAAAGTGAGGGTATTTGCAATAGACTCCTTCCAATTTTTTTTAAAATGCTAATTAACTGCAGTACATTTCATGATTTTTATACAGTCAAGAGAATGAAAACAAAAAGCAATCTAAAAGAATGCAACCTACAATGGAATAAAGTCATTCGGGCAGTGGAAACCGAATAAGACTGCTTCTATGAAAGTTGCAACGAAACATGATACAACAAAAAAAGGGCATGGGGAATTTTTCACTAAGATTAAAAACACAAAAAAATTCACTATAACATCCTATTACACAGAAGTTGTTTTAACCTTAGTTTATTTTTTCTTATACACAGGAAACACTATTAAAGTGCTTCTTCAAGAGTCAGAAGGCACCGACAGTTGCCTGATACCTTTAATACACACCGAAGAAAGAGGAAATTACGTGGCATGATGCAAAAATTAAGTGTTTATATAACTTTTCTTTTAAAAAAACAGCAACGTCATTACTTCAGTGCCAAAATTCATTTTTGTTTAATTGACTCATTCATTAAGGTATATTTCTCCCTTAGAATTGTGTGTGGCTTTTTACACACTACGAAGTGGGGCGATTTTGCAGTATAGCATTTTAGATTAGATTGGTAATTAGACTGATTTTTAATTTTTGAGATGCCAACCTATTAAATACTCTTATATTCTAGGCAAATGGACTAATTAAATGCACTATCTTGAATGGAATACTCATTTGTACAATGTAGAAATGGACTAGATTCTACTGAATTCGATTTGATATGTAATATCTTGTAGCAGATGTTATAACAAAATAACTCTTGATTTTTGATCTACCTCATTGAGGCCATTAATGCTGTTCCTATAGTTCATTTTCTGGAGTAAGATGACACTTCATTGCTGTCCAAAGTGAGTTTGAACTTTTAATTCTCCAGAGTTTGTTCACACTGTTGCTTACATTATTGCACTAGCTACTAACCTCTTTATAGCTTCCTAATCTAATTGTTCAGATTGCAGATTCTATATTTAGATAATGAACTTATGAAATAAATAATAAGGGGATTTTTCTGCTCAAAGCTGCTGATATGCTGAATATCTTAATTATTTCTAATGTAAACCATTTGGTGAATGTTGTTAAAAACCCAGTCATTCAACATAAAAGCTGGATTTAAGAATAGATTTGTTTTCCTTCTCAAAAATGCATCAGAGAATTGTTTTAAATACAGAATCTGTGAGACTGCCTACAAATTCATGTACATTGTAGTACAAACACAGTTTGTAATTCAGATAATATAGTGTCCATTGAAGTAAGATCCCCCAAAATGTAGTCTATTTTGTTTCTGAATGGGAAAAGGCAAAACATTAAGCTGTTCCACTGGCTGAATAAGAGAACTGAGGAAAATGAGGTCTTTTTTCATTATCTACACAATCCATATTGTCATCTGCAAACAGAAAAATAAATTTTACACACATTGAATAATACCATGTATATTTGATTTTAAAGAGTATAGAGATTAATGATTTTCATATCTTGAAACAAATGCATTCTAGCTCCCCCCCATATCCCAAACTAAAAATATAGCTGCAGCTAAACAGAAAAGCATCACATTTTAGACCTGTCTTGACTCTCTTTATTTAAATTTTCAGCACAGATAATATAGCTGTGTTGGTGTCCCTTTAACATTGCTGAGAATTGTATGGCTGAATCCATATTTACTGTAGTGAATTTTCACCCCTAAGTGTCTGGCAGTACAAAGTGAATGCTAAGTTACCATGGAAATAGAGTATACTTTGCACAGTAGCCATTCTTCAATAACTGTTTGTTTATATACACAAAGTGTGTGCATATGCATTGCAATGCTTATGAATACTGCTGTTGGAAATTTTCCAAGAAAATATTTTTCTTTTGGAAAATGACAATTTGTTGAAAGTGAAACTTGTCAATTTCAACAACATTTCATTTGGAAAAGAACCAATACAAAGTGTTCAGACATTTTCAGAATGAAACATTTTGATCTTTCATTTTGAAACAATTGTTTTGAAATTTTATTTTATAAATCTTTTTAAATGTCAAAATTAGAATGAAACTTACTGGTCTTATCAAAACTAAAGATTTCAGCTGACCTGAAACAAATTGTTTCTAGAATTTCATTTTGCAAGGTATTTCAAGTACTTTGCTTTAGTTCCATTTCAGAACAGACACTGAATTTTGAACTCTGAAAACTCCTCACAACAAAAAAACCCATTTCCCACTCAGTTCTGTTTATGATATTCTATGCCTGTGAAAGGCTCCAGACTGAAATTCTGTATTTAGCTGTGGAGTGAGGATGGTCATTTACAGTTCCCCAAAACACTAAACTGGAGAGGATCACCACTAGGGACTGAGAGGGTAATTCACTTTCTATGCCAAGTCGGTACTTGACTTCTCTGCTGAGGCTGCCAATAAGCGTGTCGGTTATACTACTGTTTTTTGAGACATTTAAAAGGATAGGGACTAAGACCACAGAATAGATTCATACAGCTCACTAAGCAGCTACTGGATAACAACTGTCTGGCACTGTCAATTAGAAATGGGCCCAGAGTGCAAAATTCAGATCCAGATTTCTTTGATATTTTCTATAAGGCCAGATAACACTACTGAAAATTATCTAAATGAGTCCAAAATACAAGTGAGATATATTTAGGAACCTTTACCTTGGTCAGGTGGAGTGATTGTAATCATCTGTGCTGTAAATTCTTCATCAAAATACCTTGTGTCTGTTTCAGAAGTAACTTGAGGTTTAAATGGAGGTACAAGCTGTAAGACACAAAAATACTGTAAGCTTACCAGTTTCCTGAAATACATTTTTATAGCTAGATTTTGAATTTCAGCTATTAACCACAGTAACTTTTCCTATACTGCTAGTAAAATCATGGCTTATAGGAAAGAAATGCATATGGTTCAGAGTATTTAAATATGCATTTGCTTTTTATGGGATGTGAAAAGCTTTGTTTCTAAATCTTGTTTGCAGTAGGAAGAGTTGTGGGCTTTTGATGCTACTTCAGGCAATAAATAAAAAGCTGATATTTAAGCAGTTAAGAAATTATTCATACACAGTCCATTTTTGAAAAATGCCAGGCAAACTATAGGCCTTATTTCTGTGTCAGGCATGGGAGAGGGGCAAAAGAAGTGGAAACTGTGCCAAATAGCCCAAAATTGTTCAGAGAGAGGGGAGCTCTATTTCAGTGGCATCACAGCTCCCTCCTATCCCATGGACACAACTTGATATAAACTCTGCACTTTTGGAGCTCTGAAGATCTAAGAGAAACTCAGTGTAGAGTTTCTTACATTGCATCCTTCTCTGGCTAAACCATGAATAGCACTAATAGGATTCCTATGCTGTTAAACCAGTAGCTCCCAACCTTTTTGGCTTGAGGGCCACAAATAGAATTTTTAGAACCCTGAATTTACATTACAATTAAATTAATTCAAATTGAATTTGAATTAAAATTAATTAAAATCAATTAATTCAATATAAATACTATTTTTAATTAGAATAGTGGCCCTTCAGGGTTGTAAAAATTATATTTGTGGCCCTCGAGCCAAAAATATTTTTTTTAAATTTGAAAAAAGTTGAAAGTTCATGGATGCACATGAACAGGGCCAGTTTGTGGGCAGGCAGGTGGGCCCCAGCAACAGAGAGGCCCACGCTTCCAAGCCCCCCTCCCCCTGCAGCCCTGCCAGCCCATGGCCCCGTCCCCTTCCCCTTGCAGCCTGTGCCCTGCTCCCCGCCCCCACCAATCACACCGCACTGCCCATGGCCACAGCCAGCGCCCCCACAGCCACGCCGGTCCATGCCCCCTCCTCCCTGAGCCCTCCCCAAAAGCATAGATCTACATAGCTAGGATGCTCAGGGACATAAAAAATCCACACCTGAGGACTATAGCTATGTTGATCTAGTACCTGGTGAAGGCCCCAAAAAGGTCAACATATGAACAGAAGAATGGCCACATTGGCTCACATCAATGGTCCATCTAGCTCAATATCCTGTCTTCGGACAGTGGCTAATGCCACATTCGTCAAAGGGAACGAACAGAACGGGCCATCCATCCATTATCATATAGTCCCAGGGACACCCAGAGTAGGTATAGCACAGACCACCTTGGCTAATTGACATTGATGGATTTATCCTCCATGAATCTAATTCTTTTTTGAACCCAGTTACAGTTATGGCCTTCACAACATCCACTGGCAATGAGTTCCACAGGTTGACTCCATGTTATGTGAAGAAGTATCTCCTTTTTTTTTTTTTAAATCTGCCTATTAATTTCATTGGGTTACTCCTGCTTCTTGCATTATGTGAAGCAGTAATTAACATTTCCTTAGTCATTTTTCTCCACATCATTCATGATTCTATAGACCTCTATCATAACCATCTCTTTCCCAAAACATTTTAATCTCGTCTCATAGGGAAGCTGTATCATACCCTAAATCATTTTTATTGCCCTTCTTTCTATCTTTTCCATTTCTAATGCCTGTATTTTGGAGATGGGGTGACCAAAACTGCACACAGTATTCAAGGTGTTGGTATACTGTGGATTAATAGAGTGACATGATATTCACTGCTATCATATCCCTTTCTTAATGTTCTGTTATCTCTTGACTGCTGCTGCATATTGAGTGGATGTTTTCAGAGGGCTATCCACAATGATTCTTAAGATCTGTTTCTTGAGTAGTGACAGCTAATTTAGACCCCCATCATTTTGTATGTTTAGCTGGGATTATGTTTGTCACTGTATTGTTTTGTATTTATCCTCATTGAATTTCATCTGCCATCTACCAGTCACCTGCTTTTGAGAGGTCCCTTTGTAACTCTTCAGTATGCTTTGTATTTGACTATCTTAGGTAATTTTGTACCTGCAAACTTTGCCACCTTATTGTTTATCTCTTTTCAGATCACTTATGAATACGTTGAACAGCACTGGTCCTAGTATAGATCCCTGGAAGATCTTGCTATTTCCCCCTCTCTATTCTAGCCTTTGTTTCCTGTCTTTTAATCAAATTCCAAAGGGGTAGCCGTGTTAGTCTATTGTAGAAAGACAACAGAGTCCTGTGGCACTTTTAAAGACTAACAGATTTATTTATCGCATGAGCTTTCGTGGGAGAAAATCCCACTTCGTCAGACGCTTTGAAGATAGGAAAGTTACAGAGTGGTAGGAGATTAAATGCAGGGGAGTGTATGACATAGCATCAGGTCAGGTTGTAACAGCAAATCAAAATAGGTGTTAGGATTCAAAACACTGGGGAACAGCACACAGAGGAGGGGGAGGTCAAATCACTTGTAATGCGAGAAAAATCCATAGTCCCTGTTTAACCCCAAGACAACTGAGTCAAATTTGCATATAAATTCGAGTTCTGCAGTCTCTCTTTGAAGCTGTGATTTGTTATTCACCTGTTTCAACACAGTACAGACCCGCAGAAGTGAAGAAACAAATTGACAGAGCCAGACGGGTACCCAGAAGTCAACTACTGCAGGAAAAGCCCATGAAAAACAACAACAGAACCCCACTGGTCACCACCTACAACCCCCAAGCCAGACCTCTTCAACACATCATCAAAAAACTACAGCCTATTTTACAAAATGATCCCTCACTCTCTCAAGCCTTAGGAGACAGACCTCTCCTTGCTTTCAGACAGCCCCCTAATCTTAAAAGGATACTTACCAGCAACTACAGATCACAGAACAGAAACACTAAAGGAGGAACACAGCCCTGCAGCAGACCACGCTGCCAACTTTGCCCTCATATCTACACTGATGACACCATCACAGGGCCTAATCATGCCACCTACTCCATCAAGGGTTCGTTCACCTGCTCATCCACCAATGTGATTTATGCCATCATGTGCCGGAAATGCCCCTCTGCCTTATATATTGGACAGACAGGACAGTCTCTGCGCCAAAGAATCAATGGACACAAATCTGACATCAGAAATTGCAACACTGCAAAACCTGTAGGGGAACACTTCAATCTCCCTGCTCACTCCCTTGACAACTTGTTAATAACTGTGTTGAAACAGATGAATAACAAATCACAGCTTCAAAGAGAGACTGCAGAACTCGAACTTATATGCAAATTTGACTCAGTTGTCTTGGGGTTAAACAGGGACTATGGATTTTTCTCACATTACAAGTGATTTGACCTCCCCCTCCTCTATGTGCTGTTCCCCAGTGTTTTGAATCCTAACACCTATTTTGATTTGCTGTTACAGCCTGACCTGATGCTATGTCATACACTCCCCTGCATTTAATCTCCTCCCACTCTGTAACTTTCCAATCTTCAAAGCGTCTGACGAAGTGGGATTTTCTCCCACGAAAGCTCATGCGATAAATAAATCTGTTAGTCTTTAAAAGTGCCACAGGACTCTGTTGTCTGTCTTTTAATCAGTTACTGATCTGGGACCTAACTTCTTATCCAAAGACTACTTACTTTGCTTAAGAGCCTTTGGTGAGGAACCTTGTCAAAGGCTTTCTGAAAGTTAAAGTACACTGTACCCACTGAATCATCCTTGTCCACATTTGACACTCCCCCAAAGAATTTTAATAGATTTGTTAGAC
>ML685781.1:6133402-6176448 GCA_007922175.1 Pelusios castaneus
AGTGAGTGAGTGAGTGAGTGAGTGAGTGAGTGAGTGAGTGAGTGAGACAGACACACACACCGCCTCCCCAGAATAGGCAGGAACCTGGTAGTCAGAGCATTCAGCTGGGATGTGGGAGACTTGCATCTAAGTCCCCGCTCTGACTATTCTGGAATGGGGCTCTCCCTTTTTTTCTTTTGTTCCAAAAATTTTCAAAAGATTCAGTTTTGTCTTGATAAATAACAGATTTTTTTTTGAAATCTCAAAAATAGTCAAAAAGTGGGGAAAACGTTTCCCGTCCAGCTCTACTTTCTGAATCTAATTTGTGGCCTTAAGCAATCCTTGTATTATAGAAAGATATCAAAACAAGTTACTCATGTACTACAGTGAGAAAGTGGGTGCAATATGCTTTTAAAATGGAACTAGCTTGGACTTGAACAAATAATACAGCATACTGAAATTTAAACATGAGCAGTGCAGCCTGATTCTGCAACATACTTAAGCATGTGCTTAAAAGTTATATACATGAGCAGTCCCCTCCAACTCAACACTGCAGAGAAATGTTTGCTAAATAATTGTCTCCACTGACTTTTAAGTTCCTGGAAATACTTCTATTGGTCTTACTGTAGGCTTTGTAATAGCATATTTTTACAAACTGGCGACCAATCATGATTTAACTGCATTCATCCAACAGCCATGATTGAAGAAAAAGGAGAATATTAAGAACTTGAGCCAAAGTTGCATGGCAATGCCACCTTGTGGCTATATTATGAAGCTAGTTTTAGCATAGTGGGCATTTGCTATTATGCATAAGAACAGCCATATTGGGCCAGACCTATGATCCCTGTAGCTCAGTATCTTTCTTCCGACAGTGGCCAACGCCAGATGCTTCAGAGGTGACTAGAACAGATAATCATTAAGTTATCCATCCTGTTGGCCACACCCAGCCTCTGGCAAACAGAAATCTTTGCCTCTCCTGGCTAATAGTCACTGATGGACCTATCATCCATGAAATTATCTAGTTCTTCTTCGAGTGATTGCTCCTGTCCATTCCATAGTAGGTGTGTGCGCGCCTCGTGCACGGAACGCCGGAATTTTTTTCCCCTAGAGATCCCGTAGGGGCCGGCTGTAGCGCCCCCTGGAGTGGCGCCGTTGCGGCACCTCTATATAAGCTACAGCCGGCCCTACCCCCTCAGTTCCTTCTTACCGCCCTGACGGTCGCTGGAACGTTGGCTAGCTCGCTAGCAGTACCCTAGTTTACAAATTGTGTTAGATAGCTTTCCAGTTAGTTAGTTAGTTAACTGTTCTTCCATCGAAGAGCCCCGTTTCGGGGCCGGGGCATGCCTGGCTTCAAGGCTTGCGGAGCCTGTCGTAGGCCCATGCCCCTGGACGATCCGCACCGTGAGTGTTTGAGGTGCTTGGGGGAGTCCCACCTCCGAGAACGGTGCAAGATTTGCCGGGGGTTCCGCCCAAGGACCCAAAAGGAGAGGGAGCACAGACTCAAACTCCTCCTAATGGAGGACGCTTTGCGGCCGGCAAGCACCGGGGGAGCCGGGTCCAGCGCGGCACCGTCGGTGCGGAGCGCCCCAGAGACCATTGGCGAGGTACCGAGGCCCGCCAAATCGGCGAAGGAACCACGGCACCGAATACCGCCGCCGGCACCGAAACACTCGGCACCGCCACCACGGCACCGCTCTCTCTCTCCTGGTCCGGCAAAAAAGAAGAGGCGCGCAGACAGAGGCAGATCACCTGTCAAGCGCTCGAAGCAAGGAGCGCAGACGGTACCGGGCTCGGACCGTCAGCTCCAGGAGCTGCAAGCTCCGACCCCGTTGACTCCGGGCCGCGAGAAGGCTTCGTCGAGTCCGGGGTCCAACGCCTCACCCACCAGGGCGATCCTGGAGGAGGACCTCCAGCTGCCTTCGACCCCAGAGACTTTCGAAGCAGCTCGAGATCTCATTGCACACACGGCACCGTGTGCACCAGAGACCCACCCTCCGGCACCGCAGAGATCGGTGCCGTCGAAAGGGAAACCGGCGCTGTTGCGCCGAAGCCCTCCACGGCACCGTTCGCCGTTGGAGCAGGCGCGGCCTTCACCTACAGGCCAGGCCCACGGGGAGCGTTCCCAATATATTTCGCCCCCGGAGCGGCACCGATCACCCATTCCACCAGCGGTGATGGCGGCAGCAGGGGCCCCACGGTACCGGTCCCCACCAGAGCGCCTGAGCCGTGAATCTTCGCGGCACCGCCGCCTGTCGGCACCGCGAGTAGCGACCCCGACGGCGGGGCGACATTACTCTCCGGTCCGCGGCACAGCCCCACCTTGGTCCCCACGGAGCAGATTTTCGTCCGAGTCGGGCGACAGTATGAGCTCCGCCAGACGGAGCAGGAGCCGCTCCGGGAGGAGAGAGGCTGGCCATGGGGATGGGCGCCAGTGGCAACCACCCCAACAGTGGCCATTCTGGACCCCGTGGGCATACCATCAGGCCCAGGGCCCCTTGTCGGACAGGCCTCCTTCCACTCTGTCGTCGAGACACCAACCGTCTTGCACAGCAAGTGCTCCTCCAGAGTTGGGGAGGGCCCCTGCCCGGGACCGGGCAGGAAGGACCCGGGGCGACCCCTCAACGAGGGAGGGCCCGCAGCCCTCAGGAGCGTTGGGCCCCCCGGCGGACCCAACGGGAGAGTCGTCCTCATCTCCACCGGACGAGGTGGTGGCAGGAGCAGAACCAGCCACTCTCCCCGATGACAGCAGGTCGCATCAGGACTTGCTTAGGAGAGTGGCGAAGGTTATGGGCCTCCAGGCAGAGGAGGTCATGGAGGAAGCGGATCCAATGGTGGACATCCTCCTCCCGGAGGGTCCCTCCAGGGTGGCCCTGCCACTGATTAAGACAGTGCAGAACACTACCAAAGCCCTGTGGCAAACTCCGGCCTCTATCGCTCCAACAGCCAAGCGGGTGGAGAAGAAGTACTTTGTCCCCGCTAAAGGCTACGAGCATTTCTACTCCCACCCGGTCCCGAACTCGCTGGTGGTTGAGACGGCCAATGAGAAAGAAAGGCAAGGTCACCAAGGTCCCACGCCTAAGTCGAGGGACGCGAAGAAAATGGACCTGTTTGGCCGTAAAGTGTACTCCTCGGGGGGTCTACAGCTGAGGATCGCCAACCAACAAGCGATCCTCAGCAGATACACGTTTAACGCATGGGCGGCCCTCGATAAGCTGACCGACAAGCTGGACCAGGACTCGAGGTCCGAGCTGGCAGCTATGTCTAAGGAGGGGAAGGTGGTGTCCCGAGCCCTCCTTCAGTCGGCACTGGACGCAGCGGACGCTGAAGCCAGGGTGATGGCATCAGGCATCACCATGCGGAGGAGTTCGTGGCTCCAAGCTTCGGGCCTGCCCACCGAGGTCCAGTCCACCATTCAGGACCTGCCCTTTGAGGGGCCGGAGCTGTTTGCGTCTCAGACAGACTCCAGGCTTCAGTCCCTCAAAGACTCGAGGGCAATGGTAAAATCGCTGGGCCTCCATGCCCCAGCGACGCAAAGAAAGCCCTTTAAGCCGCAGGCATCGGCTCGCCCATACCAACGGCGCCAAGACTGGGACAGAAGGAGAGGCCGTAATGGGCGCAGGGCAAACCGTCGCCCCCCGGACCAGAACCAGGGAGGGCAGCGCCATCCCTCCGGGCCTAAGAAGCCCTTTTGAGGGTACGATCGGGGACGACGTACCAATTATAGCTGCGGATCCAATTCCCTTGCCTTTCCTCAACAGATTATCCCGGTTCCACCGTGCCTGGGCCCTAGTTACCTCGGACCAATGGGTACTCCGCACGGTGCAGCATGGATACTCACTCCAGTTCTCCTCGCCCCCCCCGCTCCGCCCCCCCCTTACCCCGTCCCTCTTCAGGGACCCATCTCACGAACAACTGTTGGCCCAAGAGGTTCAGACCCTCGTGGAGAAAGGGGCGATAGAGGAGGTTCCTCAAGAACTGAAAGGGAAAGGGGTGTACTCCAGATACTTCCTCATTCCCAAAGCGAAAGGAGGCCTCCGTCCCATCCTGGACCTACGGTTCCTGAATCGCTTCCTACGCAAGATTCGTTTCCGCATGGTCTCACTGGCCTCAATTATCCCATCCCTGGATCCGGGAGATTGGTATGCCGCCCTCGATTTGCAGGACGCCTACTTCCACATAGCAATAACCCCGCGTCACAGGCGGTTCTTGCGCTTCAAAGTGGGAGACAGGCACTTCCAATTTACGGTCCTCCCGTTTGGACTTGCTGCAGCACCCAGGGTATTCACCAAGTGCCTGGCAGTAGTGGCAGCCTTCCTCAGAAAGAGAAGGGTTCAGGTCTTCCCTTACCTGGACGACTGGCTGGTGCGAGGCCGCTCGCCATCAGAGGTGTCTCTCCACCTGCAGATCATACAAGATGTGTTCAATCGTCTTGGTCTACTGGTCAACCAGCGCAAGTCCTCCCTAGTGCCGACCCAACGGATAGAGTTCATAGGAGCAGTCCTGGACTCGACAGTAGCAAGGGCATCACTTCCTCGTTCACGGTTCCAAGTAATCCGAGATACCATAAGGGGGTTGCAGAGACATCCACTAACTTCAGTAAGGATGTGCCTAAGGCTGCTGGGGCACATGGCGGCCTGTACCTACGTGGTCAGGCATGCTCGATTACGTCTCCGCCCCTTTCAGCGGTGGCTAGCGTCAGTGTACCGCCCAAGTCGAGACGATCTCGACATGATAGTGGCCCCTTCCACGCAGGCTCTGAAGGACCTAGATTGGTGGTGCCAGGAGGACCAAGTCTGCGCAGGGATACCCTTCCAAGCCCCAAGCCCATCCATCTCGTTAGTAACAGACGCGTCAGATTTGGGCTGGGGGGCACACCTAGGCCAGCTGAGGACCCAGGGCCGCTGGGGGATAGAGGAGCTCCCATTACACATAAACGTGAAGGAGCTCAGGGCAGTGCGTCTGGCCTGTCAGGCATTCAAGGAGCACTTAAAAGGGAAAGTAGTCTCCATACAGACGGACAATACAACTGCCATGTATTACATCAACAAGCAAGGCGGTCCCCGCTCCTCCCATCTCTGCAAGGAAGCACTCGCCCTCTGGGAGCTGTGCATCCGACACTCAATCCTGCCGATAGCATCTTATCTACCGGGGTCGCAGAACACACTGGCCGACGACCTCAGCAGGAAGTTTCAAACCCACGAGTGGTCAATGAAATGGAAGGTCCTGAGGGAGGTCTTCCAGAGGTGGGGAACTCCCCGTCTGGACCTCTTCGCCTCAAGCTCCAACGCCAAATGCGCGAGTTTCTGCTCGTTCAGGGGACAAAGCCCGGGCTCCATAGCGGACGCGTTCACGATCCAGTGGACAGGGAAGCTTCTGTATGCCTTTCCCCCGACACCCTTAGTGAACCAGGTGCTTCTAAAGATCAAGCACGACAAGGCCACAGTGATTCTGGTGGCCCCAGCGTGGCCCAGGCAACACTGGTACACAACCCTCTGGAACCTCTCGTCCAGAGCCCCGATAGATCTACCCCTGTTGCCGGACCTCTTGTCGCAGGACGACGGAAAACTCCTGCACCCGAACCTCCAATCGCTCCACCTCAAGGCGTGGTACCTGAGTGGTTGACCCCAAACGAGCAAATGTGCTCGGAGGAGGTCCAGGAGGTCCTGCTCAACAGCAGGAAGCCCTCTACTCGCTCCGCGTATGGGGCGAAATGGAAACGGTTCTCGACCTGGATGGCAGACAAAGGGATTGCTCCGAGGTCAGCCCCGCTCCCGGATATCCTCGACTACCTATGGCATCTCAAGTCTTCGGGCTTGGCATCCGCTTCGGTCAAAGTCCACCTGGCAGCCATCTCGGCTTTCCATGCGGGAGCGGAAGGGGGCACAGTCTTTTCGGCCCCGATGGTCAAACGTTTTGTCAAAGGCCTCGATAAGCTCTTTCCCCCCACCCGTCCACCGGTGGCGCAATGGGACTTAAATCTGGTCCTGACCCAGCTGACGGGCCCGCCATTTGAGCCTCTAGCTTCCTGCTCTCTGCTGTGCATGTCCTGGAAGGTGGCCTTCCTCGTGGCCATTACATCGGCCAGAAGGGTGTCAGAGCTTCAAGCCCTGACAGCAGGTCCACCCTACACAGTCTTCCATAAGGACAAGGTGCAGCTGCGCCCGCATCCGGCCTTCCGTCCAAAGGTGGTATCCCTTTTCCACACCAGTCAGGACATTTGTCTACCGGTGTTTTACCCCAAACCACACGCTTCGGACAGGGAACGCAGGCTGCATACGCTAGACGTGCGCAGAGCCCTGGCGTTCTACATAGACAGGACGAAACCCTTTCGCAAATCCACACAACTGTTTGTGGCAGTAGCAGACAGAATGAAGGGAGAGCCCGTTTCATCACAGAGGCTCTCCGGATGGATAGTCGAGTGCATCCGCGATTGCTATAACCGGGCAAAGGTTACACCGCCCCCGATCAAGGCACACTCGACAAGAGCTCAGGCCTCCTCGGCGGCCTTTCTAGGGGGTGTGCCGTTAGTGGACATTTGCAAGGCAGCCACGTGGTCTTCAGTCCACACCTTCGCAGCACACTATGCGATTACGCAGCAAGCGAGAGAGGACGCGGCTGTTGGCAGAGCAGTCCTGCTCTCAGCGAAGCTGTAATTCCGACCCGCCGCCTCAAGGTAAGGCTGGTGATTCACCTACTATGGAATGGACAGGAGCAATCACTCGAAGAAGAAGAAGAGGTTACTTACTGTAACTGGTGTTCTTCGAGATGTGTTGCTCCTGGCCATTCCACTTCCCGCCCTCCGTCCCCGCTCGGAATAAGAGCAAGAAGGAACTGAGGGGGTAGGGCCGGCTGTAGCTTATATAGAGGTGCCGCAACGGCGCCACTCCAGGGGGCGCTACAGCCGGCCCCTACGGGATCTCTAGGGGAAAAAATTCCGGCGTTCCGTGCACGAGGCGCGCACACACCTACTATGGAATGGCCAGGAGCAACACATCTCGAAGAACACCAGTTACAGTAAGTAACCTCTTCTTATCCCTCCAGTCATCTATTACAGAAGCTGATTTAACTGAGAAGTTAAATACCACAGTTAGTAGTTCTGCAACGTAATACTTGAGTTCCTTTAAAACTCTTGGGTGAATATCATCTGGCCCTGGTTACTTTACTGTTTAATTTACCAGTTTGTTCCAAAACAACATCTATTGACACTTCAGTCTGGGACAGCTACTCAGATTTGTGACCTAAAATGAATGGCTAATGAAAACTGGTGCAAAGCATTAATTTAGCTTCTCCACAATGGGCTCACCTTCCTTGAGCGTTCTTTTAGCACCTTGACTGGCCAGTGGCCCTATTGATTGTCAGGCTTCTTGCTTCTGATGTAATTAAAACTTTACTGCCGATGACTTGAGTCTTTTACTAATTGCTCTTCAAATTCATTTTTGGCCTGCCTGATTATACTTTTACACTTGATTGCCACAGTTCATGCACCTTTCTATTTTACTCAGTAGTATTTGACTTGCAAATTTTAATGTATGCCATTTTTCCTCTAACTGTCTCTTTTACTCAATCATTTAGCCTGGTGGCATTTTTTCCATCTTACCATTTGTCTCTAGGTCATGGAATGCTTCCATTGGCCTAGTTACTGTTGCTTGGGGATGTGTGGTTCCTCCAGTAGTAAGAAAGAATGGTTGGCTTTCTTTTGTAACTGCTGTTTTTTGTATTGCTCATATACATTCCAAGTATGGCAGTGCACACCTTCTGCACAGTCATGGGAAAGTGTTTCCCCTGGCAGTACCCATCCCTTTAATTCAATTAATTAATTTTTAATTTAATTTTAATTAAATAACCTGGTGGCCCTGTTGTATGAAAAGCCAATATCCTAGAACTCATGTGGCCCTCGTGGTGATTTGCGTTTGAGACCCCTGTTGTAGCAGGTTTTGACACAAGAGGTGATCCATGATGAGATCCTCTGGGATGATGCAGAGACACCTTTCATTCTATCCACTATAGTGATAAAGAGTTGGTTTGACTTATGAAAAGGCCTGCCCCTCTCTCTATAGAAAGCTCGTGCCCTCCTAACATCTAGGGAATGGAGGCTTTGTTTCCTGTTATTTACATGCAATTTGAAGAAGGAAGATATCCTGGTTTGCATGAAACTGCAGTACCACCTTAGAGATGAACGCTAGGTGGGGTCGTAATTGAACCTTGTCCTTGGAAGACACCTTCCTGGCTGAGATAATCACAACTAGGAAGGCCACCTTCCACAAGAGAAAAAGGAACAAACATGATGCTAAAGGTTCCAAGGTACGTCCCATTAGTCTGATGAGTTTCAGTTAAGGTCCCATGCTGAAACCGGACAGTGCACTTGAGGATAGAGTCTGTCCAGACCCTTGAGAATCTGGAACATCGCTGGATCAGTGAAGACTGAATACCCAATCATACCTAGATGGAAAGCAGAGATTGCTGCCAGGTGTACCTTTACAGATGACACTGACAGCCTTAGCTGTTTCAAGTGCAGCAGATAGTCCAATACGAAGGAGAGTGATGCTTGCATTGGAGAAGTGAACTTTTACATTGCCCAAATGGAGAACCTCTTCCCCTTAGCCAAATACGCAGCTCTGAAGGATGGCTGCCTGCTACTGTGAAGTACTTTCCTGACCGGCTCTGAGCTGGCAGATTCCATAGGGTTCATTCATGGAGCTTTCAGGCTATAAGCTTTGGGGTTGTGATGCTGCAGGTGACCATAATCCTGAGCAATCAGGTCCAGCACCAATGGCAGGGTCATTGGAGAGACCACAGACAGCTCCAACAGCATCACATATCAATTCTGCTGGCGCCACGCTGGAGTACAGATGGATGCCCTTTTCCCTGCTGATCTTGAGTAGGGCAGGGGGAAATGCATAAACCAGGTGGTGGTTCCATGGAAAGAGGAACATGTCGGTGGTTGAACCTGGCCTGTGGCTGAGGAAGGAGCAAAACTGCTGACACTTATTACTAAGATGAGTTATGAACAGATCTACCCTGGGAACTACCCACTGCTGGAAGACGGTGTTCAAGATATCCAGGCAGATGGACCATTCATGAAAGGATCTTCTGAGATGGTCTGTCAGCATGCATTGCTCTCAGTTCCTTGATGTTGATGTGAAGCAACATCACCACCATGACCAAAGGCCTTCAAGTCCCCAGGAGTTCTCCCCATCCTATCGTGGATGTGTCTAGTGACCAAGGATAGAGATGGCTTGGGTTTGGAAAAGGGACTTCTGCACCCACCAGTTTAGCATTGAGCCACCACTGAAGCAATCGTATCACTCGAGGGGGGAGTAAAACTACCTTGTCCAGTTTGTCTCTGCTTGGTTGATATGTTGAGGCCAGACTAACCGGGAGAGGTCTGAGCCACAGTTGTACATACTGAACTACATATGTGCAGGAGACCATGGTACCTAGGAGTTTCAAGCAATTTTGCATTGTTGTGGTGGGAACGTGATGTGAGTCCTTTATGATGAAACACAGTCTGAAAATGAAATTGTGGTAGAAATGCCTTAGCCTGAATCAAGTCTACGGACTGCACCTATAAACTATATTCCCTGGGTAGAAGATAGTGTGACCTAGGCATGTTTAGTTGCTGCCCCAGTTTGTTGAACGTTGTCCTGATTAGTTGATATGAGCCTCTATTTGCTCCGTGGAATGGCCCTTGACCAGCTAGTCATTTAAGTACAGCAACACCTGCATGTGTCATCTCCTTAGAAAAGTAACAACAATCACTGTAGACTTGGTAAAAACCTCAAGGGAAGGACCATAAACTAGTAATGAGTAAAACCGTAGGAACCTCCTGTGAAATGGGACTATTGTAATATGGAAATAACATTCCTTCAAACTGAGGGCGGCATACCAGTCCTCTGGATCCAGTGAGAGAATGATGACTGCCAGTGACACCATGCAGAACTTCTGTTTCTTCATGAACTTGTTGAAGGTTTCATGGGTCAAGAACAGCCATTCCACTTGGCTTTTAGGAAATAGCAATAGAATCCCTTCCTCTTGAGCTCTTCAGGTATCTGTCCTACAGCTCCTGCTCATAGAAGCTCTTGCACTTCCTGTATAAGAAGTTGCTACTAAGAAGGGTCCCTGAAAAGGGATGGAGAAATGGGATGGAAGAGTGGGAAGGAGGAAAATTGGAACAAATATGCTAGTTCTGTCATGGGCAAGAACCAAGCTTTCAAAGTAATCTGTGCCCATACCCAGTAAAAATGGGATAGATGGCTCAGGAAATAGATAAAGATCCAGCATCCTCTCTCTGGTGTGTCACTCCCAAGCACCCCATCAAAACTCTTGTTTGGAACTGGAGGACTGCCTCGCCGACCTTTGACCCTGACTAGATGGGGGCTGGAGCATCCTGCACCTCCTCTTCCTGTTCCACTTTCTGGAATAACCCTGTCTCTGCTGCACAGGATGAAACCATTGGGCTGGCTGAGGTTTAAAGTGCTTTCTCTAAGTGCTTGCTGTGTGCAGCCCAAAGACTTTCAGGATAGCCATGGATCCTTGAGGCTGTAGAGCTTGGAGTCTGTTTGCTCTGAAAACTGCTCCGAGCCTTCAAATGGCAAATCATGGATGGTTTGTTGGACCTTTTGGGGTGTGTGTGTGTGGGGGAGCAACCTTGCACCCATGAGCTACTTCCCATGTCAATCGCGTATGACTTCATCGATGTGGCTGAGTCAACCACATCCAGAGCAGCTTATAGCAAAGTCCCTGTTACAGCCTTGCCATCCTCAACGATTACCACAAACATCTGATTGGAGTCAGCCGGGAGCAACACCTTGAATCTTGATTAAAGTCTCCCAAGAGTTAAAATTGTAGTGGCTCAATATCACTTAGTGGTTAGGATATGAAGCTGGAGCCCCTCGGTAGAGTAGAACTCCCTACCTTGCTAGTAAAGAGATCCAGTGTCTTTGAATCCTTAGACTTGAGACATTTGGTCCCTGTTGCCCTTTCCTTGTTGTTTGCTGCTGCCACCAACAACCACCCCACCTGTGTGTGAGTAAAAAAGTACTTGCGTCCTGTGGAGACTGTAAAGTATTTCCTTTCTATCCCCTAAGCCATAGAGAGGATAGAGGCTGGTGCTCATCACAGTGTCTGGATGATGGCTTGGATTGTGTTTAATTAGGGCAGAACTACCCTAGAAGGGCCCTCTGGCACTTCAGTACTAGGGAATGGCAGTGTCATGGTTCCTTTGCTGATGAGTCCTTCTTCGGCACTATATCTTTCTAAGAGGCCAGTGCACTCTGCACCAAGGTATTGGGTGCCAAGTCCAGCTGACCCAACAGAGGGAAGAGATTTGCCTCCACAGGCTATGTTTCAGTCTAACACTCCTGTCTCTTTTGGTCCGAGGACAAAGCTTCTATAGATCTTGCACCTGTCTGCTTGATGAGTCTTCCCCAGGCACCTAAGGCAGGATTCATGGAGATCATCTCTGGGCATATGTTTATGGCAAGTTCCATAAGGCTTAAGCCCTTCAGACCAACATATGTCCTGGTTGCTGGGACCTAACACAGATAGTGGGGAAATGGAAACTTATCTATTTACCAATACTAAACTAACGAACTCTAATCTACTATTTACAGTATCAGTGGCTGTTGCCACTAAAGGGAAGCTTGCTGACACAAGAAAAGGCAAGAACTCCAATGATCATAACTCGTGGTAAGAAGGAACCGAAGAGATGGACAGATTGGCAGGGCCTTATAAATGGTGCAATAGAGACACCACCACAGTGGGCGCCTGCATCGACCTACTGGGCACTGCTAAGGGAAAAAACCTTATGATGACTGTGCCTGTGGTGCATACATACCTATTTGCAGTTGACATGCGCAAGCACCTGAAGAAGAAATACCCTTCCCTGCATCTACAACAGCATAGTTATAGCATCACAGTTATGCCACTGTAGCATCCATAGTGTAGACATGGTCTCAGACTGGAATTAAGCAAGGATGATTGAATGTTACAGATTTAACTCTTATGAAAATAAAGACAAGTGCAATACAAAAAGTTACTATTTGAAAAATGTCAGCAGAACCTAAATTTGTAACACCCCACCTCTCTGTTTCATCTTAAAACTAAAGCGTCATCTACCTGAAAGTCAGACATTTACATTCAACTGTCTTAGTAAGAAAGGTACTTAGTAAGAAAGATTGCAAGCTATCTGAGGTAGGGACCATGTTCTTGTTCTATATTAGGATGACTTCTAATACAATGGGGCCCTGATTTATGATTAGGGCTTCTTGGTGCTACTGCAATACATAGTATTATTTATTGTATTAGGCCCCTTTATTTAATTTTATTTCAGATTAGATTTAAAATTAAAAACAAAAAAAATATGATCCACAGAGATAAACTAGTAACACTTCAAAGAAAAAACATGTGCAGTTTAGAATCAATTAAACATTATGGGACATAAGAATATACCTGTTTTAAAAATAGTCTTTGTTATAAATACCTAATACAGATACAAGATGCAAACTACATATTTAAGAAACCAACTCATCCTTTTGGGTGCCCAGTGATACTTCAGAAGAGTTTGATGCTCAGATAAGCGCTCAGCACTTTCAGAAATTCAGGGCCCGGTAGAAGTGTTCAATGTTAGGCATCCCAAATGATTAGACATTATTGAAAATGTAGGCTTTATTGTATGCATTATTTAAGGTACAATATAAGAGGTTTCTCCATTTCATAAGGCAACAACCCTATTCTCAAGTAATTCAATTTTTTTGTAAGGGTCAATATCCTTTCTCCCCAATACAGAGCTCCCAGTTCTCTGATCATCATGCATAAGGCAGTTTGCGTTCTATATAAGCATTACCTTGGCCCTTTTGTTTGCTCTAGCCATAACCCATTTAGCTAATGGTGGTTTTGGCATTTAGTCACTTCCTAAATTGTTGTCTGCAGCACCGAATCTCAGAATGCATGAATAATTGGGCACTGCAGCAGACACCTAAACTCCGTGCTAGAGAATGACTAGGAACGCAGACAAAAACAAAAAACAAGCATAAGAGGTATTCTAGGTTATTTTTTTACGAGATATTTGTAAAGTACAATCTAAGACAGGATGAGGTGGCTCCTACAAAACGAGGGAAATATTTTTATGTACGGTCACATTTGGAGTATGGAACTGGGTGGAGAAGTAGGAGAATATAGCAAGGAGCTATGACATTAGTTTTATTAAATGGATTTGTCATGTTACTGAACAGCTCGCACTGCAATCACTCAGCAGTCCAATTGGCCAGAAGTGCCACTTGTAGTGTAATAGTGCTGCACGCCAGCATGAGACAGATGGACTTAAATTGCTTAACTTAAACTTTAGGTTAAGTTAAGTTGCTTAACTGAGAAGATGCAATTAAAATATCAATACTTATATCTAGTTTGTAGAAGGATGAAATATTGTACAGTTAAAATGCACCATTCTCCAAGGACGAATGGCAAAGATTTTCAGCAGGGATATTCTGATGAAGATTTTTCATTTCTGTGACTAGATGAGCTCAGTTACACCAAACTTCCTGTTGTTCAAAGCAAGGTCAGATCTCCCAGGCTCAGTTACATAGAAAATGTCCTTGTTCATACAAAACCTCAATTATGTAAACTTATTCAGCATTTCCTGACGACACGGGCATCATGTCTATCCCAAAGATTCATCTAGGGATTGATAGCATATTTCACTCAATATGGGTGATATCCTTCCTATTTCAGAAGGCTCTCTCACAAGACCCTTGAGGAGACTTAAGCCTGTCTCTTTGGCCTGCATAGTGTTATTTCTACAGTAGATAATGTCTTAGATCCAATTTCTGATTTGCTTGCCAGGTAGAAATGGCCCAATGGCTGGGTTTTGCTTTGTAAAGCCAAAGTCAGAGGTGGTCTTAATTGTGCCACTATTTTCTCCAAGACAACAAATGTCTGGAGAGACTGGGAAAAAAGACTGAACTTTGTGGCCCATCACCACTCTTCATAAGCTTCATGACACTCATTTTAAAAATAATATTCCTTAAGCTGAACTGTGTAAACTCTGCACAGTCAGAATGCTGGGATGCAGAGATCCA
Organism: Pelusios castaneus; assembly: GCA_007922175.1. Lineage (NCBI taxonomy): Eukaryota > Metazoa > Chordata > Testudines > Pelomedusidae > Pelusios > Pelusios castaneus. Next base: position 6,147,457 of record ML685781.1, read on the forward strand.
TGACCTGATGAGTTCACTGCTGACACCCGCATGTGAGTCTTCTTTGACAGCCGTTCTTAAAAGGGATATTGTCAAGGCTAGTAGACACAAAAGGCAAATAAATGACTTGCTATCCCTCCAATTTGTTTGGTTGCATACCAGAGAGGATATGAAATAGTTTATTCTCTTAAGAATTGATAGAGATACTTGTAAATTTCAGAAATTTTCTTTCTGACAAGAACAAGGCAGGCAGAAGGAAAGGCCTAGTAAAACATGCATGTGTGATCATGAATTAACTCAGTTCTACAGTTTGTCCACTTGCCCAGCAGAAGAATTGGAGTTCTTTCACTTAAAACCCTTTCTTTGGACAAAATGACAGGTTTTCTAGGAGCAGAAGGGCAGACTTACATTATAAATATTAAAATGTGTATATAACAGGTTAAAATTTTAGCCTGGTAACCTGGACAGTATTCTTTAAAAGGATCAGTATAAACTGAATGATATGTAAGTGTTTAAGTGTGAAGCATGCAATGTTAAATATGTCATCAGTATTCAGATGCATCTCTCTCCCTTCTGTGAAATGATATAAAGGAGCAACCACCTTTCCTAATTCAAGAGTTTTCTAGTATTAGGAATATGCATACCATTCACACTTTATATGGTGTATCATTTGCATTCACCAAAGGACTATTCAACATCTTCATAACTTTATCAGGAAGACAAACAGGGCTCTGAATACATGGACTACTGTACTACAATCCCTGTTTCTGCTAACTGCACATTTCTGCAAGGTGAGAGGGAAGGGTTGGAAGGAGAAAATAGGGTACACTTTGTACTGCCAATTCAGTAGGAAAGCCAACAATGTTAATCTCTATTGGTATGATATGGAAACTGCTAACAGATTATTATATTAGTTACACCAAAAGGAATCCAACTGCTAAAACACTGAGCAGATCATACATTATTTGTATTAATTAATAAGAGACTTTTGGGTTAAAAATAATTTATTATTTATGCAATTGGGGCCCTAAGAGGTCTTTTCCAAAACCAAGGAAAGACATGATCCTTGCTTCCTAATTTAATTAGATATGATGTGATGTGGAGAAAACTAGACAGAACTGGAGGGCAAAATGGGATAACATCAATACGAACACAGTTACTCTAGAACAGCTAGTGCATGGCATGATGAAGTTTCTCTTTTAATCACTGACTACATTTCTGAGTTCCATGTAGACGTCATGACAAGACAGTTTGTGAGGAGGGACTTGGATGAGTGGAAGGAAGAAGGGGACCTTGCAAATAAGCTCAGAAAAGGTAGTGATGGCAGCATGGAAAATGGATTAGGTAATGGGGCAGGAATTTATTGAGGCAGTTACATGGCAATGGGTTAGTCTCTCTAACTCTAGGGCAGTGGTTCTCAACCACTGCGTCAGGAACGGTGCTGCCACACAGCAGTAAGTGTTGCAAAGAGCCGGGGAGATGGCTGGATTCGGCCTGGGGCGGGTGGGCTGGCGCATCCTGTAGGGTTGTGACCCTCAAAAGGTTGAGAACCACTGCTCTAGAGGTTTCTGTAACAGGACATGGGGGGGGGGAGAGAGACTTGAGGAAAGTAAGAAAGAAACCACAAATTCAGATACTTAAAATTATCCTTTCCTTTGTCACAAAGGCCTTATTAAAACTGGACTAACTTTAGCAATTAAAGTTTTACGTTTCTGTGTGTATGTTATTTGTCTGATCTATCACATTCAGGTTCTAATGCACTGGTTCAATGATGCACTTTCAGATCTGCAAGCACCTTGAAGAAATATTCACTGGAATTAAAACAAAATTCAAGGAAACAAGTTTTGTAAAAGTTTGTGTTTACAAAAAACCTAATATTTTGAACCAATTTTGACCTGTCTCTCTTTTACTCTGAAACAAACAAGGAGTCCTGTGGCACTTTTAAAAACTAACCAATTTAGTTTTCTCAGGAACTTTTGTGGGCGAAGTTCTACTTTGCCAGATGCATCTGGACTTGGACCACGAAAGCTCATGTGAAAAATAAATTTGTTAATCTTTAAAAGTGCCACAGGACTCCTTGTTTGTTTTGCTGAACTAGACTAACATGGCTACCTCTTAGGAACTCTTTTACACTGATTATTGATTTAGATTGTTTTCTTTAGAAAGAAAGTTTTAGTTAGAAATAAAAAACTGTAGTGATGTAAGAACTATGCAACTATTCTGGCTAAGGAACAGCTGACTCAAATGTAAGACATTTAATGATGTAATCTTCAATAGCTAATGTAAAGGACAATGTTAAATTTATTCATTTTCTTCACAAACCTTTACATGAGAGGAATTGTTATAAGTACCTTTTTCTCATATACGTCTTGCCAAACAATGCCAGCAAAAAATTTATGTTGCATAATCTCCTTAGCGTCATCAGGGCCACCACCTAACCTGTTTTGGGGCAAAAAAAATTAACACTTGAGCATATGTTTTTTGCAAATAAGATTATTACTGAGAAATCTGGAAATCATGGATTATAGAATTTTATATAGTTTATCAGTTTCAGGTTTGCAAACCAGCCTGTCATTACCTAACGCATTTATTTCGTGCACTAGGATTAATTAATACTGTTTGGTTGTCCATTTTGGACTTCAACGTGCTTTCAAAACCTCTAATGGAACTATTTTTAAGCAACAGATTATTGATACAGAGTAAGATACATCTAAACTTCATGCTTCAAAAGATCTGACTTTAAAATGAAGTTCTATTATGTAATTTTAAAGGTGGGCTTCCTTAACTCAACATCTCTGCAATTCGTATCTGTTTTAGTGACAAAAATCAGGTATTACTTTTAGCATGCAGAGCTTGTCTATATCTGTAGCAGTGAGCTGGTTCCTGGTTCTTCTTGTGCATTACCTACAGAGTTTTACTGTGTTCCTATTAGAAGTCCAGTCAATTACACCTGGCAACTAGGATTAAAAAGAATGAGGTTTGACTAGGTGTGAATATTTACAGGGAAGCTAATAGGACAGAAACATGGAACATCGTGTTGCCATTTTAGAGAAGAATTGAAGCTTAAAAATACATTTTATAACAAGGGTTCAATGAGTCCTGTATCCATAGCTCGCTACCTTCTTTCTAACTCTGTTACAAGGAGTAGTCACTTCTCAGAGTGCTGTGGTATTTTATTGGAAGTCAAACGGAGCTTAACAACCAAAAGTGAAAAGACACAAGGTTTTAAAAGAAACTGATCTATACAACCCTGACTTAAATGTAAATTATAAGATGACAATTGGTGCTATGAAATACAAATAAATAATAATATCGAGTTGTACACAAACCTCAACCCTCCTTTCTGGATTCAGGGAAACACAAAGGCTTTTTACTTACAAATTATATCGTGATAGGACACTTCTTATAAATAAATAAATAAATGAGTGTTCATATAGACTTGACCCAAAATAACTACAGGTATAAATTCCAATAATTTAGTTATTTCAGTTCTACTTAATGTGTAGAGAAGACCTGAAGGCAACAAGAGTTTGAACTTTATTATAGAGGTGAAAATACTTTGTCTCAAAAGACTGAACGACATTATCAAAGCAATACAAAAAGAATGTACTTCTGGAAGGAAACACAAATAGGGATCAATAGGCTTCTCACTCACCTGTAACTCCAGGTGATATGCAAAATTCACAGATTTCAAGGCGCCTTACAACCACTATGATCATCCAGTCTGACTTCTTGCATATATGGCCCACATCACCGGAATTTCTGAGCCCCTAATAAACTTCACTGTACTTGTGAATGTTCCCTTTGAGGTAGGGAAGTTCAATTATCCCCATTTTACAGAGGAGAAGCTGAGCCACAGAGCGACTAAATGACTTGCCCAGGAAAATAGAGCCGGGAATTAAATCTGAAGTCCAAAGCTAGTTCCTGTCCACTGAGCCAACTTTCCCCTCATAACAGAAGCCACAACACAATTTCAATCTGCAATTCTTTCAATCCTACTTATTTATATGGATATAAATAAGGCTATGAAAGCAAAGTATGTAAGAATTTACAAGGAAATATTACAAAAATTAAACAAGAATAGAGACCTAAAAGCATCAGTATTTTCAGAAAAAAACCCTATAATCTAAAATGGCTCTTATTTGAATGCCAAGCATTTGTTTGTTCATCTTTGCTTCCATCTAAGTTCACGGACCTTTATTTTGTGCTTCAATCTAAATTAAACAAGAAAAAAAAATCATTTGAAAGGTGCTTAGAAAAACCACAAAATATGGGCATTCTCTGAATTTATAAAACTGTATGTAGTCTAGAAGTTATTTTAATGTTCTGACTGCAAATTCACAATCAGCTCTCATCTGAAGAGAACTAAGTGGAAATAGAGTAATCATTCTGCCTATCGAGGTCACTGTCAGAGTTATAATATGTGTGACCGTATGGATTTATATCCTTCAAAACAAACAAAATAAAACGTTACTGATAGACAGCGTTATCTCAGCAAACTCATTAGAAGGGATTAAACAATGCTAAGCGCCCATTTCCATTCCCAGCTTTATATATACATAGTACTAGCTCTTCATCGTAGCAATCTCAACTCTACTACATTACGGTTCTGAGCTAGAGAAACATTTAAGCATGTAGTTGAACACATGAGTATCCCACCAATAAGCTTGCACTTAAATACTTTGCTGGACCAGGACCACACAAGATGGCGGAACATGATAAGACTAGCACCTGGACCGTCTTTTATAACCTTAACCTCTAGAATCTTGATTGTCTTTTGTTTGTTGCTTATTTTGCATCTTACCCAGTTGCCTTTTACTCAGAGACTCGTATCCAACTGGTATCCACATGTGTCCAAAATATGCTGTTGTGCTAAAATATTTAGCAATTCCAAAGCTTTTAACACAGTATTTTAAGATATAATTCTTGATGCAGGTATTGTTATTGAAATCCTTATCAGTCACTGCAATAGATATTCCCTAAGGTCCACCGTGCATTTAGAAAGATCTAATCGACACTTGGACCAGGCTGATGTATGTGTTGAAAGGCACACTTTGTTCCTTCTTTTCGTTCTAATGCTGCAGAGAAGAACGATATTTTAGAGTAGGCACACATTTTCTAAATACTGTGGAAACCAAGGAGTAGAATACCTTCCACTTCCAGTTTGTATTGTTACTAGAATCCAGTGCTTCACAAGTATCTCCAAGTCCTGTGTAGTCCCAAATCAACACTAACTAAAGCCACTCTCATTACTAGATCTTAAAGTGATCCCTTGACTGTGATAAAGACTACATATTCAATACAACCTAAGGGGACAGAATACGCTTCCTTCGATTCAGATTTGACCATTGCAACCCTCCAAAGCAATCTATGTTTACAGATTAAACAGAAGCATTAACACAGTGCAGTGCTTTGGAACTCTTTGCCTAACTTAACAGACAAGGTGGGTGCGATAGTATCTTCTACTGGGCTAACTTCTGTTAGAGACAGACAAGCTTTCAAACTACACAGAGATTTTTTTTTTTCCAGGTCTGGGGGAAGTACTGAGAGCATCACAGCTAAATACAAGATCAAACAGTTTGGCATTAGAATATATGGCTCATTAACACCCTTTGGTCCTAATGGATTACAGATTGTTTTACTAAATCATAAATCCAGCATCTTTATTAATACCATCATTTTTGGTGTCTAGCAAAATTGTGAATTGAAGATCCCAGACTCATCTTTGAAACTGTTGTGCAAATTTCCTGTTAGGATGAGAACAGATTGGTCAGATACAGAGTGATCACTTTATGGAAATTATTCATCCACAGGTGATTCACCTACATAGTTGTTATTGGGGCATTTACAGGTACTCCATATGTTCTGATAGGCATGCATAAGACCCATGTATCTTGAAAGGTGTGTTGTGGGGGTGTTGATCATTGTAGCAATGGAGATGTCTTCAAGTTTTCCATCTGTTGTTGTGGCAGGGTCTGGTGCCAATTTGAGTTGCTGTGTCCTGGTCAGGGGGAATTTATGTCTGATGATAAGCTTGGGGGGAGGAGAGGCATTATTTGAAGCTCAAAAGGGGGGGCTTCAGGAAAGATCTTTCAGAATGGGGTCCTCATCAAGTAGGGACTGTAGTTTGATGATACCCAATATGAGTTCCAGTGCAGGGTGGTAGGTGACAATTAAGTTGTGTGTGGTTAGAGGGGGCCTTATTTATGTAACAGGGCTCAACAAAATTGGCTTACAGCTAAGTGCCAGCAGTTTTCTTTTTGGCCACCAGAGGGTGCTCGTCTGCAGCATTTCAGCAGTGGAGTTAGGCACCAGGCTATAATCCCTGATTGCCATGGCAAGCTGGCGTCTGGGTTTTGTATTGAAGCAGGTTCTCTCAGAGTATTTGTGTGGTCTGTTCCATGATGTACTGTGTTTCTCTGGTGGAGTGTCTTTGTTTAGTGAAGGTGGTTTTCAGTGTATTAAGGTGTACATCCCTGATTTTCTCCTCAGAGCATGGTCCATGGTATAACTGCTATTTGGAAATAATCATCTGGAAGGTCCAGCACAGCAAACCAGTCACTGTGGTTTGGGGAGGACAGCTGCTAAGGTGACTACCCAGAATCTCATGTAGTTGATGTATCCATTGAGGTCGCAGACACTGAGGATGGGTCTCATCCCTTTCTTGGGTTCGGGCATCAGAAAATATCAGGGATAGAATACTTGTCCCCAGTGCTGCACAGCTCCCAAAGCCAAGTATGTATTGAGGAGCAGTGTCTCATGAGGGAAGTCCCTGCAAAGGGATGAAGTGGGGACTGGGCAGGAGGGATGGAGATGAACTGGGTCATAAGGTGGTCTGACAGGGCTTAGAACCCAGCTGTCCATGGTAAATGAGTCCTAAACACTGTAAAACTGATCCAGCCTGTGTCTGGATGTCCAAAATATCCCAGAATGGGCAAGAAAGGAGATGAAAAGGTCACCATTACACCACAGTTCTTGACACACAGGTCAAAACGATACTTGTTGGATGGTGGGGAAGGCTGAGACAGCTGGCTAGATCTGAAACCAGAGGGCCTTTGCTTTGAGGTCTATGCCCCTTTCTGGGGTAGTCCCACTGCCTCACAGGGAAGGAGCACTGCCTGAAGAGATGCTACAAGTAGCATGGTTGTTGCTGATTGCTATAGTGGTGCTGTACAGGGAGATCTTGGCAGACCAGTGAAAACCTTGGACCAAAACAGATCATTGGAATATTGATTATCATGCTTATTGACAAAGGCAGCTGAATCAACAGGTTTTAGCAGGCCTCTGCAACAGCCTTCACATATCTAAGTGAGAAGCCAGGAGGGGAAGGAGTTAGAGGGAAGAGCCAACTCCATGTCCTTCCTGAAAAGATCTCTGTTGAAATTGCTGGGGTCTGTTTTTTAGAAGAAAAACAAGCTTATCTGTATTTACCCTCTGGGATGTCTTTGTCAGGACCTAAAGGCATGCAGACTCTGCAAGAACACATCTGGATAATTAGTAATCTGAGGAACCTCTTGCCTAGCTTTTGAAATTGCTTGTCTAAAAAGTTGTGTTTTTTTTTTTTTAATTGACGTGTTACTGTCTGCTAACAAGGATAAATAAGGGAGGAGAAGTTTGGACTAGCTGGACTCTTCATGCACAGTTTAGGGTCCTCAATGGCATCTGAAAGATGGGATAAATGGCAGGCTGCCACTGTACCACTCAAGAGCAACACCAAACTTCAGTAATTGTTGGGGGTGTTTTACTAACCAGTTGCATATGTGCGTAAGTGCTTGAGACTAAGTAAAGTATAATGAGAGCACTCTAGTACTGTACCATTTGGGCCTCACACCTATTGGTCGGATGGCCATGTCTCCATTAATTTATTTCCTGCCCTCACCTCGCCAAGAGTGGTAGTTACCAAGAGCACCCCTGTACAGCCGATGTATAAACCCTGAAGGAATGCAAAGTAGTTTGGGAATCCTTAAATGAGTAGAGGGTCTCATCAGGTCTTTTCTGAAAATAAACCCTGACCATCAAAAAGTAGAGTCCTCAAGGCTCTGCTCCACATCAGGTGCAATGCCTGAATTCTGCAGTCAGGAGGCCCTCCTCATGCTCATAGATAATGCCATATTTCTGGCCAAGGCATCTGCCATGACTACAGCTGGAGTCTTGGCTACCATGCAATCTTCTCTGAAGAACACCCTAAACTCTTCCCTAGAGACTTCTGGCAACTTGGGCACCAACTCAGACATGGTCTCCCAATCAACAAAATCGTATTTAGAGCATAATTGTTGCTGCTTCACAATGTGCATCTGCAAGGAAGATGAGGTATAAATCTGCCTCCCCATTAAGTCCATCCGTTTTGACTCTTCATTCTTAGACATATATTTATACTCTCCTTATTGTTTGCTTCAGTTGCCACAAGAGATTTAGGGGCTGGGTGGAGCAGAAACTCCCCAAACCCTGTGTGGGAACGAAGTACCACTTCCTCACATGCTTTGCTATAGGAGCCATGAAGTGGGAGTATTCCAAAGGGCTTTTGCAGGCTCCAAGAGAGCCTCATGTAACCGGAGGACTGCTCCCTGGGGCTGATGGCTGGAGACTATCTAGAAGCTTATGGTTATTCCCCTGCAGAAAATCAGCCTAGATGCCTAAGGTATCAGCAATATGCCTAAGGAGGTCTTGATGTACCTTGAAGTCCTCAGGCATTGAAGGAGAAGAGGAGCATGGCAGGGAAGAGTCATCAGGAAAGGATGAAGAAGCAGTTTTCTGCACCTATGACAGATTCTGTTCTTGAACCACAGAAATTCATCAGGATAACCCTGGAGGCCCAGAGGGACAAGACTTAGTGACTTATTGTAGCTGTGGTAGTTCAAGAACGGGAGCCACCAATGGACCTGTTGTTCCCCTTTTAGAGTGGATCAAAGAATGGGACCTCAAAGATCAAGGACCATCCAAGGAGGTCACTGGGCAAATGCATATAGCATTGATGACAGTAAACAGAGAATGGTTTCTGGTCCCTCAGGTGATGACAAAATAGAGGATGACTCTGATCTGGATCTCAGAGTCCTGGAGAATCTCCAGTGACAATGGGGGAGCCAGTCCCAACAGGGATAACAAAAAAACAGAAGTCCAACGCGGGATGGCATTAGTGCCTAAGAGAAATAGGGAATCAGCATCAGCAGTACAGATGGAAAGAAATTCCCATCAGTATTGTATGTGGCCTGCACCAAGACCAAGGACAGTACCAAGCTCAATGAAGGATCTGCTGATAGGGCAATTATGGTACTGGGGAATGCACCTGCATTGAGGGGACCTACAGTACCAGGTCTGGTGTCAGCCTTTATTTCACAGCCTAGGACAGTGGTTCCCAATCTGTGGCCCAAGGGTCAAAAGTGGACCTCGAGTACTTTTCAAGTGGCCCACAGCTCCTCTTCTGCTAGCTACAGAACGACTGAGGTGGAGCATATTTGCATGGGGTTAAAAGACTGGTGCTCACCTACTGCCTGTAGCAGGGAACATGGCAAAACATCTGAACTAGTGGAGAGCCAGGCACAGCTGGCCTGAGGTCACTTCACAGCCTCCAGAGTTGGATGGCCAATGTCATCAGTACTGCACTCAAGGGACACCCCATAGCCAGTACCAGAGTTTATGGTACTTACTTTTGCTGATCTCATTGCAATATCAGAGAGTGGTTAGAGTAGACCTGCCCATCCCGCATACCAGAAGGAGCATGGTACCAGTCAGCACTCTTCTTAGAAGATGAGAAAAAAAAAAAATCATCTGAGCCCTGGAATTGATCTAATTAATTAATCTTATGGGACCTCTTCCTTGCTACACCAGGGGAAGAATGACTACTCTTCTTTTGGGGGGAAACAACACTGTCTGAATATGGAGTGGCATCACTTTCTGATTCAAAGGCAACTACTACAGCAAATGAGAGTCTCAGTGCCAAAAATCGGGCCTCATGGCCTGCTCCAGAAGGTGTTGCATCAGCCATAACTCATTTGTCACTTGAGTCCTCTTTCTGAATGACTTTACAGATGGAGCACTGTTCCTTAATGTGTACCTCACTGAGACACAATCGTGCAGAGATCACTGTTAGGGATGGCCACCCACACATAATGGCCAATGCTTGAACCTTGGTGAGGACATCACGCAGGGCACCCAACTCTTTTATCTAACACTGCCCAAATCCAAAGGTAGTACTATCTAGAGGAATATAAAGAACTCTCAGAAAACATATTGAAAGGTGGGGTAAAAACACCCCACTGAGCTCCAACTCTTGCAGCAGGTGGTGAGAAAGAGCTGAGTTGGTGGTTCCCTTATATTACTAGCTACGGACTAGGGCCATGGGGCACAAGCACTACCCCTATGGGTACTGCTAGGCAAAGTTCTCTGGCTTTAGAGTAGTAGATGTGCACACACCTACATAGAATACAGATCTACATCTTCTTGAAGTATGCTCCATTTGTTAAGGAAACAGAGAGGGCACCTGAATGTCTGTCTTGGAATGAGGCAGTGATTAAAGACTAACAGGTCAGCAGGCTGACAGAACAAAGAAGTAGCTGTAATCTAGATGAAGCCAGTTCTCTTCAGATACTTAGAGGAGGAGGAGCAGAAAATTCCCCAAAGTGGAACAAAGGACCCAACGTGTTATTGCTAACATTTAAAATCCCAGAGGCTGAGACATTTGAGAGAGAGGAATAAGGACTTTTTTTAACTAGGTGTGACAGAGCCAGGCCTGATGGGGAGGGTGGTGGAGGGCAGGTATATTAGCCCCAGGCTCAGCAAAGCTCCGTTCCCAGGGTAGCTAGGGCTGCTTTGAGCCAATTAAGGCACCTGGAGTTATTTGGAGCACCTGACTCCAATTAAGGAACCTAGAGTCAGTTACAGTAGCTGACACCAATTAACAACAGATAAAAAGCCCCTGTTGCAGCCAGGCAGAGAGGGAGTTTGGGCATGGTGTTTGGAGGTGGAAGTAGGAGCAGGAGTTGGTCTGTGGAGGAGAGCTGAGAGGAGGAGAGCTGAGCCAGTCGGAGCTGACCAATAGCCATTGCTGCCAGCACCTAGGAGGTACAAGCAATAGGGCAAACTGGCCCAGACGGGCCTTAGGGCCCTAGGCCCAGCAGCCTGTGGGGCGGAGAGCCCAGCTCCAGGGCAGGAGGGACCGAGAATCCATAGCGCTGGAGGTTTGGAGGTGGGAGAACTGTGCCTCAGCTGGCTGCCACTACATGAAGTGAAGGACCCACAGGGACTGAGAATGCTCGGTCTGCCACACAATGTAGCTGAATTAATGGATACTGGCTTCGGGGATCTGAAAGAAATCTCCATATTCTGGAGGAGAAGGGGGGGAGGAAGGATCCTAGACTCTTTTGAAGACTGACCACATCCTAAAGACCATTCAAGAGTTGTGACGAAACTGAAGCAGGAAACAGTGTACAGGTGTTTATTATTTTGTATGGATCTGCATATCACTTGTGCTGCCTAAAGTAAATTGATTGTTTTAGATATCCTTCTACCAAAATTGTGTCTACTGGCTTCAACTGTCACATGTCCCTAAAGGAGTAAACTATAAACCAGAGTGTGCATGAGAGCAAGGGGTAAGGCTCCCGTTTAGCCACTAGGAGTCCTGAAGAGGTCAGCACAGGTCTTCGAGCCTGGCATAGGGCAGCTCAGCTGTGGTGTCCCATTTCTGGGAAAGAACCCCAGGCAGAGTCTGGGAAGCATTCTAAAGTCCAGAGCCAGACATAATGGATGAAGCCTGCTATGACCCCGGGAAGCTTGAAAGGATACAGATCCAATGTGTGGGCATAAGCACAGCAGCCCTGGTGAGTGTTCAGCAAAGGGTCGCTTGACCAGGGCTGTAATATCAGGTCTCAGAGACCCAAATCTCAGCCACTTTGCTCTACAAATCTTTCAGCAACAACATGGCAAATTACAAACTTCTGTTAACCCAAACCAAAGCAGCATGGTCCTGTGTCACCCTCTAGGAGGTAAGACTACAGATACAAATGTATGACTGATACTGCTTTGATGCTAGGAGACATGATTCCTTTGCTCAAGTAATATAGGGACATACGTCATCCACAGGTCCTAGGTTCAGTTCCCCGCAGAGGACTCAAACAGAGTCATGGTTACATCTGTTTATTCCGTCTGTAACCATTAGGCCATAGGCTGATCCCAGAGCTGTAAAGAGAAACCAAGAATTCTGATGGCCATTGTTCCACAGCTGTGTCTCAAATAATTATGTCATGTATACTTGTGTAAAGTAACTAGCAGTGTGCAGGTTGTGCCTCTTGGGATGGGACTGGTCCATGGAGAACAACAGCATGTTTTCTGCTGCCCTGGTTATTCCTATAGCTGACACTGAAGACATCTGTGCTGTGGATCAGAAGGTTGTACATTCAGACCCCGCTGATGAGTCGTGTGGACATGAAAACATATACAATAGTAAAAGTTAGCATAAGAACCTTGGATAATTGTTGGAATTACTTTATATTGTAAAACACTTGTGTTAATACTTATTTTATTGTTTATATTTTGGTTAATAGGAGCTGCTCCTTTAAGAAAGGGATGTGGCAAGTTGAGGGCAAGCTTTGGTGTTTCCAAAGACTGGAAGACCTTGCCTGCATAAGCTGCAGAAAGGTCAGAACCTCACACTTGTCAGTCATCGGTTTGGATCCTGCCCAATTCAGGAGGGATTTAAAATTGTTCCCAGCTGAGACATGTTTGGTAGCTCCTGCAGGAGTATGGCAAGTCCCAGATCCAGTTCCTAATATCACATTATGATTTGCAGTGGAGTGATCCCCTCGGGCAGGGCCTGGTTCTTAGTAGGTGTTTGTACCTGTCACATTGGGACACCCATTTGAGTGGAGTCCTTCAGCAAAGGCTCCTGCACTGGGGACCAGTCACTTTGCTATAAATTTGAGAGCATTGGCGAGACTAATTGTCACATGCATACTGGAGACTGGGCACGGGAAGTTCAATAATCAAAGGACACAGCCAAAAACCGAGGCCTTAAATGTTTTAAAACTCTCAATTTCAGTGTCAGTCTCAGTTTTGTGGGGATACGTGCAATTTTTGTCTTTCTTGGGTTAGCAATAGTGCAATTTGTTGTTAAGTAGTGCTAGGTCACCATGGAAAGGTCAAATGTACTTTTTAATTCTGTGATATTATATTGCTTGTTGTGTACGTAGTCTTTCACTTATGGTTATCAGCTGGGTTGTCAATTAATTCCAGTTAATGCACGTGATTAACACAAAACAAATTAACTGGATTAAAAAATAGTTGTGATTAAACACAGTTTTAATTGCACTATTAAACAATAGAATACCAATTTAAATTGCAAATATTTTGTAATGTTTTCTACTTTTTCAAATATTTTGATTTCAGTTACAACACAAACACAAAGGGCACAGTGCCCATTTTATATTCTTTTTATTACAAATATTATTACTGTCAAAAAGATCAAAGAAATAGTAGTTTTCAATTCACCTCATACAAGTCCATTCAGTCCTACTTCTTGTTCAGCCAATTGCTTAGACAAACAAGTTTGTTTACATTTAATAATGTAATGAAATAATGCTACCTGCTTCTTTCTATTACAGTGTCATCTGAAAGTGAGAACAGGTTTTCACATGGCATTCGTGTGGCTGGCATAGGAAGGAATTTCTGAGCCAGATATGCTAAATATTCATATGCCTCTTCAGGCTTCGACTTGTAGACTCTAAAGTTTTACATTGTTTGTTTGAGTGTAATTATGTAAAAAAAAAATTCTACATTTGTAAGGTGCACTTTCATAATAAAGAGATTGCACTTAGGAACTTGTGTGAGGTGAACTGAAAAATATTTCTTTTGTTTATTTTTACAGTGCAAATAATTGTAATAAAATCATATAAAGTGAGCACTGTACACTGTGTAGTCTGTGTTGTAATTAGAAACCAGTATTTATGAATATGTACAAAACATCTAAAATATTTGTAATAAATTCAACAAGAAGGCAGAAGGGGAAAAAAAAATCTACGTGGCACAGATAATACCACCTACCCATTAAGCTGTAGAACTGCACTAATAACAGCCCATTGATTCACCATGGAACACAAACTAAAAGTTTGATGTAAAAGCAATCATTGTAGAGCATGTAAAAGTCATGCTCACTGTGATCTAGAAAGGGTTACTTGGTTTGATTAGGCTCTAGATCTTCTGCACAATACAGCGCCCGCCAGGGGATTTTGCAGTTCTGCCCCTCTATTACTGTATTTGCTTCCAGTCTGTGTCAACATTTGCAACAAGAAACCTGTTTGCTGGATCTTTCAAATACTCTTAGTTCCTAATAAATGTTTAAAGGGATACTGTCATTAAAAAGTATCACACTTCTATCTGAAACACTTAGGATGATTGTAAATGAAAGAAATTAGAAAGGGAAACACCTTCTCCTTTCCATGCATTTATTTGGTGAAAATGGCAATATACAATGTGTGACTGAATACCCAATGGGCTCTGTTCTTTCCAACAGCAGGATTGGAGAGAAAGTATTTTAAACTCTTTTTCTGAAATAAACTAGGCAAACGTGTCCTTTTTGTTTAGGTGCCTCTGTACTTCAGTTGATTAGGCCCCTGTGTTTGTTTTGATGATGTGGATCCTCAGAAGAAATGCTATCATTCAAAAAGCCCAAAGAAATTAAAATTTATGATTTTTAAAAAATGGTCTCACCTTTGCCTAGGATCCTTCTTCAGCAAGCCTGAGAGAAGGGATTTTGCTTCCGGTGACAAAGTGCGTGGAAACCTAATCTCTTCCATGAGGATAAGTTCAAAGAGCTTCTCGTGATCCTGATTGTAGAAAGGGAGCCGACCACACATCATTTCATACATTACGACTCCTAAACCCCACCAGTCCACTGCACGACCATAGTCATTGTCTTCCAGCACCTGCAGAATCGTGGAGAACAGCCTTAGTACGTATTCCTATGCTGTGAACACACAAGGAATTCATGCGACAGGTTTTCTACTATTATATTAGTTTTCATGCTTTTCACGACTCTGACGGCAGGGACAACATATTTGCTGTAGCCAAAACAGCAGAGCCCATTCCAGACAACTGACATTAATGCTCACCAATGATTTATCAACAGGGAACGCTCCAGGCAAGCAAGAGGGTAAAAAGGCTAGAGAGAGATGGCACTCTCCCCCTACACATTACTTCCACGATATGCATAACCTTGTAAAGCCTAGAGGCTGAGAACCCAAGTATGTTCTCACATTACAAAGCCAGCTGTTAAATCCTAACTTATTCATTAGAAACCATTCCAAATGGGGCCCCATTTTAAAAACGGGATGCCATCTGGGGGGCTGGAGGGATTGATTAACCTGTTGCTTCAAAGCTACTATCATATCTGTCCCCCCATCTCCTGCCCGTGTCAACTCGTATATTTCCTTTAAACTTTCTCACTAGAAAAATTCTGCTACAAGTGATGAAAGACTGCTTGCAAATTTTTAGAAGAACTACTGATCTGAATTAATCTGTAAGGGCAAGAGATTCAGAATAGCTCCGCTCCCTATTGCGCTTCCGGCCATTATGTTGTCCTAAATGGGAGCCAAGTGCTTTTGAAAATCTGGCCCTACCTCATCTCAATTTGCAGTCTCCTTACCAAACTAACAGGTATTGAGAAAAGAACTGTAACTCTCACAGTGGAGAAAATCCACTATTACCATTTTCTTTTACTTAATTCCATCCCCAGGTTTGGGTTTCGTTAAACGATATTTGATAGCTTCACTCTCCTTGCAGTTCTGCTTCACTCTCCTTGCAGTTCTGCACAGCACTTCACCACTGATCACTGGTAAGAGTTAAGAGCACCGTTTGTTTGTTCTTCAGTACCGTACAATATCCGTGTCTACCCAATTTACAGAACTACACTGCAGAACCATTTATGCTCAGAAATAAAAGTCTGTTGTGGGATTCAGACAAAAAGCCAACTGAAGCCAGTAGAAATTTTGCCACTAATTTTAAATGGGAGCAAGATCTGGCACTTCATGAATTAATTATAAAGATCCTGTAGAAAAACAGGAAGACCAAGATTTTCTCTGTAAGAAATTGTTTGTGTTCCCTGTCTTTATTCACTAATTATTTAGTACTCTGCTTTAAAAATTATTTGAATCGGGAAAAAAAGTCCTGCAGTAAAAATCCAAAGCTGTCAGGTATTAGATTACCCCACACATGTCTATTTACAGCATCTCTTGCTGTATGATTCACACCAAATGACAGCTGGTTCTACAGCTGCCCCATATATGTATAAGACCAACACAGCTGCTTGTCTGCCAGGATTCCAGGAGCCAGCCTCATCCTTTATGAGGAATCAGGGGCTCTAACTTCATAGGAGATATTGTGTGACAATGCAGTTAGCCGTATTTCTGAGTCACACCCTTTCAGTAAGCACTTCCTTTTCATTCTAAACCACTTAGGTTACTTAAAATAAAGTGGGCACATTGCTGCTAGATACACAATAGGATTTTTTTTTTTTTTTTGAAGCCAAGATCAAGTCCTACAAAATCAGGTCTTCCAAAATGCAACAATAAGAGTCACATGGTAATTTGGCCAAATAACTAAAAAAACGCTACCCAGTATAATCCAGATTAGTAACTAATGGTGCATCTACACTGGCAAGTTAGGTCGATTTAAGGACGCTTAAGTCGACCTAAACAAAGCCGCGTCCACACTGGGCTTTTCTTAAGTCGACTTAAGCATCTCCTTAAATTGACTTAAGCCAATTCCTTAAGTCAATTTAAGGCCAGTGTAGATGGGGATTAATGCTAAATCGACTTTATTAAGTTGATTTAAAGCCAATATAACAGCTATCTCTGCTGTTAAATTGACTTAAAGTGTAGTCGACTTAATAAAGTCGACAACTTTGTAATTGTAAAAGCCTGCATTTCCCACCTTAGTACAGCACAGAACCAGTACCAATTGTTATTTTTAAAAGTAAAATTCTTCTCACTAACACCACAGTACTTATATTAATGTTTATACAAAACAGGACTATGATTTATTGTTACTTTAAGTATGTTCACAATTGAGAAGAGAAAAAATAATATATAGCAGCATGAAAGGTATTTATACACTGATGATTTATTGCAACACGCACGGTAACCGGGACGCAATAAAGTAACAAGGTCATTTAATTAAGATTAAGCGGATGGTCAATTCAGAACAGTCCGTTCTAGGCAGCTGTGTGATGGAATTTGCAAGAGAAGGCACAACAGCTGGAAACACAGGAGTCATCAATATATCTGACATCAAAGCTGCCACAGTTCAGTCACTCCCGTCCATGCACAAGATTCCAGCACAAACCTAAAAACAACTATGCAACAACTGCATAAACATGTTCTTACGCTGGAGTCAAGTTACAAACAGAGATGAGAAGATACAGACCCCTACTTCTAAGGATGCATGACCTCAAACATACAGAATACTCATTCGCACACTATTTCCAGATTTTTTGCATGCTATCAACCAGGTGGCAAAATCCTTCAGAATTTAGCACTCCAACCCACAGCTGGGATTTGCAACAAAGGCAGTAACCTAGGTTAGTCAAAAGGATTTGTCCTTCTGGGCTATGGTTAAGACAGATCATTATAAATATGAAGGGAAAATATTAGTGGTAAAATGACTGAGGGGAAATCCATGTAGACACATTTCAGGGCTGTTTCAGATGCATTCTGCGTCAGGAAAAAATTCAAAAGTTAAACAATCTCCAGTGAGCTTCGCCCAGTCTTTCACTGGTCCACAAAATCCTTAGTTAGTTATTCAGTACTTTTGGTCATCCATGAGCGCAGATAGACATCATGAGGCTGGCTCTACCTCTTTGCTTCAAGTTATTGTGACAGGTGTCCAGCGGCTGGATGTCTATACAAAGCTGGGAAAAATTAACACAGCTCCCTTCACTGCCACTGCGGTGTAGGAGGCGAGAATAGCAAGAACAAGAGCCATCAGTGGAAACAGAAAGAATACTTCCCTAAGGTTACTTTTCCACATAAACAATTCCTGTAGTTGTGCCGTACATTACTACAGCTGAAAGACTATTTACTTGGTGCATTTCACCCAGCTTGGGCAAAGAGTGAAACAGAGTCAGTTTCGTTTTCATGCTGTCACGCACTAGCACAGGAGCTCCAATTTCAGGATTGCAGACAGTCGGGGAAAATGTTTAAAACCTGTTTTTAAGAGGACAGTCTGTTCGTTATGTTCTGCAAAGTTTCTTTAGAACAAAGAAATGTAAAATTTTAAACACAGATTACCTGTCGGCAGTGTTCCTTCCAGAAAAAGATGATACAATATTCACTTAGGGGAATGAATATATAGCTAGCTCTACAGTAGTACGTATTTTTCATATATTGAGTACCAAATATCATCAAACTTACAGAGCTAATGATACCTCTAGCCCCTTCTTGGTCTCTCTGAGTGCGCTCTCTCACGTGTCAGACCATGTGCCTTCGCCTATCCTGGGCCCAAATCCAGCCATTCTACCTCTACTTAGACTGGACGTTGGACCATCAAACTTGTGTATCCATCATGCCTACCCAGCAAGCCTGACTGAGTTTTGACAACCTGTGGTTCTCTTCCCTTTGGGAGCTGGTGTGCAGTGACAAAACAGCTTTCCCAAAATACTGTTTATTTTGCAGTCGGAATAAATCATTTAGAGCTAAAGAGCTTTTAGAACATGTGTCTGTCTATCTTACCTAAAAGCCTTACCATCCTCTCATTGTAAGTAAAATGGGTCTAACTTCTTCAGACACCCACCTGGGTGCTTGTCTCTCAATCTGGTTCCCCAGAAACAACTTCCCCCTAATTACCACTCCCCTCATTCCCCAAGTTTTCCTTTTCATCACAGTGCTTTTGATCATTTGCTTCCTAGGACTTTTCCAGGTCTGGCTTTGTCTCTAAACATCTCTTGAGTGGCTTTATCTTGAACCATACTATTCCCCTGCCTACTTATTATTTCTTACAAACCTCTATTGAATTAGATCAATATATTCACAAAGGGAACATCCCAATAACCACACCAACACACAGAGTTCATAAATGATTATACAGAGCAGCTCCACATTCATCACAAATATTACTTGTTTATTTTTAAAGGATTTAAAATATTTTCAATATAATTTTCTGTATCTATTTAA
Organism: Pelusios castaneus; assembly: GCA_007922175.1. Classification (NCBI taxonomy): domain Eukaryota; kingdom Metazoa; phylum Chordata; order Testudines; family Pelomedusidae; genus Pelusios; species Pelusios castaneus. The sequence goes on from ML685781.1 coordinate 6,166,590, forward strand.
TTTAAAAATATTTACTATAAAAATACATGCTGCTATATATCTTTAGTATACTCCCTGAAATGAGTACTGTATCCTTCCCTTCTTAAAACATACAGAGGAAAATAACCTTTGTGGAAAATACATAACATTTTACTGTACTAAAGAAATTTTGCAGAACAGAATGCACAGAAAGGTTTTTAGGCTATATTATATAATAATATACACATACACATTTTACTAATAAACTAACAGAGTAGTTAGTACAGAAATATTCCTAACAATGTCTCAAGCATGGCATTTATTTAAGAGCACAGTTAGGTATAATAGCCATAATAAAGGTACCTCTGGTGCAAGATATTCTGGAGTGCCACAGAAAGTCTTCATTGTTGCTCCATCCTTGATACCTTCTTTGCATAACCCAAAGTCTGTTATTTTTATGTGTCCATCTTTATCCAGCATAAGATTTTCCAGCTTACATAAAAATCCAAATGAAAATAGTCATTAGATACATAATCCATTCATATGAGTGAGTTTGTAAAACATTCGGGTTTCTGCAGGTTATTCTTTTCAGCTCTTTCCCCCTGGGATAAGAATTATCCTAGCTACCAAAGCACATATAATGTAAATATACATTTATATCATTTCCCTTAGGAATAACTTCAGAAAAGTGACCTGAGATCACTGGGTCGCTGAGTGAGAACACGGAAAATATTCATAACTACAGCCAAGCTTCAAAAATGTTATACTCAACAAAGAAACTCCTTTGCCTCTGCTTGGAGCATTTTTCACAGGCCATTTCAGTACAGACAGAGGCTAGAAGCAGCAACAAAAACAATGACTCAGTTTAAAATGAATGGATCAATTTACAATAGCGTTCTAAACATGGTGAATATGCTGTAAATTTACTGAGAATTTGGCAGTTATATAAAAACGGAGTGCTGGCACTGCTCATTTCTGACGGCACTACCAATATCTCCTGAAAATAAGTTCTATCTGCTGAGGGTAACTATGATAAAAAATGGGATTTTCAAAGGTGCCTGAGAGAGAGAAGCGCTTAGCTCCTACTGAATTCCACAGCAGCTTGTACAGAAGGTACCACTGGGATTATAACACAGGCCACAGAGTTTCCTCAGAATAATTCCTAGAACATTTCTTTTAGATAAGAAATAATAATCTTGATTTTAAGGTTGTCATGGATGGAGACTCTACCGCAACCTTTGGTAAATTTTCCAAAGGTTAATGACTCTCACTATTAAAAATGTACATCTCATTTCTAGTCTGAATTTGTCTTGCTGCAACTTCCAGCAATTGGATTTTGTTACAGCTTTCTCTGCTTGCTTGAAGAAACCATAATTAAATATTTGTTCACTGTGTAGATACTTCTAAACTGAAATCAGGTCACCCCTTACCCTTCTCTTTGGTAAATTAACTTGATTGAGCTCCATGAGTTTATGACTAAGGCATGTTTTTTAATCCTTGAATCATTCTTGTGGCTCTTCTCTGAACGCTCTCCAGTTTATCCACATCCTATATATCCAACACCTTTCATCTAGATGGCTCCTAAAATGAATTGTGGACTGAAGGCATATATAGGAAAAGCACTACTCAAAACACCCCTGGTAAAGGAATGGAGCTATCATTCTTAATCAGAAAGAACACAAAATGTATATGATTCATTTTTTTATTCCCACACAGAAAAGCAAGGGAAAACTTAGCCAGTTTTAACTGCAAAGAAAAAAGAGGGCAAGGGAGAAGAATGTTTATATAGTTTAAATTTGTACATACAGAGGGAAATTGCCCAAGACACCACAACTACCCTCCATCGCTTAGCAGAACCTCAGGGTTTTTTCACAGTGAAATGAAAATTCTTGAATTTCACATCCCTCTGGAGATGCATCCCCAGTAACAGAGTATCTCTTCATATTCTATCAAGACACTGGTTCCATACACTCAAAGAGAATCCACTCCAGAAATACACTTTCTGTAGCAGATTTCAGAGCATTCAAGTGCTTAGTTTGAGAGCTTATAAAAATCACCACCCCTAATAATATAGCTGTAATATTTCTGTTATAATGAAATTTAGTAGATAGATTTAAATGTAATCAGCTTTTGTGGTTTCAAGAACTGTAACAATCCAAACCCATTTTTAATAGCCTCTGAAATTAACAGTCTATGTACCTTTAAATCTCTATAAACCACATTCTTCTCTAAATGCAGGTAATCCAATGCTGATACAATCTCAGCTCCATAAAACCGAGCCCGATCTTCAGAAAAGACCCGCTCTCTTGACAGATGGAAGAATAACTACAAGAACAACAATGTTACATTTAGAATGAACATACTTCCGAGTTAGGTACAGTACTTTATAGACCATCCTGCTTGGAACCAGACAGTAACCCAGCACAGCTGTGCTCCAAAACATTCGGAAAGCTGCACCCTAAATTAAATGAGTGGTTCTCAACCTTTTGCGGGTTGCGACACACTTGGCGGCATATTGCAATTTTACAGGACACACTAGCCCACCCCTCCAGGCCGAATCCAGCCATCTCCCCGGCTCTCCGTTACACACTTACCACTGTGTGGCGACACAGTAATGTGGTTGAGAAATGATGAATTAAGTAATTAAACATAAGTTTAATAATATATTTCAAATTCACAACTGCTCTTTTTGATTTGATGTACTGTTAATTTCTACCAGTACAAATAAAAAACTAAGACAAATCAATGTTTTTCTTAGCTAGTTACTTATTTAACCAGATTTTTATTGCATTACTTTAAAGCTGGAATTTCCAGATTTTACATAAATTGGACTTCCCTTCTTTTAAAATGTGTGACAGCATTTGTTTTCATTTACAGTTCTGTCTTCAAAATACTACGTGCTTTGAAATTATAATATAAAAATCACGAAGACTTCAATTGGGTCGAGAAACTAGAAAGCTAACATCAAGATGGAGGAAACTTCTGATGAAATGAAAATCAGACTTAAAGAAGCTAATGTAATTTGTGCTAATTAGGGTCTCACCCCTGAAAAACCTCACTCGTTGATTTAGTCCTAACTCATGTGAATGACCTCTCACTGATGCAGAATTACTCATGTGATTAATATATGAGTAAGTTAATGAGGACTCAAGCCTGCAAATCTGAACATAAAATTGAATACAAAGGAAAATCCAAAAGTCTTTTAACATTGTTTCCTTACCTCTCCTCCATTTGCATACTCCATAACAAAACACAAACGATCATGTGTCTGAAAGGAATACTTTAAAGCCTGAAACAGATTTAAATGAAGACTTAGTAAAGATCCTTTCAGGGAAGTTTGTGAAACAGGGACAGAGATAAAATACCATATTACATTGTAATAATACAGCAATGTTTTATAGAAATTTCTCTGTTAGCATCCTCTGTTGCACCTCTCCATCACTGCAGCACCTGAGCACTGACCCCATGGTGGTTTTTACTAAAATTAATATACAAAGGTCAGATATGGTAGGTCAGCTAAAGGAGGGATCAGATCTGGAAAAAACACATATAAAACGCTTACATAAACATCAAATAATTATATTATTATGGGGCACAGTTATAGCCCATCAACAGTAATGTGAAATCTACTGAAATCTTCCCCAATGAGCAGCACAATCTCTTAACAATCCCAACTCAGATTGAAGGGCTCAAACCAGCCAAACCAAGAATACAAGGCTGTGCCCATGAACACTGCTCGGTCCTTTCTACCTTCTCTGCTGCTACTGCTCCATGGTGACGGCCAGCCAGGAGACTGAGAAGTTGTGTCAATAAGTATGTACCATCTATTCACAAAAGACAGAACGGGCAAGGAGAGCAGTGAAATGTCATGAAGTGCCTTCGTCCAGTTTGCCACACCCTTGGATTTATTTTGTTTCGGTCATGACACAGGTTTATAGTTGAGTTTTCAGACAGGCAGTAGGGGCCCTTTGCTTTGAAGATTTATTTTGATTTATGCAAGCATAAAAATTATAGAAAAACAGTGATGTCAATCTTCATTACTAAATGGCACATTTGAATCAGTAACATTATGTGAAGGGAGACAGGATCAGATTTTGGGATGTCAATTCTGACAGGATTCTAAACAAGAAAGTAAACCAATATCTGCCATAGACTGTCCACAATATAACCCACATTTTCAGAAGCAACTAATGATTCCAAGGGCCCAAACTGAGACACCATAAAGCACCTCTGATTTTTCAGGAAGTGCTGAGCATCCACCCTCTGAAAATCAAGATCCTTGAAAGTTGTATACCCCAAAAATCAAGGTACCCCAAAACACTAGCTACTGGTGAAAACTTAGACCTGTGAGACGTATTTTATCACCATGATATGGAAAGTTGTAGATGTCACAATGTTTAACTTGCTTACCAGATGTACTTAAAATGGAGGAACACTTACCGTCAAAAATGGGTGCCTAGAATTCTGTAAAACACGGTTCTCTGTCAGTGTGTGCGCTACTTCATCCTGCAATGCCACCCAGCAGAAAGTTATCAATGCAATCACTAAAGAACAAGAGTTCCATTAAAAAAAATACAGGTAAATTGCAACCCTGAGGTCACTCTTTAAAAGTTCCAGGGTTACATCGGGAGTGAATTGGGCCCAGAATGTTCTGATTTACTTACCTTTGCCACAATAACTTCTTTCTTCAGGATTTTCATAGCATAGTATCGTCCAGTTGCTTTTTCTTTAACTAGAATGACCTTCCCAAAAGTGCCTTTTCCCAGTAGTTTAAGGTATTCAAACTCATTCATGGTCTGTTAAGGATATTCAAGTGAAATATAGGTCATGGGCAACTTCCTAAGATGTGTAAATAGTGACTGAAGAAGACCAACTGACCAGTTGGGTATCTAGTTAAAATAATGCGTGTACTATCTATGATTTGCTTCTAGAATAATAAAATAAAAAACTAAGACTCAAACCCACTGGGGAAAAAAACTCTCTTCCATTCAACTGAGAATTTCTTCACATGAAATACGCAAGATCCAAAACGGTTCTTTTGGTCACACAGCCCATGTCATTGAGCAGCTTGGGAAGGCCACCTACATCTCTCCTTTTAAAGATCTGTCAGTCCAATTCCTGCTCTGAGGTTTTGACATCAGAACACATCTCCCCATATTTATGGGGATCCGCCTTCCTGTGACCCACGGAATGAGGCCAGAACAACTGCAGAGACCACAATGCATCTGGATTGTCTTTCTCTGCCCTGTGTTTGTCTTTGTATCAGAAAAGGTGAGAGGAAATAGGAAGGGGTGATCTCTTGCATCCTATTCCAGCATCATCAAAGGGCAGTGCCAAGGGGGAGATAGAAAGTTTATATATTCAGGGACTCATGAGGTTCTTACTGGAAAGGATTAAGAAATGCTCCTGAAAGCAGGTTTCCTGCTCCCTGGCTGAAAATATGACAAACTCTACATCACATGCTCTGCTGGGACTGGCTTCGGGTCACTCTGAACTGCATTAACAAAAGGACGGCTACTTTTGGTCGTGTGGGACAACTAGTTTCAGGATCTAAACGGTCATTCAGACTGAACCTTGCTCAGAACGAATCAATTTACCCCAGCTGAGGAACTCTCCGCCATCTCCATGGAATACTGGCCAAGCCAGAGAGGGTCTTTTCACATTCATCTGCAGCACCCTGCTAGAATCCTCTGGCAAGATGCTACGGCCCCAATTAGTAGGGGTCATATTGAGCTGATGGCAGCCATGGTTCAGAGTGGAATGTGGAGTTGCCCAGGTTGACCCAAAGGCTTTGACCCAAACCTTTGGAGATCTCTCTGCACAGGACTGGTCCACATCATCTAAGACAGTGGTTGTCAACCAGGAGTACACATAATCCTGTGGGTATGCAAAGGTCTTCCAAGGGGCCCATTTAATTTTGTACCATAACGAGGCATCAGCACCTAGTGTGTATGTTTATTAATAATACAATTTGACAGGCGTAATCTTTTTGGTGTCCATTATTTTGGTTCACTTTTCCAAAACAAAGGCACAACTCTGGGAACTAATGGGAGTAAGAGCGGCGAAGGCGCAGAAGAAAGTCTTACTATATTTTCACGGTATGACCTTCTCACAAACAAATATATCACTATGGGGCAGGATGGGGAGGAATTGTCTTAATGGCGGCTTCTCAGATGCATTCAGGGCACTTGAGTGCCCCTCCCCCTCGAAAGAATTATTGCCTGCCAGCTGATGCTGGACTCAAAAGCTTGGAGCTCTGGCCTCAGCAAGGTGTGTACTTGTAACAAGGTTCCCGTTAAAACTTACCACTTTATGTTTTGGTTTTGTTATAGAAACTTCCATTTCTTCAGCACCTGAATTATCACTAGTGGAACAAGATCTACAATCCATCATTTCCTCCTCCTGTTTCTTAAGATTCTCTGCTACTTTTTGGATGGCTTCTATCCATTCATCCCTGAGAAAATGTAAGCAATGACATTTGTTATTCACAACCTCAGGTTACCACCTGCCATAGCAAAAGAATAAAGAGTGATTGACGTTATCAGAAAAACAAACTCAAAAAATGGCAAAAAATCCCATGCGTTTTTAGATGCAAGAGTGGGTGTTCAAAAAAAACCCTTTCAATATATATATCCAGTATTACAGCTGTTGGTTAATTTGGAAACAGGAGATTACTCAAGTCCCTGCAATATGAATACTGTATCTAGGACCTTCCATAGAGAGAAGAATGTTTAAAATGCACTTCAATCTTTAGACAATGTGTTGCCCTAAAGATATACGCCTTACAACTCAATATTAGACATGCCAAGACCAAAAATCTGCAAGACACTTAGAATCATAGAATCATACGGTTGGAAGGGACCTCATGAGGTCATCTAGTCCAACCCCCTGCTAAAAAGCAGGACCACTCCCCCTAAATTATCCCAGCCAGGGTTTTGTCTAACCGAGCCTTAAAAATCTCCAAAGATGGAGATTCTACCACCTCCCTAGATAGCCCATTCCAATGCTTCACCACCCTCCTAGTGAGAAAGTTTTTCCTAATATCCAACCTTGACCTCCCCAGCTGTAATTTGAAACCATTGCTCCTTGTTCTGTCCTCTGTTACCATCGAGAACAGCCTAGCTCCCTCCTCTTTGGAGCAACCCTTCAAGTAGTTGAAGGTTGCTATCAAATCTCCCCTCAGTCTTCTCTTCTGTAGACTAAATAAGCCTAGTTCCTTCAGTCTCTCCTCATAAGTCACTTCCCTAGCACAGATCAATTTAACACAAGTTGGCTTGTCCTCTACAGTACATTGTAACAAAATACACAAGAGTTGGACACAGTGACAACTCATCACACACTTACCCATTTTTTTAAATGAATATTTGTTTTCTAGTACTAGGAAACACGGCCCAGGCTTCTTGGGCTGTCAGAGAGGACACTAAATGTGTCGCAATGCTTGTACACAATACCACTGTGATATTTAACAAAACATCTCTGCTTTTCTTGCTTGTTCTTTCCCGCTTTGGGATTTCTTTTTCCAAAATAGTATTTTTGATCTTAGATGCAGGTACTGGGTTACACAAGACTGTCCACAATTGTTTCAGTGATGGATAGCCTAGCACTGCCTCCTTATTCTTTTGGAGACTACTCCAATTCCAGTGGAAGGGTCTTTGGGGGGATTTTATATTGTAGGAAGCCTCTGGAGTGATTGTTCATTTCAATGCAAGTCTACTGAAATTACAACTCACATACAAATTCAAAATAAGCTATTGTTTGTAACTGTAAGCACGTCAGGAATTTCCCTCATCCTGCCCCCATCCCATCACATTTGCTAGAAAGGCCACAACAAAAAATAAGGTAGATTAAGTTTGAGTATTGGCAGTGGTAATTAGCAGTGAAGGGGAAAGTGTTTGGCGGGGGGAGGTGTCTTTCTTTTTGAACCTTAAAAAGGGTTTCAACTAAGAACTTATCTACTTTAGTAGGTGAAGGTTCAGTTGCTGTGTTAACTTACCTCAGTCTAGCCACAACCTTTCCCTCCCTAGCCTGGCCACCCTGCAGTGCTTTTCACTTCAAATGAAAAGGGGCACTGAGGTAAAAAGCCTATCCTACACCTTGACCTGCTCAGTCAAGGTAAAAGGTGTAGCAATATATACACAAGAGGAAATAGGTCATGGTTAGGTGGAGTGCAAGGCAAGCTGAAGATTTTGTGCAGTATAACAATAGTGGGCGACAATAGTGGGCAACGGAGGCCCCCAAACAATTTAAGGGTACTCTGCAAAGTTATGTGGTGAACGAGTAGTTATCTAGTTGTTAGACTGTACAATTAAGGTAGTGGGAATCCAGCAGACAGTCTATGTGACTAGGGGAGGACCTGATCACCCCTTCCCTAGAAAACCAAGGACCTCATGGGCTATAATTACAGCTCATTCCCCGATTTCAATGGACTTCACTGTAGGACCTTGGAAGGTGCCTCGGAGGTCGTCACTCCCCCGCTGAAGCCCGTGGTCGCAAAAGGGGTCCCCGATTGCTGATTGGGTTGTAAGCTGGTCTATATTACTTTGTTTATAGTACTCTGGGTATATGACTTTGTCTGGGTATTAGCTGAGTAATCTGTTAGTTAATAAAATGTTTTACCTGCTATTTGCATCTCGGTGATTGTTGCTACTGGAATCCTGGACCTGAATCTCACTTGGTGGTGGGGAACAGTTGAGGTTACTTAACACACCTGGCCTGTAGACAAGCCCTTAGAAATGAGCTCACTGTGTCCCTAATACACCCAAACTCTTGATATCAATTGACAAGGGCAAAAACTCAGAAATTAGGTATTCTAAATTGCTGTGAAAAGCCCTACAAACTTTTGGCCTGGCCCAATCTTTTTCCTTAAAACAAAATTTGCACTTGTAAGTAGCATGCACTGACTGGAGCTAGGATAAGTACTGTAAACAAAAACATGCTTCCTTTTCAACTGTTTCTACAGGCTTCATTTTCTAGGCTTATTTACAGCACATTCCTGATAAAGAATAAAATGAAACCAAAGGAAACACCACTGAAAAGCTGATGAATTTCAGAAGCCTTTGCTGAACGACACTGCTCCACCAATTAACATCACCTTCCACATTTTAGCAACCTCTTTATCCAATATAGAAACAGGTACGTGTGAAATGGTCAGTGATCAATAACATGATGTCACGGGGCAGGCCTGCCCCGCACTGGAACAGCCCAGCAAATCCTGTGGGCAGCAGAAGCCCAGCCCCTTAAGCCCTGCCGGGCATGCTTGGACTGCTGCCCTAGTATAAATAGGAGCAGCCCAGCTCAGTTGGGGCTGACCAGCGTGGAGGAAGGACGCCTGCTGGAGGCTCCTGAGCAGGACCCCCAACAGCCTCCTGCGAGAGAGCAGGAACAATCCGGGAGACCTTGGGGGAGAGCAGCCATTATCTGTGAGTGGCCGGGAGGAAGATGAGCAGGTACCTGCAGCTACCAGAGAACCCCAGCACCCCGAGGTGGAGCTACTGGGGTCAGCTGCTGGAAGGGACAACCAGAAGCTCTATGGAGGTATGGCAGCAATGACCCGCGTAGGAAGTAGCCCAGGGGCCCTGAATGGAGGAACCAGGTGAGGTCCGCATTCAAAGTCAGTATGTTGTGGTCTGGATCCCCACTGACATGGCCCTGTACCCCTGACACCAATAGGGCCCTGGGCTGGGGCTCGGTGGAGCGGGAGGGCCCGAGGACCCTTACCCGGGGTGACCCGTCCCTGGGGCAGTAGCCCCTATTCAGCCCGGTCCCATAAGGGCTTATGATGGACTTTGCATTGACTCTGTGGCCACTAGGTCATACTGCCCTGTCCCCTAAGGGCTTGTGATAGTCTGTGGCTGCTAGGCCGTACTGCCCTGTCCCCTAAGGGCTTGTGATAGTCTGTGGC
>ML685781.1:6178102-6192865 GCA_007922175.1 Pelusios castaneus
TTCGGGAGCCTTTCCCCGCCGCCTGCCCCCTTCGGGAGCCTTTCCCCAGGCACCTGAAAGGCCAGGCCAGGCCAGGCCAGGCACTGGGGCAGGAAAAGGCTGCAGCATCAAGGAGGTGGGGGCGATAACGCTGCTGAAAGCGGCGTGTTGATATGGGAAGCCCTGCTTGGGCACATACTGCACTGTGTAGGGCAGGGATTCTCGAGCTTCTCCGTGTCACGACACAGCAGGCGGCGTGCCCAACTGTGTGACAAAGAAACCCCCGACCATCGGGACACTGTCAATGGTGCACAAACCAGAGAAGTCCCCCCCCGCCAGAACTAGCAGCTGCCACCGAGAGCACAACCGCCCCTCCCCCCAGCAAGTAGCCCCCTGCTGCAGCCTGTGGTGGGGGCACAGAGGAACCCTGCTGCTGGAAGAATCCTCCCCCCACCAGGGGAAATCTCTGTGAGGGGCCCAGTTCAGGTGGGTTTGTTTCAGCGGGGCGGGAATTCCTTTCACCACTGGGCCGGAGACCAGCGACACACTGTGTTGAGAACCGCTCAGATAGGGTACCCTCGGACGGTGATTTTCAGACCTTTTCCTCAGGACCCAGGGGAACAGACTGCCCACGACCCAACAATTACATCTTGGAACAATGCATTCCAGTCTCTCAGCGGCCGCAACAGTCTCCAACCCAGTCTGAAAACCACTGCCCTGGGGTTCAGGAGTGTAGGGCACTTTATTCTACTTCCCTAAGCTGGATCACACCATCTACATCGCTATTGATACCCGTCTAGCTGGGTGTGCAATATACATATTCTACACACCACTGCACATGGAGACATCCTTTTAGACCATCTTCCAAAGGTATGTTGCAGAGGTGACTTATGTGAGTGGCTCTGAGGCATGAGATAGCCTTTTTAATTGGTTGGGAGAGACAAAAATAAGACTGAAATGCAATGTCCCCGAAGTGAAGTATCTCAGTCACTTTTGGGCCCATTTGCTACAAAGCGATAAAAGAAACCACAATTTACTTGTCTTTGTGTTCGTTTGTTCTCATCTTCCCCTAGCCGTCATAGCAGAATCTTAAGCTATATGACACCAACTGTAATCAATGACTGAAAAACTAAGTAGAAAATACGCTAAAGAGCACGAAGTAAAAATGTGCTGACCTTAAAGACAAATATTGTGCCTGTGTCATATGTACAGGGGTCTGGGGTTTTAAATACCTCCCAATGATACCAGAATCATCTAAATTCAACTGCTGAACAGCAATTTAAATATTTAAATAGCCAGTGGCTGTAAATAGCTATGCTGGGAATCTTTTCTCTCAGGAGGTAAGAGATCAATTCTGCCTTAGTCAGAGCACAGGATACATTCTTTTAGCTCCATTTCCTTTAACAGCTGAAATACAAGTCTCCATCAGCAGCATATTACTTCTCTGTCATCATCTGTATCGTCTTATTTACATAACTCATTTGCACATGGCAGCAATACAACTAACTTGTTCCTTAAAAAGATGTCCTCAGAAAGGTCAGTAGGGCTTAGACAGCGCAGCTCTGCTGGGCTCTGGGCTTTGCTCTGGCTGAGCTCTGCCCAGTAATCTCAAGGCGGGAAAAGCTTCATTTATTGTGTGACGGGAGCCCTGAAGCAACAACTCTTATGAGACATGATTTCCCAAAAGTGCTAAGCATCAGCCACCTCTGAAAATCAAGCCCCTATAAAGGTGTTTTAGGTTGGACCACCCAAAGATTGTGACATCCAAGATCATTTGGCACTTTTGAAAATGTAAACCTCTCAGAGCCTAGACCTACCTCATCTGAGCGATCATGGCTTTTGCAGGACTGCACTAATAGCACTGAACATTCACATCTGCTTTTGCAAGTAGCTTATGTATTAATTATGAATGAAACATACCGCTCCTCTTGAGTCTCCACATGAAATGTTCTTTCAATTACTGTGGTCCACTGGAGGCATCTAATGATGAATGTGTTTGGTTTAGGTCGTTCTGTCTTCATCAGCTGGCATTCTACCACAATCAAGGAAGAAAAAGTCATGGTACATAAGCAAGTTTAAATAATCATTTGTCTTGATTCTTATCTAGCAAACTGTTGCAATTAATCAGCCATAGACATCTCTAAGTACTACTTCAGGAGACATAAGACAGTTTACTATGCTATGAAACCAATAAATAGCTCAGTAGATAGTCATTTACGTTTTGCCTGCATCAAGTTCTATTGAGAGAGCCTCACAGCTGGCCAGATGTACAAGACAATGCCACTGAAGGGATCCAAAGCAGGTCTCACCCTGCCCTGGTCATCTGCAGAACAGCACATGGCATGGACAGTTCACAATGGGTCTGATTACTGCATCTGCTGAACAGACAAGGAGTCTTGTTTTGTAGGAACTTGCATCTGCTGAAGCTAATGGCAAAGCCCGAAACAGGCCCATAGCTTTGAAGAAGTTGACAGTGTTTGCAGAGGTTGTTCTATAGAGACTTGTCTGGTCAATGGAAAGATCAACAAAACAGCCTTTGGAAGAAAGCACCTCCAATCTTCATTATAGATGAAAAGATGGTCATTGTAAGGGGCAGATCACAGAGGAGAACTCCGAAAAGGACCTTCTTAACTTAAAAATGACTCAGACAAGGGATGTACAGATACCCACACTAAATTCTGGTGAAAGCTGTCACCGTAATGATACTGCAACACAATCCAAACTAACAATTCCATAGACTTGATAACATCCAAAAACCATAAAATGGACTCTTTATACCATCAGTCACACACTACCACTTTCTTCACAAAATTATTTCTGTAGCTCTTAGGAATGAAGTTGTATTAATTTTTTTCTTTCAAATCCACATTTAGTATTTTATCTGCATTCATCAAGGGACAGACCTTTTCAAGATCGTTCAAATTTGGGGCTGAAACTAATCCTCATTATGTGCAGTATGGCTGCTGTAAAGTGAACTTAATTGAGTTTGTCCAGCTGAGTAGAAACATGAAGGCTATTTTAACACATTTTGTATCTAGTTTTCTGAACTGCATTCAGCAAAGCTCTAATAACAGTCGAAGTTCCTCTTTCTAATGGAAACCTCAAGCAATTGCCCAAATAAAAACAAAAAGCCCCAAAAAGAAACAGGGAAGAATTTTTGAATGTAGCCATTCTTGTTCGAGGATAAAGCCTCTTGCTCGACGCTTTGTGAAAGTGCTACCTCACTACTATTTGGTCTTAAAGTTCGAAATGAAGTTCACAGTAAACAAAAGGCTCTCTAAAAGGTCATTACTTACTATTAATGCTTCTAACAGGTTGCACTTTCAATAAGATACAATTTAGTAATGTGCACTGTCAATCTGGATACTTCTGTTCTTAAGAGCACCTACTCTACCACTGCTAGGCAAATTTTATTATTGTGGAAACTTAGTGCTCTAATTTAAATTCAAGCCTATAATTAGCCCATTTCCTGTAAAATAGAATATTTACTGCCAGTGTATTTGGGTGCTGTATTTTTGGCAATGTATTTCATGCCTCATTTGCTGCTGAAATTATAAGCTTTTCAACAAGTAACTTTGTATTTTTCATGACAAGAAAATTTAATTTTTCTTTAATAGCATGCTGAGGTTATTCTGTGTCCTGCTAAAGAACCGCAATTAGAAAAGAGAAAGTTTATTAATGAGTCATGAAAAGGTTTTAGTGCGATAAATGATACTTCCTCATTCCCTAGAAAAACGAACATTAAAGAACCACCACAAACAGATGCAGCTATGCTTTCACTATGCTGCACCCTCTTCTACCAACTCCCTGTGCCTGCAACTGCCACCATCTTTTAAGGAACGTGGACTGAGTTCTCTGTCCAGCTCTGCAAGTGACAAGCTGGTAAGTCACGTTACCTCTTCTTGCCTCCTACTTTTAGCCCATCTTGGCTAGTATTATTGTATTCTCTTTGAGGAGAGGACTACGTGTTTGAACCAGGCCAGCCGCAACGGAGCTCTGATCTTTCCTGAATGCTCTAAGTACTCTTGGAAAATGAACTGTGGTGCTGTCTGGATGGGGCTGACCATTGATATTATTCAGTGTGCCCTTGTTGCCAAAAAGGCCAATGGCATATTAGGCTGCATCAGTAGGAGTATTGTCAGCAGATCGAGGGATGTGATAATTCCCCTCTATTCGACACTGGTCAGGCCGCATCTGGAGTACTGTGTCCAGTTTTGGGCTCCCCACTACAGAAAGGATGTGGACAAATTAGAAAGAGTCCAGCGGAGGGCAACAAAAATGATTAGGGGGCTGGGGCACATGACTTATGAGGAGAGACTGAAGGAACTAGGCTTATTTAGTCTGCAGAAGAGAAGACTGAGGGGAGATTTGATAGCAACCTTCAACTACTTGAAGGGTTGCTCCAAAGAGGAGGGAGCTAGGCTGTTCTCGAGGGTAACAGAGGACAGAACAAGAAGCAATGGTTTCAAATTACAGCTGGGGAGGTCAAGGTTGGATATTAGGAAAAACTTTCTCACTAGGAGGATGGAGAAGCATTGGAATGGGCTATCTAGGGAGGTGGTAGAATCTCCATCTTTGGAGATTTTTAAGGCCCGGTTAGACAAAACCCTGGCTGGGGTGATTTAGGGGGAGTGGTCCTGCTTTTTAGCAGGGGGTTGGACTAGATGACCTCGTGAGGCCCCTTCCATCCCTATTAGTCCATGATTCTATATGAGAAATGCTGTGCCAGGTACCTTTGGAAAGGTTTTAATTCGCTATGGTTGATACGCATGTTTATATGTAAGTGTGAGTATTGTTACTAAGTTCTAAATATGTAATAAATATGATGTCTGTGGCCAAACACTTGTGCTGTGTTTCTGGGTGACACCCTCAGACAGGTTGCCAGCAGCACTAGACATTCTTAATGTCCCATCAAGGGAACTCAAAGGTGGAGAGAGAAAATAGGGGCTACACCTTCTGAGTCACCGGGGTTTGTAAGAACTCCAAGGCTTTTCCATGCCATGTGCTTCGTAGCTGTGTGTGGCACAAGCCATATGACGAAGGGGCATAAATGGGAGCTACACCATCTCCATCTTGTCTCATTCCCGCTCCTTACTCAGATCTACTCATTGGCAACTGAAGCTGTGAAACAAGGGACTGAGACCTCTCCAGGTACTGGATATACACCAGGGGGACTGCACAACCGTGCAAACTCTGGAGTTCTACTGGGAACTTGATATATATGTAGACTTGACAGTCATTTGTATGTATCTGATTGCTTTGACCAACTTAACATTTCCCGTATTTGTTTCTTTCTGTTTACAATAAACCTTTAGTTTTAGTTATTAAAGGACTGGCTGGCAGTGTGGTGTTTTGGGTAAGATCCAAACTTATATTGATCTGGCACAGTAGCTGAGAGAACATTTTGGGAACAGGAATAGAGTTGTAGATAACTCATCTATTTACTGGACCTCGTTGCTGACTGGGAGTCAGAGACTGAAATGCCATAAAGAGGGCTGTGCAATTTTTTTTTTTTTTAGTTTTAGCTTCTTGGTAACCAGTGTGGGGAATCAGATTCCCTAGCCAGCTACAAACAATGCTTCTAACTGCCATGTTAGCCACCAGTCTGGGAGAGTCTGCTCTCTTTTTGTAGCCTGCCCTGACTTTCACATTTTCATGTAGACTATCCAAGGCATGCATGGGGCACACAAACAAACAACAATACAGGCTATCGCTATTGGGAATCAAAATTCTGAGTTGTCTGCTATGCTTATCATGCAGTTCAATATTATTTTTAAAAGACTGTTAAATAAAACTTTTTACAAGTATATAGTCAACATCCTTGTCATGGACTTGCTTCCTAGACTACTCGATACCTACAAATAGGTATTTTCAGCTTGGTGAGTAAATATTTCTGTAAGTCACCATGAAAACAAAAATTAACTACTTAACTTCTGCAGAACAAACTGTGTCAGGCTTTTCAATACAAAGAACAGGACCAATTAAAAATCACCACATTTCGTCTAAATCAGCACTGTCCATAGATACTTCTTAAGCTTGCTGATCCAGCAATCTTTAAAGCATGCGGCAAGATGAATAATAGAGATTTGTCAGTTAATAACCACTATAATTCAAGTATGTCACACAGAACTGTTTTGTTTGGTGAACAATATGCTGTCTAATTACCCTGCTCAATCATAACAACACATCACGAAATGCAAAAAATTTTTATTTTTAACTTGCATTACACTGAAGTACCATATAGATTTGAAAAATAAACAAGTTACTACCCAGTTTCTCCAGAGGTAGCTGAGTCTCATGGGCTTTATTTTAATCAATGAACCCAGGAAATACCTTTAAAAATATATATATCCTACTCAATATCCTTTGCTGTAGTTTGCAAGTACTCAGGGCAGATTACCATTTTTTGTATGTCTATACAGCACCATGCATACCTAGATCACTGCATAAATAAAGAGTTATTACTGGCCTCTGATATCGGATATGATTGATACCACATTTTTATTGCTCTGCAATTAAAAAAACCCTCACACCTCCAATGTCAACTGAAGATTACTTGCCCACTTAGAAAACAGTCTTGTCAAATGGACCAATGCTACAATTCCCCATTTGCAACAAAGTATGTACTATAAACTGCAACCTATTTTTAAAAAATTATATAAACTATTCTCAAGAACCTCTTGATTCTTTCTTGGCGTTTGGTCTTAAGTAGGACAGAGAAATTGTTTCTAACAGGAACAGACACTACGGCATTCAAATGCAAATTACCATTTTGTATTTGAAAGACACTTAGTATTATCCTAGTGACTTTCTAAAATGTCACAATATTTGCTTCCTTAGCACTTAAGCTAAAAGCCAGATTATTTGTGATGAAGGTGTCAAACTCTGCTCTGTATAATGACATCACACTTTAAACCAATAATGTCACGAAAGAATCATTCACTCCCCACTTTTCTTTTTAAATGAAAAGGGGAAAAAAATGAAAAGGAGAATTAGGAAGAGCTGTATGGGGAAAGAGAGACACTTTGAAAAGGCAAATACGACCATTATGTTTGACAACAGTCGCTCTTTCTGTGCTACTAGATAAACCTAGCAATATGAGAGGAAGTGCAAGTGAGGAGAGCTCTGAACAATGCTTCGCACCCAAATTCAACATGGTATTTAAATTCATCAGACCCTGGTGATTGCAGATAAAGTCAAGTTATCTACTGGAATCTGATCGTCATGTGCCACAAAAGGTCCACAACACTGGTAATTCTTGCCAGAGATACACAGTCAGGCCCATAAAATTACAATTAGTTTAGTTGGACAACTGCAGTTCTCGCATGCCAGATGCTACAAAACCTCTTATATTGAGCACAGTCCACCCAAATTTTGATGACAGGAAAATAATTTGTTCCTTGTAATAGGCTCTTCTCTATTTACATAATAATTTTTGTCTGTAAATTACCCCTCTCAGATGCCTCGTTTAAAGGAAGGTTTATAATCTAATACGGAGATGTGCATGTTAATCAGAGATTACCATCAATATGAATTCCTCTAACCTAAGTCATTTATAGCAATAGAATCTATTTGTTACTTGTCTGTGTGATCGCTGGAGTGTTTTACATATTTCAGAAAATTTCTGCGTGAACAGCTGTTCGTTATAGCATCGCCTATCCCACATCTCTTGGTCATAAAGGTAAAACCAAATAAATTAACAAAAAGAGAAGAGATCCGATCCTGGAAGAGTGTGGAAGCTGCATACTCAAAGATTAGGAAGGCATCAGTTTTGATGGAATAAACTAAAATCACCAACAAATATTTTATGGGAGAAAATTTCTAAATCGTACCTTGAACTACAAAACCATGAATAGACATTTCAAAAAAGTTAAGATAGGCAAAGGAAAAACAGGACTTTTGCTTTTTTAAATAAAGATCAGACTGATTTTACAGAGAAGGCATTTCAGACAAGCTTTTATAGGCAGTAATGGGATTAAAGCCAGTTCCATCTGAAGCATGAGTGCCTACAGACTGATCCTAAAGGAGTGAGGGTCTTGCAGATTGCAAAATTGTACATGGAACTTTCATTCTGAGCCTAATGGCTATGATCAGTATTGGACCTACAATCTTTTTTATTCTTCCTCTGGAAAAAATAAATCAAACTATTCCTTCATACCATCTGCCACCTTCCTTCAGTGCGTTATTCTCACAAATGTAGACAAGAGGTGTGAATTATTCACAACAAAGCTGAAACACTCAATATTTGGGTTTTTGCATTTCATTACAAATATGAAAAAGGTCCTGTTTTCATTGTCTTTTTTTCTTGAAGATTAGGCCACTTAGTGTGAAAATTTATCTATTTTCTAGTGGAAAGGAGGAACATTTCAGGTGGCATCAGAGTGTAATTTTTGAGCAAGAGTAGTTTTGCTGTGAAAAATCTGCAATTTCACAAGTTTTCGATAGAGAAATAGCCATGGGGTTGCCTTTCACTAAAATGCAAACGTTTGGAGATGTGAAATAACTGCAAACAAAATTTAAAAGTTTGTATGTAAGGCTTGGGAGTAAGCCTGTGCCTCCTTTTGCTAATATGCCTTCCCTGAGCAAATGCCAGCTGTGTGTATTCCGCTGGCAGAGTGAAAACTGTATTCTGGGCCACATTCTTCATCTGATACTTGCAAAGACGGCCCCCATTAACTTTATACATTTTAACAGTCCCTTTACTCAACTACAAGCATGCTCCATAGACTACCAAATTCCAATCCAAGACAAATGAAAGAGTGATTGGATCTGGGGAGAGATGGAATTAGAGAGCATGCTCTAAGAGATAAGAGTGTAACATAAGTAGACCTCCAATGCCAACAATATACAGGTGATGCTCAAGTCTACGTACATCAAACACTAACAGCGCCTCAGCTCGGTGCCTCAATGAGAAGTAGTTCAACAAGCCCAAACTCTGAGCAAGATGGAAGAGGTATTTTAGTCTATATAGCTTTTTCTACCATGCTAATCCTGATAGTAACTGAGTGCCTTCAGCAATGTGACTCCACATCAGTCAGGTGTTGTCTGCGCTCTCATCTGCTCCCCAGAAGGAGAAATGTGCAGTGGACTGTCCTATTTCGGTAGGGTTTTTTAATAAAATAAATATACCTGTTGCTATGTATTTATATTAGAGAAGGCAAGATCAAAGAGCGAGAAGTGTTGAGGTTTGTGAGGGTAGTTAGTTCTTGGAGGAATTCATTCCACAGTCTTGGACTGCCCTTAGAAAAAGTTCTGTCTCTCACACAGATGATCTTTACTCTCAATATGAAGAGTTCCACCAGGGCAAAAGAGCATAGTTGTCAACCCCCATCTTTGTCTCAGATCTTTAGATGGTCTTTTAGCTATCCTGGGTCCAGACTGTGGAGTGCTTTGAAGATAATGACCACTGCCATAAATTTGATTTGAAGCTAGCAAAAGGAGCGTAGCATAGTTACAATGTGTTTGTATTCAGCAACTAGCCCAACCTGCAATCACTGCCTCAAGCAAAGACGTCTGCCTGTTGATCTCCAAGACAGTTTGCAATCGCAGGATCCTCCTGGACTCTTCACTGCCACTATATTTCCAAATAGCAGTAGCTGCTAAGAACACCTTTCCTCCATCCCTGCAACCTGGCCAGCAGGCTACACACGACAGTCGACCTGTGTCTTTCTGTGAGATGCTCCAATACCAAGAATAATGCCATGTTATAAGTGCCTTCTCCCACGAAAGCTCATGCAATAAATAAATCTGTTAGTCTTTAAAAGTGCCACAGGACTCTGTTGTCATGTCAATCACTTCAATCTCCCCGATCACTCCGTGAAAGACATGTCTGTTACAATTATTAAAAGGGCTAATTCTAAATCAAAGCTTCAAAGAGAAAGCCCAGAGTTAGAATTCATATGCAAATTTGACACCATCAGCTTGGGTTTGAATAGAGACATGGACTGGCTTTCTCATTAGAAGCATGTCTTTAAAAGTGCCCCAGGACTCCTCCTTTGTTTTTCATTACAAACAGTGATTCTCACCTCTCTCAACCTCAGCACTTTGTGTTATGTTGTTCCACCCTGTTTGAATCTATACAACTTGTTTGATTTGCTGAAGTAATCTGACCTGATGCAGTGAAATGTAACCAAAGGATTTACCTTTCCCTGCCATACTTTAAGTTTTCCATTTTTTAGCATCTGACGATGTGGGACTTTGCCCACAAAAGCTCATGCCAAAAACAATGTTAGTCTTTAAAAGTGCCAAAGGGCTCCGTCCTTGTTTTGCTAGACCAACAGACTTAATCTGCCAAAAATCCTCAGATCTCTCAACTAAGGAATAAATTAACTCCCTCTGAATGAGTCATAGAAGAAAAGCATAAGAAAGGAAGAAATGCACACCATTTTCAGTGCTCAGCATTGACCGTTATTAAATAATTACCATACAAAATACAGTTAGTGCCAAGTTAATACAAGTGTCCTGCAAAAAATGTATTTGTTAAATCTCCTGGGTACATATCAAGTGCTTGAAAAGAGTCTAGGATTTAATGGCTTTCTGCTCCTTGTCTTTCCTTTGCTGATTTATGAGGAGAAATGACAGTGGGTTCTGTCATTGCAGTGGTGAAAATCCTAATCAAATCTATTGCTTGGCAGGCTTGGCAAGGCAAAAGGCCCCAAACACACGTCCCTGTCAGTCTGGAGTAAGGCAACTTGCAAAAACACGCTCCTTTTTAACCCTCTTCATCGCACCTTAAAATGTCATAAAACCAGCGAATAGACACCTGTTGGGCATACAGACATTAGGGCTGCCAAGCAAATGGATGGCACAAAGCAATAATTCCCAAGACTGTCTTATATTTTAACAGTCCCCAGGACACCCAAGAGGAAATCTGTTTGGGGATTCATTTTTGTACTCCATTTTTAAAAGGCACCTCTTTCTAGCTGTACAAACTCCTCCCACAATAGATGGCGTGCCTGCTGCTGCCCCTCCCACAGAATTTTCCTACCCACTCTACTAGGCGGGGGTGCTCAATGGAGCAGCGTCGAACACAAATGCTGCAGGATTCCACTTGTAAAGCTGTGGGAAGCGAGGTGAAATGAGGGTGCGCTCATATCGAGGTAAGAAGGTAGATATTGAGAGAGAACAGAAAACAAGAAGATGGAATGGAAGCCAAAATAGGGAAAGAATATTTAAATAAGTCAGATCAGGGGTGTCAAACTCGTTTGCTAAGGCGGGCCAGATTTGATTTAAATGTACTTCAAGTGGGCCGTACGTACCATAAATGGATATACTACAGCACTCTCACGGCATCGCGACGTGCTCTGTATGGGAAACTGTGCTCCACAATACCTCTCTCTGTCAGGGAGAGAGTGTGGTCTCACCGAGCACAGTCTCAAATACACAGCTCTCCGTGACGTCGCGAGACCCGACACTCCCGCAGCGCTGCATAGTGCTGGGAACACGAGACCACACTCACTCTCCCTCTTTCAGGCAGAGCACAGTCCTGGTCAGATGAAAGCAGCCCACAGGCTGCATGTTTGACGCCCTGAGTTAGACGTCAGTAGGGCAGGGCCCCGAACAAGGGGGTGAAGGACATGTTAATGGCTGTTATAATCAGGAAGTGATGAACTGTTCTCTATGTCCACTGAAGGTGGGACAAGTAGTAATGGGTTTTCAGCAGCAAGGGAAATTTAGGTAGATATTAGGAAAAGCTTGCTATCTGTCTGTCACCCTTCCATCAGACCCCCACCCCGCAGACACATACCTTTTCTGAAAATTAAACATGCCAGGATTTTTTCATCTTTCCTCAGAGGTCAGGTTTTCTAAACCTTTTATCATTTTTGTTGCTCTCCTCTACATTCTTCCCAGTTTGTCCACATCTTTCCTAAGGTCTGACTCGCAGAATGGAAAGACTGCCATTGATTTCAACACAATCAGGGCCACATCCAAAGAGCAAACATGTAGGCTAGGTTGAAAGCCCTGATTCTGCCAAATTCTTAATCTTATACTACTGAATAGATTACTCAGGTTTGAGTATCTTGTTGAATCAGGACCTAAAAGTTAGCTATTTTTAACAACATACAAAATATAAGAAGAGTAAAGGCAAGTATTATAGAGTATTTTGTAGTGTAACTATGAACAGTAATTAGTAATTTCAGATAGAAGAGTGAAAAATAATAATGAATTACATTAACTGATGCGATCACAGCTCTGCATTAATCATTCATGCACCAAAGCTACAAGTCAGATTTAATATTCCAAAATCTAAGATTGCATAAAATGAAAACTTTTTATATATTTTCACAAAACATTTGTTTTGAGCTGATTATGATTTAACATTAAAGATTTACAAGGGCTAGGCTTGTTATAATTCTGTAAAACCCAAATAGCAAGAACAAGGGAGTGCTTGAGAAAATGCTTACGAGCTACGGAGAAATTATTTAAAGGGGATTCCCGCTGGTCAACATCCTGTGGTCGCTCTTTGTAACCAATGAAAGTGCCATCGTTCTTCAACAGAAAATATCTTGGCCTCCACGTCTTTATATATTCTCCTGGTAAAAACAGACCAGAAAGAGATAGTAAAATACTCCATATATTACAGCCTAAAACCTCATGTCCCAAAATTCCAATAAGAACCTCTTTCAGCCATTGATATCATGCATCCTCCTAATACAGAAGGCATTTTAATTGTTCATTCTGCCTCAAACAGTGGAAAAATATAGACATCAATTCAGATATTGACAATGAATTTAACCATAAAATGGGATTTCATAAAAAGTAAACAGCTACATTCTCCCTCCTCCTATTTCATTCAAATTCCGCAACATCTGCCTTAAATGCAATTTAAAATTTAAAAATCAGAGCAGATGTCCTATGTATTATTTTTGCTATTGTCATTTTTCATACTGACACGTAGAGACATTTTTTCATTTACATTTTGCAGCGCAAGTATTTTAAACAACGGTGGGTAATTTAGTAATTAGTCAACTGCTTTATCACACCAACAATCATTTTTAGAGCATAAAAAGGCAATTCTCCACTTAAGTTACATAATATCACATACTCATCTGAAGAATGAAGCACAAGAAAGGCTTTTCACTTTCACATGGTGGTCTAACTTTTAATATGGAAAAGTTCTAAGGATCCTCCAAAGTGCTTGCTCTCTCTTTTCTGAAGAAAACATCACAGATTAGGGTTGGGAGGGACCTAAGGAGGTCATCTAGTCCAACCTGCTCAATGCAGGACCAACCCCAACTAAATCATCCCAACCAGGGTTTTGTCAAACTGTATCCCTACAGAATATCATGCCAATGCTCATTTGAATGTTCTGCAGAGACAGAGTAGGTACACATAAACAATACAGCCACAGTCAAACTCCTGGCAATAGAAATTAGACAGATCAAATCCCTAATTATTTACTGAGGAAGCAGTGGGATCTACTAGACAGGGCACTGGACTGGTATATAGAAAACATGATTTCCACGCACAGCTCTTTTAGTGCACAAATCACCTCCCCCTCACATTGCCTCTGCCTCCCCTCATTCTCTACCTTCTTGCCTGTTTAGATTGTCTCTCGCCATATTTCTACAGTGCCTAGCACAGTGGGACCACTAGGCCACACCACACAAATCATTTAAAAATATTATGTCTATTGTGTTGCACCTAGAGGCCCTAAATCCGGCTGTTATGCAAATACAGGGATTCTGTATCAAGAAACTTTCTTCTTCACTTGCAGTTTGCTAATTTCATTCAGTTTCATTATAAAAAGCATGCAGGTGCACACAGGGGAGAGTTTATGTAGCAGGATATGATGCTTGTTGCTGGTTCTTTGAAGGGTTTGCTCCCAAATTAAACAAGACAAAAATACCCCCCCCCCCCCCAAAAGGCACCGCGGGTTCACTGACCAAAGCTGCTTTCTTCACCCTCCACAAGCTCTCCTGCTGTTCTGCTTTCCACCCCCGCTGATTTCTTTCATGATGATGTGTACTCTTCCCCCAGGCACTCCCCTACAGCTGCCTCTTTTCTCCTCCTCACAGTCCACCTCTCCTTCTGTGGTACAGCCTCCCCCTGCTTCTAACACCAGATGTAGTACCTCTTCTCTCTGCACAATCTCCCACCTTCCTCCCTATGTCTCTGGCACACACGATGTTTCCACAATGGCTTTTTTCACTTTTTATTCTAAAGCAAAAGGAATCGGGGTCAGTGGAGGAGAGGGTCTGCCCCAGACTTACAGGGTGATCTCTTCTGTGTACTGAGAACATCTATTAGTACTGATGCACGTGTCATTGCAGATAGAAAACAACCCAAAGATCCTGCATACAATCTAGTTACGTATATCTGTCCCACTTGCAGGTTACATTTTATGGTAAACTGCGACAGGTCTAGAAAAAGTCAGTTACCTAAGGAATTTCTGAGGAACTCACCTACAGGTGTTGTGACTTAACATTTGCATTCAAGATATTACATGAAATATACACACTCGACTTCAGCCGAACACTGACAACTCTTGGAACTTGGTAATAGGCTACAGAGCTTTTCACTTCTAAGCAATCAATTCAAATCCAGCTTAGTCAGTAGTGTCCAAGAGCCATTACCATCGGACTGTTTATGTAATTAAAGTGATGCAGAACGAGCTCGTGGTCTAAGCTGAGATCTTTTAGATAGGGGTCACCCGTGAAAAGAGCCGCCGTGACTAGGCGAGGCATATTGGGGCAGTTCAGCCACAGTTTTGTGACTTGCCTAGGATCGTCAGCCTGGAACTGTCTCCAACACTGAAAATCACTACTAAAGCCAACACAGCCA
>ML685781.1:6193265-6228466 GCA_007922175.1 Pelusios castaneus
TGAAGTGGGTTGCAGCCCACAAAAGCTTATGCCCCAAGAAATTTGTTAGTCTTGAAGCTGCCACAGGACTCCTGTTGTTTTTGCTGAATACAGACTAACACGGCCACCCCTCTGAAAATAACCAATATCCACTTACCAAACACTTTAAACTTTAAACACTTTAGCTTACTCTACAAAATAAACTGCACTCTCCCATCCCTCCCAACAATACATGGTTTCTTTATAATAAAAATATAAGGAAACAAGATTCAAATGTAAGACCCTAACAATTTTAAGGTAGGTCAGCTTTAGAGCTTAGAAATCTTGACGGTAACCCTTTAATGATGAACTAAAGCAAGTGTCTTCTTCATTATTAAAGGGATTTATTTAACTTGGCACCTTACAGTATCCGATTCTTTGAGGTGCCAAGTTCCTTCAACACCCATCAACTACAATGTCTGCAGAACCTGTCAAAATCTGACCCCAATTTAAAGCAAAAATTGCATTGATACTTTTACCCTGCTAATTCACTAAGAGGGTGACATTACAAACTGCCCTGTGTGGGGAGTGGCATGTAGCTAGCTGCTCTGTCCCACAAAATAAGCAGAGAATGAACTCTGTCACAGTTTCTTCCATGTTCCCCTACTGCTCAGGGGAAGGAGAAAGCTACTTCACCCCTTTTCATGGAACAGCTCTCTCTCAGGTATGCACCTAACCAATGAGGGCAGAATCAGGGTTCATTCTTCCCGTTCATTCCCTTCCCACTAAGATAGGAGGGAACTGAGGTGGAAGAATCAGGCAAGAAGTAGCTTGTGCTTGCACTCCAAACCGCAGCATGAGTCACAATCTGAGCAGGATCCAGCAAGGGATTTTTACTCTTCTGTACTCTCTTCTACAGATGAGTAAGGTTTGTGATCATCTGCCTTGAACTCTTTCTAGGCATTAAAGTTCTCAGAGGAAAGGTTTAATTGGTGAGGAAAACTTATGGCTTTTTAAAGTGGAATATGAGCAAGATTTCACACAAAGCTGCACTGAGTTGTTGCAACAGACATTTTATCTCCACTTTATAATTATATTTGTTTAAATTGAATCACTCTGGTATTTTTGCCTGACAGCTTTACTCCACCAATATCTTCCAGGTAGAAATCATCGAGAAATGAGGATTTTTGTTACCATCTTCTATACTCTTCTTTAGAATGGGACCTTTACTTATTCATCACTGTAGCTGGGTTTTCTTTCTTGATCCACATTTCAAATTAGCAGACTAGTAGCAGATTTCTAAATTTTCTTAAATGTTATGCTTAGTCTATGTCTGGAGCTTAATAAATATTGTTGGGGTATTTTTAAAAAAATCAATACCAAGGATTACAATCAATCAGTAAATAATAAGTACAAAAAGATATCAGGATGACCAACAGCATTGTGAAGCATACTGCAGTAGCTACTGCATATATGTCATTACATAACATGCTCTGAAGTGAAAGGATAAACCAGAAATGTAATGAATGGGCATGAAATTGACTTATCCACAGTTATACATGAAAGTGATTAGAGGAGCTTGAACACAAACTATAGATTAATAAAGCATTACACTTCCTAATCATCTGCAGAAGCTCCGGAACACAAATTTGTAAATAAATATCATGAGTAAGTTTATGAAATTTCTGCTCTTACTGAACAAGTTTTAATTTCTATGATCAGCAATAGTAACTGCTAAAGATATAACATTACTTTACCTGTGATAACTGTCAAATTTTATCTCCTTTAGAAACAATTCTTAAATATAGAACAGATCAGATGTTATATGTAAAAGCATTTGGAACTTTAAAAATAAACACACAGTAAAGCAATAAAAATGTATATGAGATGAAGTTTTGCTTTTTTTTAAAAAAACTACATACATAATTTTGCCTGTTTATTAGAATACAAACTAATAACAATAGGATATTTGAATATCTGTGACAGAACTCTTAAGATATTTGTTAAAACAAGAGGAGTGTCAAAATGCCTGGAGAGAGTTGATAAATAAAATTAACAGTCTTCCCTTTCACTCTTGTGTTTGGAATATTGGACACTGGCATATCTGAAGTGTTAGTTGCTTCTTCTTTTTTTTTTTTTTTTTTGATTTATGTCCTGATTTTTTTCTTTCAGACAATTGTAATAAGGTATTTGCCATGGCTTACAATAGTCATGTTGCTTCATATTCAACAGTTTCAAAACACAGAAAATTTAAAGTGTAAGAGATGCAAGATACAACTTTAATGAAAAACTGTGTGTGAAAGAAAATTAAAACTACTTTTTTTACACAATAAAAGATAATAATGAAACACCATAGAAAACTGAACAATTTACAGAGCAAATCATTTTTTCCCTCTGTGATTCATTGCTTGTGTAATGACCTGGCAGTTATCTTTGCTGTCAGTAACAGAATGCTAACAGTGTAAGGAAAGAGTATGGTTTATAAATTCTACATATAAAACGTTGGATTTGAATAAAAACTCTCCTACAACTTGCTAGCTTAAAAAATTATGTAAAGTATCCTTGCACTATAGTGTTTACTCAAAGCAGTCTGCAAACAGCAAAAATTCCCAAACTGTACATTTCTGTAAATATACACGGAGATTGTTATAGACCAATTTCACTTTGCTGTGTCTCTGCCCCCACATACAGCGCATTAAAACCCTCAATATACACTTATGTAAATCCGTCTCATGCTAAAAATAATTTCATTACAAGATGTGTTACAAAGTATACTTGTGCTTTAATAGTTCAGAAAGTTAAACAGGAAACTCTTTTTGGTTCATGAAAAGTTAATTCGACAGAGACTTTACAGCAGGCAGGGTTATTTTTTTTCCCCATCTCCTCCCCACAAGAGCTTCTTACTGAATTTGGAGCTGTCTACTACTGATAGAGTGTCTAACATCAGAAACAGCTGCCACTCCCTGGGAAGCTTACAGGGTAAGTGGAGAATAATGAGCAGCAAGCACCAGCAGAACAAAAGAAAATCCATCTTTATTTACCAACTGCTGCATGCTTGTTGCTGCATCAAACTCATTCATAGCCAACACCACACCCTCTAATTCATAACAGACTGCATTTAAGCAGCCTTTGCTTAAAATGTTTTAGCTCAACTCATCCACACAGAAGATTTTTTAAAAAATCAGATTAACAAAGCAAAGCACCCAACAAGCTACAGCCTCTAACATTTGCAAGAATACGGTTTGACTGTTAACTTTTTAATGCCCCAAGCTAAGTAGAACCTACTAAAAGCTTTTGGGGGAGGAGGGGGAACCAAGCCCCCAGTTATATAAAATGTACTATCGAGTGACTACCAGGAAACTATGGACAAATAATGTATTATGCCTTCTGCTCTAAGCATCGAAAGCAGCTTTATTAATGGACAAAATGAACACGCCAAATATTCCAGACAGAGAAAGCTGTAATACTCTCCTTGATTGCACACATTACTTATCTGAGTGTAACTAGAAAGTTACGCCAAACAGTACTCATCTCCTGGTGGTCAAAGACACTGAATGACTCATTTGTAAAACTTCAATGAAAGCAGAGTGGTCCACATCCTGTCTGCCCAAAAGGTTCTGGCAAAACAGATGTGAAGTGTTTAAAAGCTGCCATCTCGTGTTCACTGATGTGAATGAAGAATGGGATGTGGATTTACAATTAGTGTCTTCTGTTCTAGCAAATTCTGTCCACTCACTTTAAAATCAACTTTCTTAAAACTACGACAGATTCTTTTAATGAAAAGGGTTTTACAATCCTCCTGGGGGTAGCGGTGGGGGATAGAAACAAGCAATTTTGAGACAGGGAATTAGTTTCATATCACAGTCAAACAAAATGTGTGTGTTGGTTTTTTACACTTCTATTTTGTTTCCCTCATAGCTGATATGCCGCCCTTTCTCTCCCCTGAACAAATTGTCAGAACAGTATTTGGGTTTCGGGAGCTTGGGAAAAAAAAATAAAATGTATGCTAATGTCTTTCCCAATATGCTCACGGAGAGCCTCTGGTTTGTCTGCCTATTCACAGGAGTACAGAAAGGGGCCAGTGCTTTGATTATGCTTGGGCCACTCTCTGGATGTGTTCTCAGCCTTTGCCTCCAGCATACAGCTGCGGACACTTTGGCTGTGCCCTGAATCTCAATGAGCCAGCTCAGACTGCAGTCAAGAGTTCTCCCCAATAGGCAGGTCAAGCCTGAGTCAGCAGACTGTCTGCACCAGACTGCGCTCTATAGCTTATCCCAGCTCTTTTGCCTTTCACTGACCATATATGGCAGCCAACTGTCACAACAAGCGAATTCAGTGCATGGCAAATCCACTCACTGCTTTATTCTTACTCATTTTCCGTGCAGCTGGATAGTAGTACATTACATTTCAGGCCCTGCAGCAGCCTTCACAACAATGACTGACATTACTGCCAACAGGTTAAGAAGGAATGCCTCTGCCTCAAGTGTGGCTCTGATTATCCTAAAACTACTGCGGTTTCTCACGCTCACACAAAGCTACAATATATGGCACCTGCTTCATTATCATATCTTCAGGGAATCTGAAGGGGGGGGCGGGAAGCTGGAGGAGGGACAACGGGGAATGATTAAATGGTCTCGTGTTCAGAGTGGCACTTAAAAAAAAAATCTTCACACTGTACTCAAATATGTCTATTCAAAAAACTGAACAGCAACTTATGTTCATCTGGTCTCACACATCTGCAGATTAATTTAAATAAATCTCACTTAGGCCATATCACAGCCTACAAAACAACCCAGGCATTGTTTGGAGCAAGTACCGAAACAAAAAGTTACAGAGATTGTTTTAGAAGCTACGTCTGTATTTCAGTATAAAGACAGTGCAAATATAAAACATGAATTAGGGCGCCAAAAGAGGCTCTGAATCATAAAGCTAGCTCATGTGTACAATGGGTCTCTCTGAAACACCAAAATAGAGAATACAGGAAGACAGATATTAATTCTGACTTATTCAGGCACCATTTTCACATAAAAGATGGGTGGCTCCTGATTTTTACACGTTATATACACATTTAAAGTTTTAAGCACACCCAAGTTCAAAACCAGGCATCATCCAAGAAAGCAACACCCTGATCTCTGGGAAATATTCTGTAACACAGCAGCTCAGTGTTACTTCATGGTACATTTGAAACACAGGGGGTTCTTTTTGTTTGTTTTTTGTGCAACGTTTCATTTAGAAGGTCAAAAATGTTGCCATCTTGCTTACAGTAATCAATTTAAGCAATACCAGATATTCCCAAAGGAGTTGAAGAGAATTAATCAGCATACAAAACTCCTTACACCTACCTTTGGCACAGCTTACTCAAGCTAGTCCTAACCTACAGCTGTCTCTCGTGGGAAAAGATGCAAATGAAGTTTTCATTAAACACTGCAGTTTTAAGGAGCGCTACATAAATTATAAGAAAGGATACACTGAGCTCTTAAAGTATGATGGGAACATCTGAGTGAACTTTGTTTCCATTATGCCATGGTGGAAGTGAAGGGGCTGAAGGAAAGCCACTGGAAGTCATGCAGTGTAATTTTTAAAGCTTTTCCATTAACACCTTATTCTTCACAATTACAGCATTTTAAAAACTAAAACATGCACATAAGAAGTGCCATCGTGCATTACTCTTTTTTCGACAAGTGCCTATATGTATTTTAATGACAGAACAAAGGCTCGAGGCATCAAATTGAATTAAATGTATTTGGAACCATTCTTTTCCTATGTTTTTATGCAGACTTGAAGGGGGAGATTTTCAAAAGCACTTAAGCAAACAAACCCACTGACATTTTAAAACTTTCCTTATTTTTCAGAAGAGTTGCGCATCTACAAGTTAACGGTGACTTCAGCTGGATTTGTGGGTGACCAGCACTTCTCTGAATCAGGCCCCCAATACGTACAAATCCAACCTATGTTTCTGAAGGGTGCGACAGAATCCCCAAATGGCCTCATGAGTGCTTGTAAAATAAATTCAATTAGCTGGCATTTTTTGACACATGGACTTTTAGAAGTCTTATGTAGCCGTAAGTATTAACATACACCATATCTACACTACAAACTTTTGCTTACTGACGATATGCTGGAACAACGCCGCTGCAGTTAGAATATAATTTGTGCACAAGCCAACTTAGGTCTTTCAAACTAATGCTGTGAGAGAGCTGGCATCCATGCCCGGTGTGTTGTACCAAGGACAGGTACCCCAGTGGGCAACCCACCATCATCCACCTTTTGGGAAGTTTTGGTAAAACAAGTCATGAAGGAGTGACCGGAAAGGAAGCAAGGGATCAACTTCCCACCATACAAATGGCTCTATCAGTTATATACCATAATTCTCATTACTTTTAAAAAAAAACCTCCTGAACCTGCAGGGCCCTCCTTCCTATCTGCCATCTCTGACAGACGCATGGAACCTACACAGCTCTGCACTACTTGCCTGCACAGCAAGCCCTGGATGCATGATCCTCCAGGATTTGCAGAGTCTCAAGAACAACCAGATCAGCTGAGAGCATAACTTCTTGGAGGACAGCTTGCTGTGGAGCACAGCGAGAACCAATTCAGGATTGTGAGCAGCATTCACAGAGCAACTGAAGATGGTGGAGCTCTTCTTCTGGGCCTGAGAAACATGCACACACTGGCAGGTTTGGATCATAATGCAGGCTTAGGATGACAAGCTATGGCTACAGAACTTGCCTGGATCCGAGTGCCATGCTTGCCCCAGCCCTCCAGCACAGGGACACCAGAATGAGAGCTGTATTGAGAATGATGAAGCGAGTTGCAATTGCACTGTGGAAGTCTGCAATGCCGGATTGCAACTGGTCAGTGGGAAACCCGTTTGGAATTGAAAAATCCACTGTAGGGATTGTTGTCATGCAAGTGTGAAGGGTCATCAATCACCTCCTTCCACACAGGACTGTGACCCTCAGCAATGTGCAGGGCGTAATGGATGGATCTGCAGCAACGGGGATCCTGAATTAAGGCAGAGCAATAGATGGCACATACATCCCCATTTTGGCACCAGAACACCTTGCCACAGACTACATCAACAGAAAGGGCTATGTTCCAAAGGGGTGAGCTGTGTTAGTCTAGTTCAGCAAAACAAACAAGGAGTCCTGTGGCACTTTTAAAGATTAACAAATTTATTTTTCACATGAACTTTTGTGGGCGAAGTCCCACTTCGTCAGATGCCAGAGTGGAGAAAACTTACATGGAAAAAAAAAAAAAGTGTGGGGGGGAAGATAAATCCTGTGATTATATTTCACTGCATCAGGTCAGATTACTACAGCAAATCAAACAAGTTGTATAGCTTCAAACACAACGTATCAGAAAGTGGTGAGAATCGCTGTTAGTAATGAAAAATAAAGGAGACCTGTGGCACTTTTAAAGCCCAATATTTGTAGTGGAAAAGCCAATTCAAATCCTTATTCCGATCCGAGTTGATGGTGTCGAATTTGCATATTAATTCTAACAAGGGCTATTTTTCTGTGGTTCACTCATGGACCAATGTGGCTGCTTCACTGATGTTAGCTTTGGTTAGTCAAGGAAAGTAAATACTAATGTCTTTAAGAGCACAGGACTGTACAGAACGCTTCTTCTTTGAACTGTGGAAATGCTGAAATACCAGCAGTGATGCAGGGGCCTCCAACCTACCCTTTGCTCCTCTGGCTCATGAAGCCATACACTAGCCACCTCAACAGTATCAAGGAAAGATCAACTCTCAGCTCCGCAGGTGCAGGATAACAACTGAATGGTTTTTGGGTTGAATGAAGGGACGCTGGTGGTGTTTAGTTAGAAGACTAGGTCTCAGTGAAGAAAATATCCCAATGCTTATAGCTGCCTACTGCGTCCTGCATAATATCTGTGAAGCAAAGGGATGAAAGTTGCCAGTGGGCTGGAGATGAAAACAGCCAGACACAATGGCTATTAGAAGAGCTCAGTGTGGGGCTAGATAGCTCAGCGAGGCTTTTACAGAGAGCTACAATAATGCCTCATGGTGTACTGGGCTCTACCTGGTCCTGCTGTTTTGAGGCCTGTTAAGAATTGTATAAGAATATAACACTGTCAATGCACCAATAATTTTGTGGTGCTTGCTGTATTTTTTTTTATTACTACTCCGTGTTTTTCACTGATCTTATGAGTTGTGTCACACTGCACAATAAGAAGTATGTGGCTCCTTTCTGAACTGCTCAGCACTCTGCTGCACATGTTGTGAACTAATGAAGATGAATTGCTTTCCAAATAGAATTCTATTCAGTAACAAAATCGGTGCAAGGGAAAAAAAGCTTTGCAATTTAAAAGTAAATACATGAAAAACGTAATAAATTAATGGAACAGAACTTAACCAGAGAAAACTGCAACCATGGCTTTCACAGGCCAGTGTATGTGGAGCCGTGGTTGTGTTGGGGTGGACTGGTAGGGGTAGGGAGCCCTTGGGTAGCCCTTGGTGCCAGGTGGACTGTTGAGGGGTGGCGTAGGGAGATGCTGCAGTGGAGTTTTCTATGAACTACAAAGGTGAGAAACCCTGTGATTGTTGAACCTGTAGGCCTACAAGAGTCTGCAGCATCTATGTTTGCTGCCAGAGAAGCCCCATTATGTCCTGATACATGTTCATCTCCTTTTCCTGCTGGGACTCCTGGCCCTTTTTCTGTTCTGCTCTTTCCTTCTCCTAGCTGTGTGCAATGTTCACCCTCCAAGCCCTTTACTCACAGTGTAATGCAGCACCAGCTTGCAGGATTTCACTGAACACATCATTCCAAGCCCTCTTCTTTCTCCTCCCTCTCTTGCTCACAGATTCCCATGACTGTGGAGGGCGGAAACTCAAGCCACAACAGCAGCAGTTCCGATAAAACAGAGGTACCACTGTCTGTACAGTCACAAGAGCGAAGTGAAAGTTAAGATTCAAAACTCCCTTTCCTTGCTCTCCTAAAGCTTTAAACAAGACATGCTTATCGACCTTCTGCTTTGACATGCACAGCACCACTCACAGCGCCAGCCATGGTGAGCATGGCCCACCAAGGGTGAAGGAAATGAGGAAGGAATTGTTCAGTTGCATGAAGCTGTGGTGGTGATTTTAGCAGATATCTCCCTTCTGTGGGTAACAGACACAGAAAGCACAGCTGCTCGTGGCATCCCAAAGCTGTCCAGGCCCGTATGTTGCTAGTCTTTTCACAGTAATAGTGTGCGCTGACGTTATCGCCGACTGGCATGGGAATATGTCCTACCACAAAGGAAAGAACTAAGGCCTCCTAAAAGCCTCCAGGAGAGGACTGCAGAGTATCTTCATAAAAAGAGGATTCAAGGGACATCCCTATGTACAAAAACAAATGGCCTGGTATGGCCGCTCTGCCTAACTCTACAGGGGAACAAAGAGCAGAGAACTCTCCCTCCTTTTTGCACCGCTACCTCTTCTAATACAAGTAAAATTAATGAAAAGTGGGTAGCTGTGTCCTCTTAAGTTGCGGCCGCCATCAGTGTATCATTGTAATGGGAAATACAATTACACGCTTACCCAAGTTCCTTCCCCCCATCAGGCTCACCCATGAAAGGACTGACTGGACTGTGGTGCAGCTTCAAACCGTTCCTGACTTGAAACATAGCTGGATCTCCCAGCTCCATGCCCCCATCCTGCTCCTCTTCTTCCTCCTCACGGTGCATGCCTGTAGTACTGATGGTGGTCTGCACGGCGGTGGTGGGGCCTCCGCCCCATATGGTTTGCAGCTCCTAAAAGTGGCAGCTCTGCAGCTTGGCAGATTGCCTGCTGGCCTCCTGGTGTCCTGACTCAGTTCTTTCACTTTCAGGCAGCACTGCTGCTGATCCCTGCCGTACCCTTTCTCCTGCATGCCCTGTGTGACCTGCTTGCACATATCTACATTTCAGTATCTGGACCTGTCCTGCCTCCTCTCCCCAGAGGCCCAAGAGATCCAGTATCTCCTGTCCACACCAGGTAGGAGTGTGTCTGGAGAGCGTAGCTGGCATGGTCAGTGAGGCAGTGGCGTACCTTATCTAGTATTGTTCATCAGTGAAATTCTGCTTAAAGGCTGAGATATCTGGGAGTGGGGGAAGATAGAATGCAAACCAGAGCTGCACCCCCAACAACATATTAAAATAAATAAGTCAGAAAGTATCAAGCAAGATTTAATTCCACACTACATATATATATATATAGTACATTAACAACACTGAGGACAAGCTCTACTATTACGTGAAAGAAAAATTGATTCCTCTTTTCATGTAAAAGGTAGTGGAGTCCCATAAATAGAAATGAGGATTTTATCGTGCATTGAAAACTCTTACACATTTTATAAAAGTTAATCCTCAAAACCCACTGTGAAAAAAACTAAATATTATCTTCCCAAAATTAGGGGTGGGGAAAATGAGACAGTTGTAAAGTGATTAAATGAAAGCCAGAAAAAATGAAAGAGAGAGAGAGGTCTGTGTCTCAGCTAGAATGAGCTCATGATTTCCTGCCTCCCAGTCGTAGGCTCACTCCACTACACCCTGGTTTCACTCAAACAAAATGGAGACTCTGGAGAATGCAAAAAGGCATGAAAAAAGGAAGGGCTTGAGAAGAACCGAAGGGGCTACCCAATACCTTCACAGGAATAATAGTTTTACTGAAGTACACCTAAGAATAAATTTTAGAAACCTGACATTTTAGAACAGAATGAAATCTTTGCATTTAGCACGACTGCCCAATAAGCCTCTTGATAATGGAGAAACAGGTTTATTTCACTTAGCAAATTAGGGAAGTTGAGAATAAAGGCTCAATCCTGCTATCCTTTGGGTTCTGGGTTCTAATCCTGATTTTGCCACTGATTTACTGTGTCATACAATGAATGGAGTTTTGCATGAAAATGGAAACATTCTGCATGGAATGGATACGTCAACCCCAGCTACAAGTGGCCTGAGCAATGTGGATGTTACTTGGTTTCGTTTTTCAAAGCCAATGATAACGCTCAAACTAATTTACAAGTAACAGAATAGACACACTGAAGATACACTCGCACCCTCCGGAATCTGTTCCAAACACACACTACACACAGCTCAGCACTACACAGACGCAATACCTACTCTGTAAGAAGGCACATCAAAAAAAGGGATGGCCTTTTACATAGTCAGGGCTGACTCTGTTCTCTCCTCTCCAATCCAACTCTCTCATTGGTAAATTTACAAAACCTCTGGACGTGGATGGAGACCAAGATAGTTCTAACTGTCTCATTTAACTTGACTATTTAAATGGCTACCAAGAGAAAATTTCAAACAATTACCAGCAAATAAAGTTTTAATGCTGATTTTACCAGAGCAACCCTCCTGCCTTCCAAATCTGGTACTGAACAGATCAGAACAATGGCAGTCTTTCTAACTTGGACTGAGTCATTGCCCCTGATACTTAGCAAGGAAAGCCCCACGGCAGATAAATAGTAGGAGTGATCTGTTTGTTTCAGAGGAGGTGTGAGAAGTAAAAAATATACACCAGAGGGTTAATGCATTATCAGTGCAAACAGATAGACATCCCAGCCTTATCAGTGCAAAGTAGCCATAAGGGGGTAAGTGAGGATTTCTCCTACTACAGGGTATTCAGAAAGGTGGCTTACAGCTATCCCCAATCCTCCTGCACTGTGCCAACTGCAAACTCAATGCAATTGAGCAGATATGCCAGAAACCAGATCATCTAAACCAGGGGTGTCAAAATCATTTGCTCTGGCAGGCCAGGCCTGACCTAAATGTATTTCAAGTGGGCTGTACATACCATAAATCAAAATATAAGGGCCTATACTCTCGCGGCATTGCGGAGCACTAGGTATTTGAAACTGCGCTCCATGAGACCACACACTGTCTCTCTCTCTCTGTTAGGGAGAGAGTGTGATCTCGCAAAGCACAGTCTCACATACCCAGAGTTCTGCGATATTGCGAGACCCGACAGGCGTGCAGCACTGCGGAGCGTCGGGTATGCGAATCCACACTCTGTCTCTGTTAGGGAGAAGGTGTGGTCCCACGGACTGCAGTCATGGGCTGGATGGAAAAGGTTCGCAGGCCGGGCCCCATGTTTGACACCCCTGATCTAAATGAATGTGATGCCGATAGGGACATATCATAGCTGCCTACATACAGCTTCACTGGAATTCACACCTTGTTGGAAAAAAACCCAAAAACCCAAAAAACACAACAAACCACCACTGCCAGCCAGTGTTCCCTCTAAGCTAATGATGCAGCTGAGCAAGATATTGTACTTGTTGAGCAGCAATTTGGGAGGCATGGGGCCTCATGGGCAACAGTTTTTTGGCGCTGGAAGCATCAGCAAGCTTAAGTACCTTAATTCAAAAGAAATGCATAAATGTTGTCTTTTCGTTTGAACTTTCATAAAGATGTTAAAATGAAATACTGTAGTTTTATTAATTTACTACGAGTTGGGCTGGAGAGAAGAAAAGGAGCCGTGGCCGGGGAGATCGGGCTGGGGAAGGTCGCAGACAGGGAAGATCGGGCCAGGCCAGGAAGGAGGAGGACGCAGGGATTGGGCTGCATGGGAGTCTGTAATAGGTGCATGGGTGTGCAACAGCCGCTGTGCAGCCGTGCAGCTTAGAGGGAACATAGCTGCCAGCACCAATCAGTGCTCTTGGATATGGAGAAACTTCTAGGGGTAGTATCTTTGGGTTGAGATGAGGCATTTTGTCAGAGAAGCACGAGGCAACTTTATACCATAAGGTCCCCAGGATTCTGCCAAAGTAGAGACCTTCCATGAACCACTCTTCCTAAGTATGAAATTAACATAGCGTAAGAGTAAAATCCTGGCTCCGCGGAAGTCCACAGCAGAACTCCCATTGACTTCAATGGGGCCGGAATGTAACACAAACTTTAAAACGATCTCTAACACCAGCAAGCATTACTGCATTTTTAACACACAAAGTCGCCGTCCTAATCAGAACATCAGCTTCATCCCTAGCTGCTCCAAGTCCCAGCAGAGCAAGCATCATATTCACTCTCATTACTGCCGACTAAAACAATCAGGTTTGAAATATAACTAATTCACTGGCTTGAGAGACTGCCTCTTCACTAACCCTGTACTGTATTTATTATTTTTCATATTGCGCTAACAGCTCTGGGATGTTAAAGTTACTTTAGGTTAAAGAAAGCATCCTGCTAAGGTGCCTGTTTAGTTTCAGGGACAGTCCGGATTTTCAGCTGGAGACGCACAGGCAGTAACTCAATGGTGAGGCAGAGGAGAGACAGGGCAGTTCTTATTTAACAGAAGACAGCAGGCATCGCAATGAGGGCAATCCTATTGTAATGAGAATAGGTGGGGAAAGGACAGAAATGCCATAGTCTCCCCCCCTCCCCAATTCCCAGGGGAAACAAAACAAAGAGCAAGCTCCCTGACCCCCCTCCCCCTCCCCCCACATACACTCCCCAAAATGGCTCCTCCATCACTATACGGATGTAAAGAGGTCAGGGTCTGCGGCACAAGCACCACCTCCCAGAGCATCTGGTAACCCAAGCTCAGTGCAGCATCTGCACGCCATTCTTCTCCCCACTGCACACTCCCCCTACTCCCAGCATGTATCCAGGGAGCCCCCAGTACTGACCAGGGTCCCCCCTCCTCTCCGAGGGGATTAACTTGACAAAAATCATCTGCCTAGTCAGGATACATTTACCTAATAACTACGAATTCTCCGATGAGCACGAAATGGCTCTCCAGCAAAGTCAAATACCTGCACTTTAAACATGAGAGAACCAGGAAGCCATAAAGCGTATGTGAATGTTTCTTGCTGAAGGTCATCCGGGGTAACACTTCTGCAGATCATCTGGGGCAGAAGTCCTGCCGCAGGGTGTTTTTGCACAGGAAGGTGCACAAAATTTTTTTTTAAAAATAATCCTGTTTTGCTTAGTCTACATTTTGGAGGCATGACATTTTTTTCCCCAAATAGTCCTGATCTGACACTGTCATCTAACACTGCAGCTGCTGGGGGGGTTGCTGCGGCCACAGGGGTCAAACCAAGAGAGGCCACCCTGACAATCCTGCTGCTGCCAGCATGTTGGATGGGGGAGGGGAGAAGCAAAGACTGGTAGAAATCAGCCAAGATGTTCTGACTGCTGCGCCTGGCTGGGATCAGCCGCCCCAGGGAAGATGCTGCTGAGAACAGGACAGAAGGTGAGTAGGGAAGACGGCCATGCTATCAGACAGGTCTCCACCAATCTAGGATGCTCCCACTACTGTTGATGTCACCAAGGGGGATAGGTGAGGGCAAAGCCTCAAAATCCGACACTCCAGAGGATATGGAGAGGTTGGCTGGAAGATTTTGTTTTTTAAAGTGAGTTTAGCACTGTTCCACATCCAGGATTTCTCTCTCATCTCTGAAAGCTGTCTGTTTAGACTGAGGCAATTTAAATAGCCTGAGTATGTCGGTCTATAGAAAACAAGAGTCAAATGCAAAGATCGTCAATGGAGTTTGAGGAGCAAACTCATTTCTGCCCTCCCCAACTACTCTGCAGAGCAGCAAAAGTGTCAACTTCCATAGGGGAAACTCAAAAAATCAGGTCAGCTATGGAAATCTCAGCCTGTCTTTTTGTTTTGTGAGCTTAGAAGTCTGGATTACTCCTAAATTAAACTAAGATTTAACTCACCCCAAAAGTAAGTATTGTACAAACCAACTTTTAGTTTGCATGCTCAGTATCAAACCAAAAGAAAAGGGAGCTTATGCTCAATAGGAAATCTTCACTTTCCATTTCATCCTCAACTTACTGAGAAGGATTGTGGGTTTTTGGGGGGCAGTATTTGGTTTTTTAAAGGGCTACCTTCTTGCAAAACTGTATTTTTCAAAATGAAGCCCTATTTGGCACAGAAGCCAACGAGGATACAGAAAGCAGAGAAAAAAAACCTTTTAATGTCACCTTTAAAAAACTAAAATTAAAAACACTGAAATCATTTTGGTAACGAACTGTTCAGTTAAATGCTTTATTAAGTGCTTAGCTCATTGTCTTGGGTGCTGTGCAAACAAAAACAACATCTGAAAACATCTGCAGTTTCACTCTTATCTTGTGATCCTCACTACAGTATCTGGCATCTGAGTTTAACCACTTTCCCCTGTCTATGAACAATGGATTGCCTCCCTAAAGAATGACAAGTTCCAAAGGGGTAGCTGTGTTAGTCTACTGCAGAAAAACAAGGAGTCCTGTGACACTTTTAAAGACTAGCAGATTTATTTATCGCATGAGCTTTTGTGGGAGAAAATCCCACTTCGTCAGACACTTGGAGTCGTGAGGAAAGGGACAAGTGGACTGTGGGAAGGGCGGGGTTGAGAGCTGGAGGTGACTGTTATAGTAAACTGGGCTCACGCAAACAATATGCATTTTCGTGTGGCTAAATACCAGTGTATGCATTTAGGTGCTAACAGGCCTAAGATTGTAAGAACATGAGCCATACTTATGGAATCACAGACGCTTCGCTTTGTCAGACGCTTTGAAGATGACAGGCATTAATCCTTTAATCTTAGTGGCACTAATGACTGAAACTATTAGAAAACCAAAATAAGGGTCTCCGATATTATAAGCAAGTTTCCCATTAGCCTCAGACCAAATGTTCTAAAACTCTCAGGTTAAGGTGTAAAATTTGATGAAAGCAGCAGCATCTTATAAATCCACTTCCCTTTCTTTCCCTCATTAAAATTACTCCCCAAGAAGCAATTTCCATGAAAAATTGAATCTAAAATTGACAGGAGTCTTTTAAAAAGGGAATTCTGGAAAGCCTGCCAGAGACTCTTGCAGAAAGCCTAAAGGTAAAATCTACAGTAGTTTATCACACAAGATCAGACACTTTAGAGTTCAAGGCTCAAATTCCAAGCTGCAGCTGGAATTCCTACAAAAAGGAAGGGTAAATAAAGTGCTGAATTTTTAATGCCTCACCCTTATTTTTTTACAAGGAACACACTAACTAGAAAGGTAGTTACTACTTTCACACTGTGCACTTAGTTCCTTGACAGAAATGCTTAATCTTGAAGGTAAAATTGGGAAATTATAACTAGCATTTGAGAAAAAGGGTTGGTGATAATATAGCAGCTTCTCTCCCCTCCCCAAACCTTTTCAGTAACACAAATGTTTGCTTGTTTTAAAAGAATGGAGGCAGTGTAATTCCCTTTTGCTCGGTACTGAAGTTTAATAAACATTTTCTCTGAGTTACCAGTTTTAAGGAAAATTGCTGGATAAACACTTGCATTAACCCAGTGGAATGGCTCTGTGCCAAAACGTAATGCCAAACTTCCCAGTTGCAAAACGACCTGTTTTTACACACCAAAGTAACCACACAGCAGGCCTGTGGAGTTTGAAGACAGCTGACAGAGATGACTGTTGCTGTCCTCCCATTGCACCGACATCCATCCAAATACCAACATCTGCTGTGCTACAATTTACTTTTTACACAACATTTAGCAAAACAGTGCCTCTGACTGCAACATCATTAAGGAAGTAACAACAAATAAATCGCGAAGTCCCATCAGACAATTGTAAAATTAAAGAGTAGTTTGTTGAGCTTTAGTTCAGAACTATTTGAACTCCAGAAATTATAAGCATTGGAACCGATTTCTTTTTATTAAACACACGAGCCATAATTCCACATACGGGGCCAAACGTAATCCAGCATTACGGTGAAAATTTCAGTTTTGAGGAGATCAACTTGATTCGGTGGACCACAAAGCAGATGTCTGAGAGGCATCCTGGCCTGCCCAGTACAATCTCTGCAATCCCAACCACTTAAAGGATTCCACTGTCTCTTGAAGCAAGTGAAGTGTGCTTTCGTTTCAGGACCTGCTCGTTAGGTGACCTGAGTGCGTATTTGGGTTTGTGAAGCAAGGAATTAGCATTCCGAGAAACTAAAGGAGTCCTCAGCATAAAGTGCAGGGCAAATTCAACCCCATCTGATCTTACAAAACTGACAAGACATGGCACGCCAATCATTTTAATTAAATTGACCTGGTTTCAAATCTGGATTTAAGTTTCTAAGTGATTTGCGTGGTTTCACTTTATTGCTCACAGACATCTGTTTACATCGTCGAAGTCGCTACACAACCTGAAAACTGGCAGCTGCCGGTTAGCTGTCTTCCAGGGTTGTGCTCTCAGGGCCGTTTCGAGTCAGACGGGTAGAGCACCAAAAGTGGAACGGGGAAGTTGAGAATGTCTGCCCCATGTGTGGCTACAGCCGACAGCATTTGTCCGTCACTTCCATGAACAAAAAAAAGGGGGCGGAGGGGAGAATCAGTCACCGAAAACATCATTAGCATGAACGGTGACTTTTAAAAAATAATAAAAGCAGCCGAAACCATATCCTTGTTAAAGGTATTCAAAATTTTTCACTCAAAATTTTGTTCAATGAAATATTTTAATGAAAAACTGAAATTTCCACAGGAAACATTTTTATTTCTTCTGGGCTTTTATAAAAAACAATAGGCTGAATTTTTGTTGGTTTGTTTGGAGCAACAACATTATTTGGGGTTTGGTTTTTTTTAGTTTTTGATAAAACCCTAAACGCTTTTGAAGACAAGTTTTCTACCAAAAACATTTTCTCAGGACGAAAATACATTTATTTTCCCACCCAGCTCTAGGCAAAATGTATTTTCCCACTTCACTTGCACTCAACTCGAAGAGGGCAGCAAACAACAAAATGCACCAACGCGCCCATCAGGTTGCGCCTTATGTTATCCAAGAGAAGCCATAAGCCCCTCTCATAGAATCATAGGGTTAGAAGGGACCCCACGGGTCATCTCATCTACCCCCCTGCTAAAATGCAGCCTTTGTTGTGTTTAAACCATCCAACAGACTCAAAACCCTATTAATTTCACTGTGAAGAGAAAAACACCTTTTAGTAGACATCACTAAAACCTCTAACCATGTCACTAAAGTAACCTCTTCATCCACAAACCAGATACAATGGTTGACACCCAGTGTTTATTAGTCATTGACATGGGTGTGAAATATGCCAGTCCTGAGGATACAAAAAAAGTCAGTCTAAAGCATAAATCTTGCCCAGAATTTCTTCAGAGAGTACAAAAATAGTTGAGCTCCATTAAATATTATATAGAACTTCCATAACTGGAGTCAAAGTCCATAGGAAACCTAATTAAAGACTCTCCCTCTTGTGCACTTTATGTTGAATCCCAGAGCTCCAAACTGATATACCATTTGTGCCCAGTCCCATGTTCCTATCAGCTTTTTGTCAAGAATATACATCTCATGCACATGCAAGTCATTTCTCAATCCTTCTCCCAATCCCTTATGTGTTTTGCACATATTCTGACCTCTCAGCAAGTATTCTAACTGAGGAAGAAGAGTTTCTAATAGACTGAGTATTCACCACAGCAATTTTATTACAGAGTATAAATGTTTTTTCCACCATCACCACTCACTTCTTCTGAAAACAAATGAATACCTTAAACCCAGCAGCAGCAACAGAGGATGGCATGAAAGGAGTGAGACAGGCTGGATTCCATTGAAGTTATTTTTGTCTACAAGAGGTGGATGGGCATAGACCACTAAAAATATAATTTAGCAAAGCAGGTGAATAAGGAAGATGACGTGACCCACATGTTTAAAGCAGGAGCAAAAACATGAGCCTCCTCGCACTCCAAAAAAGCTACACACCTTGATTTGCATGTGCAAGATGCAGTTGTATTCGCCAGCTCTTTATGATCTCCTCTGGACAATACAAGTCTTAAGCAGATAGATTTCCTGTCTCTTACCTGCATATATGTGTAAGTACAGACACATACACCGAGTCACTGTCAAGGATCTGCATTAAGCTTGACAGAGTGTGTAAGACTTTTCCGGTGGCATTAGATAGAAATTCTTTAGAAGAATGTCTGCCTGCACATTCGGATACAAATCACCACTTGAATTCAAACACTGGGGAATGTTTTTGTCATCACTGGTAACAACGAGGATGTGGTTTCTACGTCAATCTGATTAGTTATACCAAGGACAACTCCTCTGTTTTATATTTTGCTCAGATTACAGCCTATCCCACTTGAAATGCCTGCGTGTATCACTACTGTATTATTTTAAATTCCACACTTGGAGATACAAAATCCATTATTGTAATTTTTTCCTAAAATCTACCTTCAGTGTTTAAACGAGTTTGTGAAATGTGCCGCCTTGACAGGACCAGACTCTAAAGCCTTTCATTTGATCACTGTG
This sequence comes from Pelusios castaneus, assembly GCA_007922175.1. Lineage (NCBI taxonomy): Eukaryota > Metazoa > Chordata > Testudines > Pelomedusidae > Pelusios > Pelusios castaneus. The sequence continues at coordinate 6,212,436 of ML685781.1, forward strand.
ACTACGCCTGAAGGGCAAATATGAGAGCAAGCTCAGACACTTGGGTTCCCAGACATTGTAATCAGAGGTCCAAACAAAAAAACAATTAATAAGGAGGTTAGCTGCAAGCTTTATTTACCGTACATTCAGACAGTGAGAGACAGACACATGGAGGCTTATGCAGGAGCCCCATTTACATCAGAACTCTAACCTACCGCTAGCTTGAGAACAATCGGAGTCCACAGCATTTACCTCACAATACCCCACACAGCAGTGCAGTTCTGTGCGCCGCATTTTGTACCTGACAACGTAACACAGGAGGAAGTCTGGGAGAGAGCAGGGAATTGAACCTCCGTCTCCTGAGCCCCAGGATAGCGTCCTAACCACAAAACCATCTTTTCACCCCTTTGTTTCACTCCCTTCTCCTATGAACCTACTGATGGAGAATACCTACTCCCTTGCAGTGATGGCGATACGGGTTCTGAAATGTCTGCATGCTTTGTGGGTCCCTTCCGAGACCATGCAAATTGCAAGAGGTGCAGCATACATGCCACCCGCAGTGTAGACGTGTGCACCTGCCTTTCACAAAACACCTACTGCTATTTCAATCTCAAAGGAGCGTCTGTTACAACCAAAGTTCTGCCCGCTTTCAGGAAATCTGTCTCTTCCAACTGGATAAAGAAACTGGTGTCCCTGATCGCCAGCATTTCCCTGCTGCAGGGGTGAGCGGAACCACAACGAAGCATCTAAAGTAAAAGAAATTCCACAGGAAGTAGTAAATTCCATAATTTACAAATAAGCAATCAGTGAAACACTCTCCAAGGGAAGGCATACAGCGTGAACAGCCTCCAGCCACCTCACCTCTCTTCTTCAGGATCTTTTCTTTTTTTTAAAACCAATAAAAAAATATTTCAGTGTGGGGACAGAAGTCTCACACCCAAACAGGTGCCCCAGAGGTAGTGGACAGCGCAAGACAGCGCATCCCCCTCACCACAACTCAACCTCATCCTTCTATGGTCACCTTTCAGAGTGGGTGAATCTGCCTCTAACAGCCATCCTGTCCTCTGCTACTTCACAGAGAGCCATCAAGAACCCAGCATGTGATATGGAGACCTACAGCAGCTAGCGGTGTTACACTGAGGCCTCAACTTCTAGTCGCCATTATCTTGAGCCAGTTCCAAAACTAGGACCCTTGCTAGTCCTAGTTCACATTATCCTCTTACTAAGTACTTGAATTAGCCTGTCTCCCTGCTAGAGATGGGTCTTCTGCATCATAGTCAGAGAAAGGCAGACATGTCTGTCGTTCAAATGCCACCGGGTCCCTTCCAGCACTTTCCAACATGCCCAAGCACTGGGCAGGGCAGAAATGCTCGGATCATTGCTGTCTCAGGCATAGGGAACTACATGTCAACAAGCACAGCAGCAGAGCAGCCTCTGCCTCCCCATCGTCATTCTGGGCTCCAGTTTACCCAGAGACTGAAGGGACAAGTTCATAGACCAAAGGCCACATCTCCTGCACTAAAACAGGTCACCTGGTGACTCCAGGAATACAGAATAAGTTGAGACCGTGTCCTGGATACAGAGTGGGTATAGTGGAAAGCAGCAACTGTGGGCAGGCTATTTTGGCTCCATCTTCAGCCCCCGACTTGTGATGGATTACCTGCTGCTCTAACTCAGCCACGGGCACAACATAACGGACTGTGTACTTGCAGAAGACCAGGCGCAGTAAAGCTTGCTCCACCACACTGTGTCCCACCAACACTTCACACCTGTAACACATGGTCCGTTCCCTTATGATAGGAGGGTGGGGAAAGCTGCTGGCCTCAGAGACAGCTGTTTGCTGACAGCAGACTGTTCCCCTACACAGAAATCCCCCACTAGCTATCGCTGGCCATTTTAAGACCAATTTGCAGAAGGAGAATTGGCCCCCGGTATTTAAGAGTGGAGGAAACGGTCTGTCCCAGTGTTTGGACCTTGCTACACTAAACAAAAAAGTAATAACGTCTACCCTTAGTTATCCTCTGAAATTCTCTTAGACATCCTGAACATACAGAATACTAGTAATCAAGAAAATCTGATGACAACAGGGGATTGGCTTTCCCCCCATTTTTTAAGGGGAAAGGAGGTGGGGTAAGAATCAGCATGGCTTCTGTCCTGATGAATAACAGGTAGTACGAGTACTCATCCAAACAACTTTGGTCTTGAAATCAAGCCACCTTTCTCTCGCACAGAACAAATTCAGCCTTGCATGAGATATACAACTTTGGAGAGAGCCCAAATACTGCCAGAGAGACTCCGCAAATACTTTAGCGCTTATACTTCCATCCACAGCCAAGAAATCCAGAGGCACAGAAAAATTAAGAAGCTTAAAAAAAAAAAAAAAAAAGGTGGGGGAGGGACAATTAACCAAACTTTTCCAACTCTTGAAACATATTCAGGTCAACTTTGGGGAGACAGAGCTCATTGGTTTATGTAAGTCCGTTTGACCACCCTCACTCATTTTATTCCTTTTAGCTCCTGTCTTTGGCTAGAAGGTATAAAAGTTAGCAGAATGATGAACAATCAAATACCCTGTGTGTATAATGGTCTAACAAGTAATAATGAATTCTGGATCCTCCCCTGCTTTATTTCACCACAGGAATCATGTGAGAAATTGCACAGCACAGGATATGATCGGAGTTATGTATGGACCCTGAAGTGTGAATGCATGTTTACAACCACACATCCTGTTGTGTCATTCCTCTTCTAAGATGGCACACAGAAAGAGCCATCTCCACATCATCTGGTCTTGCCATAATCACCCGCAGTCTACTCAGGCACTAAACAGACAGCCCAGTCGCTTTCATCTGCTGACACTACCACAAGCTTCACTCAAACTTCAAGGCTGAACATACCACGCCTCGAATGGGAAGGAGAAGTATCATGAACACTGATTGCTACCTCAACTTAACCACCAAGCAGCCGGCCAGCCCAATGACTAAAACCCCCTCTATTTAGAAAAGATGTAATAAATCTGATTTTTCTGTTCTAAATATCTCCTTCTAGATCTTAATACTTTTAGGCAGAGAGGGGTAATTAAACATTTTCCCCATGAATTTCATTCAGTGTTGATTTTCATGAATATGCTACAGGCTTCAGGACCATGTAGGACACAAAGCACAGTTGCTTTGAACACATCAGTCTCTTTGGGCCCAGATGTACTGGTTCTGCTGACAAATTAGATAAAGTGGCCATATGTTGGAGAGAGGCCATCATGCCAGAGCGAAGCTCTCCTCCTCATCTAAACTGAGTCTCTAACATACACACACATGCATAATTCTAGGGTCCAAAAGTACAATTGGGATATGAAGTGGGGTAGTTTCCTCACTTCAGCCAGGAAGGGGTTAAAAACCCTGCAGGGAGTGCAAGGCCAATGGGAACAGAGGGCTGGAGGGCCAATCAGGGCGTAGCAGGCTGCATAAGGCCAGGGCTGCAACTCCTACTCAGGGCAGTTTGCCTCAGACCTTGGAGAAGGTAGGTCAGGCTGTCAGAGAGGCTATGGAAGGCAGGACCCCAGACAGATCACTGCACACCAGGGACTGGCTAGAGTAATGGTTCCCAACCTTTTCAGTAACACGGCACACTGCAATGAGACAAACAATTCCATGGCACACCAACTTTTTTCAGCTAAACCGATTGCTCATAAACATCACATTTGTTTACATTTACTATGGTTACGGTCTTACTAGAGTGGTTTGCAACATAATGCATACAACAAGCTAAAGGAGGATGAAAAGCATTAATGTTTCAAATCAACCGGAAAGAAATACATGTCATCTCCATTTTGTCCTTTGGCCATCTGCATTTAGAACGTTCATGTTATCTCGCTTTTAAAATTTGATTATTAATTTTCATGAGTTTTATGAGTTGTAGTTTAGGTTGGATAGAATATTGTTTAAGATGAAACAATGTTTGTTTTGCATTGATTTTCGTTACCTTTATACAAAATTTCATGGCACACTTGGACAGTTCTCCACGGCACACTGGTAGAAAACCACTGGACTAGAGACTCCAGCCTTGATATGATAGCTCCAGGTACCTGGAGAAGGTGTAAATGGCACAGGGGACCTCGTAAGGAGCAGGCCAGATGGGACTGAGAGGGTTGAGGCAGTGCTCAACCGATGCATAGGATCCATCGGCCTGGAGAAGTGGGCATGCCCAGGTCCCACATGCCTCACCCAGACCACCAGTGGGTGGAGAACTGCAGGTAAGCAGTGCAGACTGGGGCCAACTGATAAAAGTAGGCCAGCAGGAACTGAACTATACCCTGGAAAGGGGGAACTGAGGACTCGGCTGGGGGGCTGAGATCCTACAACAGACTGCAGGTAAGAGAAGGGGCAAGTGGTGGCCACTGAGGCAGAGTGGGCCAGCTGAGACTGGACTTGAAATCTGGAGGGGAGAAGGGGGACTACGGAGGATTCAGCCAGAGGGCTGAGGTCCCAGTTGTGAGAGAGACCAAGCACTGGCCACCAATTGGCAGGCTCAGTCAGCTAGTCTCCGCACCATCCCCAGGAGACGCCAGTCTGGGGGGTCCTGTGCAGCAGAGGTCTACAGAATACAAGAAAGAAAAACCAATAACGTGGGCGAAACTGCATGAGGTATGGTTGTAGTAATGATGGCTAATGATTATTTTCTATTAATCACAGGGCAAATGTTTCCATCTTTGCCCATTTTATAACCAGAATTTTATATCCTCTCTGTTGACCAAACAGCCATAGCCATTTTAGATCTTTTCCTTCTTTTGAAATTAGGGTAGCTAGTGTATGTACATGAGAAAATGTACCATCTCCAAACATCAGGAACAAAAAGAAAAAACAAGACAATTAGTCGCTATTGTCAAAGGATGAAAACCAGCAACACAAAAGGCTTCTTGTACTGCAGAAACAGCCTTTTCTAATCTGAAAAAGAACTGAAAAGGTCGGTGCCAGGAGGACACTAAAAATCAGACGTGCTTGCACCAGTGATAAGTTTTCACTGCTTTTTCTTCTCTAAATGCAGCAGAGCCCAGCGTGGGTAGAGAGAGGACAAGCTGGATCCCATTCCATCTGTGCTCACTGCAGGCCTTGACAAATCTGCCGGACACCTAGAAGCCAGCCTAAAAACTTGGGCGCCACTAGGGATCTGGCAGAGTCCCCCATCCCGCCGCTGTAAAACCGCTGCAGCCGCAGCCCCACTCCCCGCTGCCGAAAAAAGGTGCTGGGGGGACCGCAGTGGGCAGAAGACAGCACGGTTTCTCCTCGGCAGCCGCGCTGTGTCCCCCCACCCCAAGTGCTGCCAAAAAAAGCCCCCACAGCAGCTTTTCTCGGCAGTGGGGAGGGGGGTTCTTTAGCGCATCGCCGAAAGAAACTCTCCTCCCCCACCACCGAAAAAAAGCAGGTGCCGGCAGCTCTTCCAGTGGCTCTGGGGGACGGGGGTGCAGGGGAGAGACGGCGGCATGGATTCTCCCCAGCAGCCATGCCACTCAGTGCCACTGAAAGAGCAGCAGGCAGCGGCTTTTTTTTTTTTGGAGGGAGGGGAGCCCAACACACTCTGTGCAGTGGGGGGGCTTTGCCCCCAATGCTCTTAGGCGCCAGGGGCAAAATCTTAACCTGGCACCTAGGATTTGTGAAGACCTGGCTTCATTGACAGAAATGTTTACTAATGGACAGGCAATAATTTACCTATTAACCTTGCAAGGCTTTCAGAGATCAAGCTGACAGTTGGGGAAAAGACCACCTCTTTTACCTGCAAACTGAAAAAGTGAGCTGGAAATGATTGACAGACAAGCATGGAACCCACAGAATCTTTTTCAACACGTAGACTTTCATTAGATTGGAACCACACTTTATATTACACAGTCAAAGCTTTTCTGGAGGTAGGGAAATAAATCTCCTGAACATTCTGTCATCATCACAGTCTAACTTGGACTCATATGCTGCTGCCAGTTTCTCCATGAAACCCTGGAGAAGCCAGGTGAGTTGCGTGGTTGTAACCAAGGGCAAAAGATGGCCCTGCATCCTTCAGGAAAGCCTGCTATTTCAGTATGCATTTACTTGGGTCCTCCCCACCCTGTGACTTCTACAGAAAATTCACACATTCTCTCTCAGCTCTATTGATCAGAACACAAGTTATTCTGCCTATCCTAAAGAGGAAACCCCCAACAACAGGAAGAACAACATGAGGAACCAATACCATAATTAAGAAGAAGATGGTGTTACTAAGGAATACACAACATCTCCTTACAACTAGTTAGGCGACTAGTTGCCACTAGTTACTCAGGCGCTGAATTTTAGGGAAACAAAACGGTTTCCAATGTACCAGAAATAAAAGAAAAAGAAACAAAGGTCTTCAGGGGCATTCATCTAATGAAAAGCATTTCTTCCAGAGACATTCAGTGTATCTGCACAGATTTAGTTTGTCAACTTAGGGTATGTCTGTACTGCAATGAAAGAGCCACCTCGCAGTCACGGCTGGCCCAGCTCACCTGACTCAGGATTATGGGGCTCGGGCTGCAGGACTAAAAATTGCAGTGTAGACATACAGGCATGTCTCTGAGACCCACCTGCCTCATGGAGTTTCAGAGCCCAAATGCCTACACTTCTACTTTTAGCCCAAGACCCGCGAGACGGAGTCAACTGACCTGGGCTCTGAGACACAGCAGACCAGAAAACAATGACAGACCCTTCTGAATCATTCAGGAAGCCCAGAGAACAAATCCGCAGGACAAGATGAACAGCATGTTTGTATTGGGCCAGCAGCATAACGTGAGTGGATGGTTTAGTTTGTGAAATGAATGTTTGCATTGTCTGTTAAAAAATGCAATTCTAGCCTCATGTTTTTAATACTGGAAATGTATAACTGTGGAAGGAAGTGCTCCAGCAGCCAAAAAGTACAAATTCTTAACATAATTTTGGCCCAGTAAATGATTTTATGTCACAAAGGCCTAATTTTCAGACACTTTTTTCAGAAGAACTAATACACATTTGTTGTCTATTAGTGTGAAGAATATACATATGAAATGCCAATGGATGCAGAACCACGCATTTCATTTCCTTTATGGTTATCTTTGCCTTTTCTTGCTGCGAGGAATATCTAATAATAGGTGGAGTAGGACCTATTTTCTGCCTTTCTGACATTCCAGAACAGTCCTTTTTTTCTCCCCCAAACCCCCACACTTCAATATTAATTAAAAATTAGAAGCTGTGACAAAAACCCAGTCCTTATGAGCAACATCTGACAGCATACATGTGGGATTAAAGGCTTTAACAAAGAAATAACTGTCAATTGCCACTTTCCATGGGGTTATTTTTAACCAGATTAGAAATCCTAACAGCAAGCTTTTCACATGTAAAAGGCACCTTCTAACAATCTAAATGAAAAAACTAAAGCAATAAGTAAAACTCTCAATGTTGCTGCATTATAAAGACAAATCAAATATTTTGGAATCAGCACTTTTTTTTCTTCCATTACCTTAAGCTATAAAAACAACCACATATATCTCAAAGAGAATCTAACTTGATCAATGTGTACATAGATCTCTTTCAGTTTTCACAACACCTCCTAGCACTTGTGTGTTTGGAGTAATAGTGATTAGCTAAAATAAAGTCAATTGTTACATTTTTTTTAAAAAAGCCATGGCTTTGAAATAGTGTTATGAGAACAGGGGCAAGCTATGCAAGCCCTACAATTCTGTGGATCCTTTGTATTCACGATTATTGTCACAAACTAAAAGGCTCATGTTCCCTACTAAGCAAACATTTACAATTAAATCCATTCTGCACAACACATTTGCATTTTGAGATAGACTAGTCAGTCGTTCAACTGCTGTGATTAAGATGGATGGGTTCATTATTGCGGCTGTTCGTTGTCAGCTACACTGTATAACAAAGGGGTGCCAATATAGTCTGGAATAGCTTTAAAAGTCTAAGTATTCTTATGTGATGATGTAATTTAACTATCCCCCCCATCTCTCTCTCTCTCTCTCTAAATCAAGGTATCGGGACCCCACAGTCTAAACCAAAGAAAGAGCCATGTAAACAGATTGTCACAATCATGCTCAGTAGGTACAGGAATGTTATTACTGGGGAATCACTCCCAAATATGAAAAGTGTATTAGTTTCATGGTTCTCACTTAGAGGAAGTTGTTAATTATATTATTGGGTGGAAAAAACACAGATCTATCATGAAAGCAAGGAAGCAACTTAAAACTATACCAAGAGAGCACAGAACAAGGAAACAACAAATTTCAGCAAAACAAGCTTAAAAATATTAAACAACCTCATAGGTTAAACATAACTAAAATCTCACTGCAAAGAGTTTTTCAGGTTAAGAAACAAACCATTATCGTTCCCTGGACTCCTGACAAGTGAGGTGCAAAGCCAACAAACTGAAATAAGCAAGTTCTCCAGTTGAGACCCCTTTTAAAAAAAATCCCTAAATAGCCCCAGTCTCAAATCTAAGCATGTTTCATGGATAACACTGAGAAGCCACATGATTATGGAGGTGTGGTCCACCAATATTAAACATGGACCTCACTGAAATACAAGGGCAAAGCATAACAGCAAACCCATGAACATACTACTGCTTGCTATTACGAACTCATTGAAGGTTTAGCTATATAGGAACACAGGAAAATTAATCCAAATTAACTAAAGATGTGAATTTAAAGTGGATGAGTGAAATTGCACTAAATCTAGGTGCAAGTTCTTATTCAAAAAGTCCAAAGTGAATTAAATCAAATCAAGGCCAAATCTTAGCATGGATACACTTATTCAAAATTAAAGTGGTTTTAACTAATCCACTTTAAGAATGAATTTGGATTAAGTTTTCCTGAGCATCCCCATGTAAACAAGCCTTAAGTATATAGCATAATCTTCCACATGACTAGAAAAAACTCTAACTCTAAAACTACTCTCCTTTCTCCAGAGCAATACTGTCATACCCATTAGGTTCAGCTTTGCCACCAACCTTTGAAATTAAAGGCCTGTTCTACATACCAACTGGCACTGAAATAAGAAAAAGTGCAAATAAAAACTGATCTAATTTCGATTATGTTGGTACAGGTGTTTTATTTATTTTAAAATAAGTGTACATAGAGTTGCGTGAAAATAACCGAACCATTTTAGTGAAATTATTGCAGATTTGAATGGGTTCTTTCTGGATTAAGTAGTAAATGTGATCTGAGGATCACGCATTTCACTTTGTTTCACAAGAATTTGACTTTTATTTAAATCTGATTTCTTTTTAAAAAAATGTATTGCAACTCCGACTTGGAAAGTAACAACTGAATTTAGACAATTATTACAATTATTTGTGTTAGAATAGTGTCTATCGACCTCAAAAAAGATCAGGGTCCTTACATATATGAATATAGAGAAAATAGCAGTCCTTGCCCTTTTACAGTCTAAAACTCAGACACGGAAGAAGCATCATCTCCATTAGACAGATGGGGAATCTGTGGCATAGAGAGATGAAGGTGTAGCCTACACACAGTACAAAATACATCAATATAAGTATTTTGGTTAGAGGTATGATGTTCACCAAAATAATTCTACCAAAACAGCCCCTAGTGTGAACATTTATACTACTATAAAATGCTTTATACTGGCACAATTTATTCTCCTGAGGTTCAGAGAATCCGCTATACCAATACAAGCATCTTTATACTAGCATAAACTGTGCTCACACTACCAGGGTGGTTCTGCTTTAATTGGTGCAACTTATATTTATACAAGGCCTAAGCGGCTTGCCTGAGGTCACACAAGAAATCTATGGCAGAACCAGAAGCTGAGCTCCAGATTTCCTGAATCCTAGTCCAGTGCTTTAAAATCATAGTACGATCCACTAGACCTGGCACCTAGAATTTGTCGAGCCCTGCTTTACAGTCCACTTAAATTATGTTTTCAAGTTTTCATTTACAACCATGAGGGCTACAAACCTTTCATTTAAAAAAAAAAAAAAAAAAGTAAGTTGAAATTCTCACGACAATTCCTAGAGCTGGGACTTAAAAATATCAGGTATCTTTAGACTCTCAGTGAAATTAAGGAAGTTGGGTAACAACACTGTAAGTAGCTATTGCTCCCACAACATCTACCTTCCACTGGAACAACAGTACCATAAACCTGAAGTGAGAGTCTTTTTGTTCTTAAAAGCTACAGCTTTTCTAGCAAGACAGATCACATTGCCCACCAAGCTCAGGAACCTCAGAAGAAAGGCAAAAGCCACTACTCTGACTCACATGTCCCTCAATGATCCCAACCAAAAACACATTAATAAAAACAAACCAGCAGCATACTACACAATGGAAAGGAGGAGAGATACTCTTGGGTTCACTTCAATAAGCTTTTCAAATTACTCAGACGCTGCAGACTTATGGCCTTGGTAACAGAACTTAAGACTTTGGACCCACAGCGCACTCCCGCCCCTCCAGCTACACAGAGCCCTATTGATTTCCCAGAGTCCGCCCACACACAGATCATGAGAAGGGCCTGAGAGGGATACTTCAAAATACTCCCACCAAACCCACCCCCAAGAAATTAAAAATAAGTAAGAACTGACAATTCTTGCCTCACCCATGCCACCCACAATTTACAACTTCCATGTGCCTCTGCTATAGCCAGAGAAGATCAAGCATTTGTTGGAGGACTTGTGATTCTAACACTTTTTGGACCAATTTCTTTGAGTATTGGCTCAGTTTAGCGGGGGGACATAATCCATGAATTCTATTATGTTTCTCCAACTAAAAACATTCTAAAAATTAGTTTTCATAATCACCCTTCCCCCCTCATTTAGTTGCAATATAGATGTGTACCACAAATACAGACTATCACACCTAATATGGTGCTATTGTTTCTCCATTCTTTTTCTTCCTCTTTCCTTGTGTATAGTTTGCTGGTTTTTGTTCCTTTTTTAAAGTCACACATTGCACCTGTATATGATGCATGCAATACCACTGGGGTCAGGGGAATCTATTTTTAAAAATATTTGTATTAGCTTACTAAATCTTATTAAAAATTCTGTTATTAATAAATGTATCCAATATGTTTAGTCTGCAGCACAAAAGAAATACATGGCTTACAGATTTATTTTCCCAACAAGTCACAGAGTCATTACTGGAAAATGATCTTTAAAAAAATGTATATCTGAATGAAAGATTGGCATATTAAGTAGTAAGGTTTGTTTCCTGCATTAAGCTATGTCCATCAACTGTCCCAATCATCTTTAAAGAGATTTCCATAAGGGAAAAGTTACAGATTAAATGAATAATATTGAATGGCAGCTACATTCTACCACAGACGTGTGGTTCTTTTCTTTACCTTCTCTTGACCCTGTTTGCACATCACCCCCACTTATTACTCACTTTCCTGCTAAATCTTGACTTGATAAGATGACATTACAAACTAGTGAAAAAACACAATGCCATTTATTTACTCATTCTTTTTTTTTTTTTTAATTTAAAATATGTGCACATATCAAGGACTAATGAAAATAAAAATGCTACAAGTTAGAACTAGAAATATTGTGGGGAGAGTGTAAAATGTATTCTACAAAGCATTACCAGCTCACCTAAAGCCTGGCTTGAAATATCCCAATCCCTCCTTATTGAGTCACTTAAACACAAGCAAGATGGTCATTTTGTGATGTGATCTGATATTTATTAAGGATATGACTGAAATCTAATTCAGTAAACAAAATGTGAAACTAAGTTTCCAGAGGGTGTAGAGACTGGGCACTAACTTAATGCATTCCATAGTACCATAAGATATCTAGCATCTGTAAAGCCCTGCGTGGATACAAATATGTGGATCCGTATCCGATCTGCATCTGCAAGAAATAGTCTGTGGATGTCTACATTGTATCCGCGGATGCGGATATCCACAGATATAATGCAGATATCTGCAGATTTGCAGGGCTCTAAGCATCTGATCTCTTCCTCTCTATATCATTTGATCAGAAAATCTCTACAGTATCATGCTAACACATAGGTTTCATGGCAAGTCATTTATAAACACAGTGAAAAGTATCCGACTCAGTATAACTCTTGCGTGGAGCCACTGAAAAAAGGCAAGTATATGGGGAGGAGAGACATCTCTCCAAACCAAAATCACTTATTTTTAATTACATTTATTCCCAAAAACTAAAAGTTTGGACCAAAATAAAAACTTCACACAACTAAATATGTTTGGATCTGAAAGATATTCACCATTGAAAAGTTTTGTTGGAATTCTTTCAACTAGGTCTACTCCTTTGGGAGTCTGTTCATGCCCTTCCTTCCACCAAGCAATCTTTACTTTTCCTTCAATCAGCTTTTCTCACTGTAGAATGCAGATTTTACCTTTGCTATTTTAGCAAACCCTGTGCATATGACTCATTTGCCATCTGAAACAGACCATCTCTGGGGCTTTGCACTCATGACTGCTTTTTACAATCTCTCCACAAATAATTCCATCAGTTGAGATTTGCTCTTTAAAATAATCTAGTTGACTACCCATTATCAACTCATATTTTTCCAGATGTTTTGTGATCTCATCCTCTCTTAATGCCTCTAGCATCTTGCTTACTGCCAAAACCAGATTTATTGGCCTATGATTTCCTGGTTCTTCCCTACTCTCAGGGCAGGATAAGAAAAAGATAGAAATTGAGAGCTATAGCACTGAATTATTGCCCCTTGTATTGAAAAAGTGGCCAGCATGAAAAGCCGAAGACCGACACTGTTTACTAAAGATCCTTCCCTGCCCCCCAAACCTCAATAGCAACATATTTTCCTACAAGCTAAAAACCTTCAGCTATATATTTTATTGTTCTCTTTAAAACAATGGAAACAATAACTCTTTTCCCTCCATTATGAACGTCCCCATTGCAATTCCTTGTTCAACCCCTATCTTGTTCCTTTCCTTTCCTCCTCTGAAATATCTTGACAGCTGGCATCTTCAGATATGTCTGAAGATCTTTTGTATTGAGTGCCACTCCTTTGAAATATCAAGGAAAGCCAGCAAATCCTTAAACTAATATGAACCTTGAAGACTCTGGCTGCACAGGTAGGTAGCAAAGCCAAGAGCTACACTGCAGGGAGAGACAAACCCCCTAAAAGTTGACGGGCCAAATAGGGGGAAGCTGATAACAGAAAAGAAAAGCAGCAAGAGTTGAAGGGAAGCAAGCAGTAACACACAGTTAAATCCCCAGGATCGTCATACAAGCCGAACGGTGGAAACGTGATCACGTGACCCTAGTTCACCTAATACTAACAAATGAACTGTTAAAAATACTGACTGGCTTTCAGGATAACAACACTGAAGTATTTTAGGCCATGTTACTCTGTGCTTCAGCCAAATGAAGCGTGTGTTAATCCAATGGTTTAACTATGCATATCCTGCAGTCACCTTGTGCCGTGATTACAACAGACCTTACAAGATAAACAGGGTGGCGCCAGGGCAATGCCTGGTGCGAAGCTCTCTAAAGAATACTGGTTATTCCAAAGGGAGTAATACTCCCTGCATGTTATTTCTGCTCCAAGTCCCTAGCTTGTCACTGAGAGGCATCCTGCTGCTGGAAGTACTGTTTTTCAGATGAGTCAAGAAACCACTTGCCATTAAAGATCTTCTGGCAATATTTATCTGTTGGCCAGCCAGATACACAATTTGTGTAATTACATTCTAAGTCCCGAAAATCCTCCTTCAGTTTCAACTGGATACGTTGTTCTCTACTTGTTGGCTTAACTGCTGTGCAGTGTTTGCGTTCACTGTTCAAAAATACCACTACTTTGGATACATATTAGTGGTCAAAATCCCTGCGCATACTTAACAAGCAAGGAGTCTTGTAGCACTTTAAAATTTATGCTGTTTATTTATTTATTTATTTATCGCATGAGCTTTTATAAGAGAGATCCCATTTCATCAGATGCTTGAAAAAGCATCTTTTCAAGCATCTGACGAAGGGGGATTTTCTCCCACGAAAGCTCATGCAAGAAACAAACTTGTTAGTCTTTAAATGTGCCAAAGGATTCCTTGTTTATTTTGCTGAACTAGACTAACACAGCTGCCCCTCTGGAACCTGCGCATACTTGTAACTGTCTCAGGATTCCCATGACGATTCTCATCTCCTGGTTTAAGCCCTGACAAAATGGTCATCTGTGTATGCTGCATATAAAACACAGTCCCTTCCCCCAAAAATGTACAACCTAAATGAGAGAGAAGCAAATGACAGGACACACTGGGAAAGGCAGATTAAGGATGGAGGGCTCATATTCAGAGGACCCTCTGGTGTGGAAAGATGAATGGAGATGGGGAAAGGAAATCAACAGGACCTTGAGGCTGGCATTTACTTCAGTCTAAAAGGAATTCCACACAAAAGGGAACCCACCGAAAGCTCCAGGCACCATCAACACACATTTAGAAACACAATAACATTGAGTCCCAACATCTAACACCCATTCAGAGCAGATGATTTTTCTCCTCCTTCCCATATAACATCTCTGGTCATGGGACCCGTACAGCTTAATTCCCCCATTATGCATTCCCACAAAACAGAATCCCACCCTCCAATGCTTTACCCATCTAGTCTATGTTCACACACATTCACACCCCTAAGCATGACAAAGTCTAAGTTTCTTTGCTCCAAGTTTTCCATGTGTGCATTATGCAATTTTGCAAAGTGGCGTCAGGTTTTCTAATGATTGTTTTCATGTGCACAGCTGATGAGCAAGCACCTGTTCCATCCTGATTAGGGTTACAGAGTTATGATTGCCAATTGGGGGATGGGGAAAGTGAGTTCATTCATGAACTCTCATACATCTGACTAGCTGAGGTTACAAGTGTCAAGGAGATACCACTGAACTCTCCCACAAATAAACATCTGCACTACTGGAAGTGGTACTTCCTTTAAGTGGCTGACTCACAGGGCTGCCAGGAACTATCAGACATGCCCAGAAAGTAATTCTCGTTTCTCCATTTTTATTTTTGACTTTGAAATAAACAAACAAGAAAGAGACAAGCTAAAGAAAGGAAGCTACCCCAGAAAGTCATGCTATTTCTACCATGCCTAAGCCATCTGCTCTAGAATAATGGCTTGAAGAGCACCTGCCATCCAGAAGGGCTCCAAAGTATTTTGCAAACAGATTTACACATACACAAATTACTGCAACCACTGAAATGCAGCCACCACTGAGGTGACATGTAGCAACTGTTTAACTACATACAGGCATGCCGTTCACAGGAACTGAAAACATACTATATCCAACTGAAACCATGGAGGGAGTTTAAGGTACGCAGAACAAAATTATCCAAATTGGTACTTGACCAGAAGCTGAAGTTAACACTCCTTATGCTTATGATAACAACCAATCAGGATCTCAGTTTTACTTGTTACAGTAAATGCATACAGTTCATCTTTTGGGTATCTGTAATCTTCCCTTTGTAGTCCCCTCCCTAGAGTAATTACTGTTTATGTCTTCTTTCATAGGATCACAGTCCCAGGCATCAGTTTTGGAAACATCCTATGGCTGTGGCGTTAAGCCTTGCAGTATGAGCAAATTAATTCAGTGTTTTCAAGGGAAGATCTGAAACAAGCACTGTAGAAGCGAAGTCACTTAAAAAACAAAAACTACACACTTGTGGACCAGCCTCTCTCTCCATTCAAGTTTAAAGACCAATCTCAACATTGCTATCAATGAGCACAGAGAATAGTCAAGCCAGCACATGTGGCCTCTTGGCAAGCCAAGAAAGGGATATATATTGCATTGCTTTCTGAACTCTCCCACCAGCAGGTTAGTGAAGCAACATTAACAGCTGTGTTTCACCACTGAAGTGGAAGGAAATAAATGCCATGGTATTCATCGGGAGGGGACGGGGAAGAGGTCAAAGGCTATGGGGGAACCAGGATAAACAGATGAGGTTTACTTAGATGCAAAACGCCACGATGATATGTAAACTCCAACCACCAAATTTGAATCTCAGATACCCAGCATGCACTATTACTTACCCCATCCCCTACAAA
This sequence comes from Pelusios castaneus, assembly GCA_007922175.1. NCBI lineage: Eukaryota > Metazoa > Chordata > Testudines > Pelomedusidae > Pelusios > Pelusios castaneus. The sequence continues at coordinate 6,228,423 of ML685781.1, forward strand.
GAAAGAAAGAAAGAAAGAAAGAAAGAAAGAAAGAAAGAAAGAAA
>ML685781.1:6228476-6277833 GCA_007922175.1 Pelusios castaneus
AAAGAAAGAAAGAAAGAAAGAAAGAAAGAAAGAAAGAAAGAAAGAAAAAGGGTTACAACACATGTGCTTATGACATTATAATACAGCATCTCCAAAGGAATCTAAAATTCCATTCAGGAATCTTGAAGACAGGCATCCCTAAGCTATATTGCAGAGCATGGAGGCCCAGAACTTCATTTGTATTCATCTTATCTTTTTACCATAGGAAACACAAAAACGTCAATTTTCAATTTAAGGGCCATTGTCAATGTGAAATCTAGTGAGACTTTTAAAAAAGAAAAAAAGAGGTAAATATAATTTTGAATACTACATCTGCCCTCGAATCTCCCATGAACAATGTTCATGCTTTCTTGTTTAAAAACAAGTTTTTCTCCCTCCATTATTGTGAGAAAGACCCATGCAAACAGAGGAGAAAACACTACAATAAGACTGCATAGCCAAAGTGCTGCCAATGCGCATGCACAAGAAATTTATTCATCTCCAATCCTTTTCAGTTATAGTAATCTTAGCCATCAGCTGTAACTAAATAAAAACCAAATATTCAGGCAGAATTAATATTTAAATCCATGCTATCCCTTTAAATGCAAGAATTTATAGGCTGCTAAACTGGAAAATGAAACGTAAGCAAATTTTTCCTTCCCTTATTTTACCCACTCAAAATGTATGTCTAAAACATACTGCACAAGACAGTTTAGATTCTTCAGAACTATCCAGTGACAAGAATTAAGATGTCAAGTTCCAGAAGGGTAGCCATGTTAGTCTAGTTCAGTAAAACAAACAAAGAGTCTGGTGGCAGTTTTAAAGAATAACAAATGTATTTATCACATGAGCTTTTGTGAGAGAAAATCCCACTTCATCAGACGCCTGAAATAGTACAGATGAATGGGAGGAAAATAAATAATTCATCTGTACTTCTCCATCTTCAAGCATCTGACGAAGTGGGATTTTCTCCCACGAAAGCTCATGTGATAAATACATTTGTTAGTCTTTAAAAGTTCTGCAAGACTCCTTGTTTGTTTTGATGAATTAAGATGTTTTACATCTGTCTAATTTCTAGCAAGGGGACATTTAATGTGCATAAATATTGTCTGAAATAAATGAGAATGAAAAACTGAATAAAAAATGATGGTGCTTTCAAATAGCCCTATCAAATTCTCCTGACCAAGGCACAGACAATAGTGGAAAATGAAAAGATAAATCAGACTATACAAAAATAATTCTTCTTTTGTTTTAAGAACATGGATTTTATCAATTTTATTCTCACAGAAAAATCTTTGTCCTTTACCAAGATTATGATGAGGAATGTCATCTTCCGCCCAAAAAATTATTCTGTTCCTTTGCACCTTCAGGTTACAGGACTTTGCTGCTGCAGATTTGTCCAGAAAAATCATGAGTCTGCAGCAGTTTCCATATAACTGGAGTATGCAAACTCTGTTGTTGTCTACAACAAACGATGAGATTATGGAAAGCACCTACGGTTGTTCTCTCCTTTCCAGGAAGCAAAAGTACAGTACAAACACACAGATAAGCCAAATATTTGATATAACACTGTTCCTAAGAAAAAAGCATACAGCATTCACTTACTCTTAGCAAGACATTGAGGGAATGTCTAGTAATGCAACAGGAGGGACAAGGAATGACTGGTCAGTAATCTTTCAGCTCTCTGTCCCACCTCTGATACAGAAGGACTTGCATAGAGTTTTATTTTACCAGTGTTAAACTAGATTTACATGGAGTGTACAAAATTAATGCTATTACTCATGTCTTGGAACTTCCGTATGAGTGTACGGGCTTTAAAAAAAAAATAGACTGCATTGACTAGCAAATCTACTGTGGGATCACAGCACAGCTAACAATCATTGTATCGCTTACTGTCCAAAAGAAGATTCATCTTGAGACAATAATACTTTCTGGTGACACATGCACACAGACGGAAGAGCTACAGATGTTATCTACAGTTAAAATGATACAACAGAGAGAAAATAAATTGTCCCACCTTTTGGTGGAGATAGAGTTTTCTGAGAAAAACATACTGCACCCATTTCACAGAGTATTGCATAGCTCATGGAAAGTCATCCATCTTCCTTTTGTGGTATTTACCATTAGGAAGGATCAGATTTAAAGAGAAAAAATAAGGAAGGGCTATTCAAACATACACTATTGAAGGTAAGATCAAGCCAATCTGTTGGCTGACCCAAACGAACAGCATTTCTTTAAATGGAAAGGGAAAAGGTACTTACCTCGTTTGTGAAGCCATCCTTCCTTCACTATTGCTACTTCATTCATAATGGCAGGAATGTCTCTTGAAAAAAGAGCTTGTGCCAAAAGATTACCCTGCTGTTATTTCTGGATTCCAGCAGAAGGGTCACAGAACGGGCGTTTTTCCTCTCTCTTTCAGCTACTTCTAGAAAGATTTATAAAAAAAAAATTTTTTTGCAGCATTTCATATATGTGGACTAATCACTACAACAAAGGGTAGCTTATACTACTATTTGATTATGAAGTTTAAATGAGGAATCTGTTCTTCACAAGTCTTATTTGGGGGAGGAATGGGAATGTCAAAGTGAATGTCTGCAGAAGTTCTATCTACTCACTGAACAGACACAGCATAGCAGTACAAACCATGTACATTAGAGACGGGCTAGAAAACCTAATCCAGAACTCTTCCATCTTCCTGCAAATGAAAACTACTCCCTAACAGTTGTTGTTCTGAGATTTTATCCAATCAAGTTTTCATATCCCCTGAGCTGAGGCCACCACCACTTCCTTTTGGGAGACTTCTACAGCTCAATGCATCTCAATGCCAGGAAGATTTTCCTAATATTCCACTTCAGTTTTCCTATTAATTTCATCCCGTTACTCCCCATCCTATCCCTTTGACCTCTCAAAGGAATTCAACTCCCCTCTTAAATGAGCATGCAGTAGCTTGGGTAAGATCATTTAACTTTCTCTCTGCATAAATCAGCTCCTACAGCCCCTCAATCTTGTTGCTTGAAGCCTCTGCTTATGCAGCCCCAAATTATATTAGTTGGTCTCCCTTGCTGTCGTGTTTCTCTGTCTTCTCTCCGCTACTACCAGCAGATTTGTTTTCCAGGTTTCTCTCCCCCATGAAAAATCATTTCTTCACAGAGGCACTAACTTGTATTATCTTCCCATTTTCTGCCCATGTTGCCAATTTTTCTGGGTTTCTTTTTATAATTTCTCAGTCCCCAGAAGTATCTGCAACTTTTGTTCAATATCACAGGGCAATATCATGAAAATCTAAATTTATCCCGAATTCCAGATAACGGTGAAAATATTAAACCTAAACCACCTCTACCAAACACCTCCTTCTGCCACTCAACTCATATGCACTGGCATTTATCATTGCCTCACTCCTGTTCAGGATGGACCACATCTTTATGCCTATTCAGTCCGTGATATCTACTTAGAATGGCCACAAATATACCAGTCATGGTGGTAGTGGTCCATTACAAACTGGACTAAGGACAACTAATGTCATGTTATTCATTGAGGGGATCATTGATAGTAACAACCTCTGGTCATTAGGAACCTGGACTAGGTCTGAACCTCTGATAGAGATAGGAGGCTCTATATTTCATTGCCACGGCTCTGAGCTAGACAGAGCGTCTACCTAATGAAGTTAAAAGTGAGTTATATCAATCAATGTAAATACAAAATGTGCAACTTTGAGCGGGATGAGATGTGAGAGAAAGGAGGTCTGGTCCCTATTTTTATTTCTATGAACTTTTACCAGTCATCACAGTTCTGATTCTTTACAAGTTACGCTCTGTATTTCTCAAATAAATAAATAAATTGCTGTTGTTCAATGTAAGTAATCTGCCATTTCTCCCTTTTTACAAACGATCAACGCTAAGAAACAAACCTGAGGTTTGCCTAGGGGAGAAAAAATACAGAAATCTGATACCGCAACATAAAACACGCAGGAATTTCTTAACTTCACAGACAAGTCTAGGAGAGCTATATGTTACAGAATGGAAATAACTTCTTGATGAAACTTGTCTTAGGACAATTACCTTTTGACAATATAGTTAAGGTAAAACTGGACATACACAACTGGCTGTTATCCCCGCACACCTACCAATAGTTATGCCTAAGCATCAATGAGTGAGCAGACCTCATATAAACCCTTCTCTCCAATACTGAGCAATCTGGAAAGTGTTGAATAAAAACCCTGTAATTATCACAGCTGAAGTCTGAAAATGGAATTGCTGTGTGAAAGTTAACACACATTACTTATTGGAAGAACACTGTGCTATTACAGGTTAGGGTATAGTACATCATATCCCCACATGCCGAATTTAAAACAGTGGAAATAAGCAGTGAATCCCTTTTCAATAATCACTCGATGAAAGAGAAAGTTAAAAGCAAAATAACTAAATTAGTAGAAAGGATAATCCTCCGATTAGAAGAAATTAAAAACAATGACAAAAAAGTTTCTGAAGGCTCAAGCTCAATCAGTGCCCATTCATGCAGATTCACAGACTTACATATTTGTATAGTACCATCTTATTTATTATAAGTTTGACTGCCAGCTCACAATTCACCCGGAGTAAGGAGCTGCATCTTATTTCACTACCCCTGAAACGGCCCCGGGGGAGACAATGATTTGGGAGTCTTTCTGTCTAGTCCCAGGAGGGATTGGCAGTATAGTCTTAGTACAACATACCCTCCACAGTATGCTGGAGTAACTATACTGCCAGGGGCCAGGATTCTCCACCATTGCTGGCCCCCAGCAACCATACCAGGCCTCGCCTCGCCCCCCCCTCCCCCCGGTCCCCCGCCCCCTCCCCGCGCCACGCCCCCCCCGCCGGCTCCCCACTCCTCTCGCCCCCCCCCCCCCACCTCCCCAGCCCTTCCCCACTCCTCTCGGCCTCCCAGGCGCCTTCCCCACCCCCCGCCGGTTCCCTGAGCCTCTCGGCGCTCCATTGATTCCCTGACCCTCCTGGCTCCCTTCCCCCTTACCTGGCCAGAGCTGCAGGGGCAGCCAGAGTCGCTCCCTGGCCAGGCTGCTCCCGGCCTGAGCCACGCATCTGAGCATGCTCAGGGCAGGAAATCTGAAAAAGTTCCAGCCTGGCCACAGCTCCCAGGCATCTGCGGGCCATATTCCAGTCCCAGGCAAGCTGGATTCTGGCCCACAGCCATGCGCCACTCCTGGCCCCTGCCAGCCCCGCTGCTCAGCTGGGGGCTGGGGTCAGCAACAGAAAGGAAACCCGCTCCTTTCCCTGCCCTGCTGACCCTGCCCCCCAGCTGGGCAGCGAGGCTGGCCAGGGAAAAATAGCTGCCGGGACGCAGTACCGCTGTGTACCAGCAGAAAAAAAGCCCTTCCCTTGCCCCCTCCCAGCATCTTGTGGAGAGGGTGAGATAACATAGTGGCTTTGTGCAATGAAGTGGCATGAAGGCACAAGGAATTAAGTACCTAACATCCAGCATGCAGAAGAGGCCAGTGACTGGCCTTATGTTCTTTAGTCAGCTATGTTTGTCTGTGTGGTGTGAGCAAACTCATTTCAAATACCTTTACTTCACATCACGGGACACTGAGATGGATGTCTTACCTGTCCCAAGAGCATACAATGCAGTCATTTACAAAGCTATATCTAGCATAACCTCACAATATCTGGTGCAGTTTTAACTGCACATCCAAATTATATCTAGTGCAATTCAACAGAGAAAAAGGTGGTTTTTAAAGGCACAATGGCAGCAAAAATCTCACACAGGAAGAGGAAGTCAGCCCTGCTGGGTGGGTCTGTGCTTTCTGGATATGGACAAATGGAGGAAGGCTTGCCTTTGCACAAACTGAAAAAATGCAATGATCATGAACCTCATTAAGTAACTGTAAGAATGGCTGCCAGTGAACAGAAATCATCTGAGGTATCTATGGCTTGCTTGTCTAGACTGTGTCTACATGTGACTGAGTGAGAGCCAGAGCTGAGGACAAAACTCTTCCCATTTCTGATTTTTTTTTCTTTTTTTAAGATTTGTTCGACACCTTATTTAATACCAAAATACCACCTGTATGCATCATTCAGACAGATTAAAATGCAATAATTAATTGTATAGATAGATAAATAATTAAATAAAATAAAAATAATTAAATAATTAAATAAAATGCAGTAATTAACTGCATAGATAAATAATTAATATCTTGCATCTCACTGAAGGTTATTCTTTTAATGCAGGGAATAGCTGATAAGCATATGCATAAAATTAAGTTGTGAAAAATTCAATAAGCAATTAATTTTAGAAAGATACATCACCTCCTTGCATATTAGGCTAGTGACGGCTCTCTTACAGGACCACCTAAACTAATTTTCCAATAGAAGGTAGAGCAGAGCTAAACTCAATATATTTGGGCAGCCTCTGAAAACAGGAAGTTCCCTAATCAGGGTGCTCTCTTTTACGGTCCTTCAAGGGTGCCCCGTTCTTGCTGGAGCTGAGCGCCCTACAAAATTAAGAGATACAACTGTGCTCATCTTACAGTGAATGCTCTGCTGCTCGAGAAGAGATTTGATTTTGTCTTCATTTCCCAAGCAATCTGCGGAGCCAGGTCATGCTCAGAGGGAAACATGCTTGGATCTTGGTAACAGAGTTTGAGGGAAATAGCACCGCTCTGCAGTCACAACTGCAGCTTAAGGGAAGTCGCAGACTCTGTGGGCAGTGCCCTATCCTCAGTTAAAGCACTTGAAAGGTAAAATATTAAATTAGCTTTTTGTTGTAAAAACATCCCGTGTCCTTTCTCTCCCTGTAGCTGAAGAGGATTTTAGAAGGCAAAAACCTCTTGTTTGGCAGTCTCTTAGGTGGTATCAAAGTAATTATCCTTTTGGGTAAAAGGGACGAAATTAGTTCAGATCAGCTGTTGCTTTTAAAGTCTGAAACTGTTTATCTTTCTTAAAAGGGCTTTCAATGGTGTATTTGTCATGGTACTAAGCAGGCTGAGGTCTCTATATACCAAATCCCAGACCTCATTTAACACTTTTTAATGTTGGTGAGTGACTAGGTTATAACAACACCTTTGGCTCATTTATTCCATCCAAATTAATACAACAGTGGCAGGAAGATCCAAGCAGTACTAGATCCTCCAGTCTCATCCTTTTACCTCTGCCTTGACTTGCGTGTTGGAGCCCCACAAATCTTATCATTCCTGTACAGAACCACTGCTAATTCCATTGCATTCACAGAGCTCTGCACCCAGAACAGGAGTGTGAAGGCAGAACCTGAGCTTCAGTCATCAAACCCTAAGGACTAACTTTCAAGAAAGCAAAAAGAAATGAACAACCAGCTCTCCATCTAAGCTTAATTTTGAAAATCCTGATGTGGGCCACACATGGTTACTGATGTTCTTCATTAGCCTGGATGTTCCATGTAAACCACCACCATGTCAAACCAGCTATTCTGTCATTATACATGCAGCTTACAATAAGGCTTAGAAAGGCTTTTCCAGATACAATAAAATTGCAAGTTGAGAGCAAAAGAAAATTAAGGCATTGTCCCCTTTTTTAATCTAGAAGACTTCCAAACTGCAGTGGTAATGCTTATTGCTCACAGGTCTTTAATGATCTAAGAACCAGCAGATAGTGATAATTCTATTCAAAGATTTGGGCTGTAAGGGAGACTAAACAAGTTTAGCTCTCCTAGCTCAGGTTCTGGTTGCAGTGTGGACAAACTGTTAGCAGAGCAAACTGAAGAGAAAAGCAGAAGAGAATAGCTTCTCCTGAACGCTACACTTTTATTATGTCCCTCAAGAGAGAAATGAGCCAATGTATAGTTTACAAAACTATTTGAAAAATTAAATTATAGGAGCATATGCAGTCAGGAGGCTGTACAGTGGGAACACATTTGTAAACACAAGTTTTGCTGCATCCTTTTCAGGATAGAGCAAGTCATAAATTAATTTACTTATCAATGAAAGTACTTCTGGCGAATTTTATTAGCTTGCTGGAGCTGGAAGTTCAGGTACTACATAATAAATTGGGATACTTCCCACACTTGCCTGATCACTTCTTTTAATACGCTGACTACCTACTTTCAAGAATGTTGTGTATGATATTTTCAAAACAATGAAAGCATACCTACCTGAAAAGTGAAAGGTAGAGGCAAAGTCTTTAAATCCATATATACTACTGTCTTGTGATAAATATTCTCACTGTCACTAGGAAATTAACAGCTATTTACGGTAACCTAGAAGCCATGCAACACATTTTGCACTTGTGAACGAATATTAAAGTCATACTTCATCCAGCAACTCCCCTTAAAAAATGGCATTTTAACATGTACATGCCGGCCACAAACAAACCCAAATCAGGCATTTGCTTCTTCTCCACTGGAGAGGGGAAATAAACACAGCTATCATGTTTTGCTTCGATAAAGCGCTAACAAGACTGCGACCACCCCAGGGCCCACGGCACCCCATCAAAACTTCTCACGCCTCTCCAGGCTGGTTCAGATAAACAAGCCCAAATCAGAGGGGGCAGGCTGAGAAACGACACCACCACTCACTCGGGGTCTTTCAGTGACGCTGCAATGAGCTGAAGGTGCCGCAGCCTGCAACGAACAATTCAGTCAGTACAGAAGTTGGGGGAAGATCCACTTGATTATATTCGCTCCATTTTCACCCCCTAACTTTGGGGGCGAATCAGAAACCTGCGGCTCAGACTCAACCCCAGGGCGATGCACACAAAGGCTTGTGAAACCCCCGGGGCTCCTGCTGCCAGGGAACCCAGCCCCCCAGCGAAGGTGGAGGGGGGCTCCGGGAAGGGGACCCCAGCTCCGGCTGCAGCCACAAACCCGGCTCCCCGCTTCAAAGCCCCAGACAAGCGAGCCGGCCCAGCCACCGCGGCCCCCGCCCACCAGGGCGCAGCGGCGCCGACCCTCGGCCCAGGCCCGGGCGGGCCGCCCTGCGCGAGGAGCCGCGCGCCCCAGCCCCAGCCCCGTCCCCGGCGCGCGCCCCGCACAATGCGCCAGCCGCGCGGAGCCGGAGCAGGCCCGGCCGGGACCGGGACTTACGTGCCTGGAGCGGAGCCGCGCGGGGATGGGGAGAGGCGGCGGCGGGGGGCGCTAGGGCCTCGCTGGGCTAGCGCAGCCTCCGCCCCACCCGCCCCGGCCGCTGCTGCGCTGCTCCTCCGCCCCCTCCCGCGGGGAGGCCGCCCATGGAGCGCGGCGGCCGCAGCCGACCCCCGCCCCCGCCTGCGCGCGCTGCCGCCCGGGGCTCGGCGAGGGGCGGCTTCGGGCAGAGGGGGCGGCCGGGCCCCGAGCTGCTGCAGCCGCCGCGCTTCAGGCTGGTCCGCCGCTGGCTCCAGCCTCGCTCGCCGCCTCCCTCCCCGCCGCCTGCCTGTGCCGCCGGCGCGCACACACGAGCTGCTGGCTGGGCTGCAGCGCCGGTGCCTGCGGGGTCCTACCGCCCGCGGATCTCGCCGGTCGCCCTTCCCCTGCTGGGGCAGCCGGGCTGGGGGAGTTTCCACAGCCCCAGAAACGTTGTCCCCAGATCTCTCCCCCGATGTCCCACTATATGGGGCTTTGTCTCATAGAGGGGGTTCCCTCCCACTCGCGCCTGATTTTTCACACTTGCTCTCTGCTCACTGCACACACACACACACACACACACACACACACTCTTCAAGCGTTGAGGAAGTGGGATTTTCTCCCACTAAAGCTCATGAGATAAATGAATGTGTTAGTCTTTAAAAGTGCCACAGGACTTCTTGTCTGTTTCTCTCTCTCTTACACACACATACACTTCAAGCACCTGAGGAAGTGGGATTTTCTCCTGCGAAAGCTCATGAGATAAATGAATGTGTTAGTCTTTAAAAGTGCTGCAGGACTCCTTTGTTCCTCTCTCTCTAACACACACACACACACACACACACACACACACACACACACACACACAGAGAGTCTCCCTCTCTTTGTTTGCATGAATTGGAGGCTGAATGTGTCTGTTCTGCATGCTGCAGAAGGAATGGGGAACTCAACTGGCTTCCTACTGCACCAGCTTTCCTTATCATGGTCACTGCTTCCCGCTCAGGCTGCTGTTTACTAAATGGAGATGTGTTCAGCAGCACACATACTCTGATGGGACCAGAGTCCAGTCTTCTTAGCTCCTCTCACAACTCTACTCCTCTTCCCCACCAGGAACTGCAAGGCAAATACAACAGAAGAGGGGAAATGACCAGACTTGCACTGTAAGCATCTAGGGAGTTTTTAAAATCATCTTTGTACAGTGCCTGACACAATGGGGGCCTAGCGCCTCAAAGGCGTTCCCACTATACAAATAGTGGTATAACACTAAACATCAACAATAAAAGCAGCATTGCCAACTTCCTCAGGATCTGGTGTTTTCAGTACAGCCCCAGCTCTTGGATTCATTTGGTCAAGTGAAAATCTCAGTTTTCATTTTTTAAAAAGCAAATTTTTTGATGCTGGAGAAAAGCTTAAAAATGTGATTCAAGTATATCCTAAAAGCTTACCAATCCCCCCACCAGCAGAAGTCAACTAAAAGAATCATACCACACCACGCACGCGCACGCGCACACACACACACACACACAAATAAAATAGCTTTTCCTGTTCCATTCAAATTAACCTCTCAGCTGTAAGAACTGAGTTGCTAGAATGAAATGAGACTGAATCAGGAGATATTGCCAGGTAGGCTGATTCAAACTCTCCCTTAATTCTTAGTGAAATTTGTACTTTGCACTTATATGAGGACCTCAAAGCACTTTATAAAAGTGGGTAGTATGGCATGGCTCAGATTAACCAAAGCAGACGTACAGGTAGAAATTAAGCCCTGATGCTGCAAATACTTGCATAAGAACTGCCTGTCAAACCAATTGTCCATCTAGCTCAGTGTACTGCCTCCAACTCTGGCTGGTACCAGAACTTCAGGAGGAGTGTACAAAACAGAGCAATCAGAGGGATCCAGCATGTCTTCCCCTCCCGGTTTCTGGTAGTCAGAGACTTAGGGTCACCTTGAGCATAGAGTTGTAGTGTCCCTGAACACCTTGACTAATACCCATTGATGGACCTTTCCTCCATGAAGTTACCTTCGTTTTTTTTAACCTGCTTAAATTTTGGCCTTCACAATATTCCAATGGCAGTAAGTTCCACAGGTTGGACTGGGCACTGTGTGGAAAAAGTACTTCCTCTTGTGTGTATAAAACCTGCTCCCTCTTTGTTTCATTGGGTGACCTCTGATTTTTGTATTGCAGGAAAAAGTAAATAATGCTTCTCTATTCACTTTTTCCACACCATTCATGATTTTGTAGATCTCTATCATACCTCCCCCTTAGTCATCTATTTTCTAAGATGAACACCCTTAATTGTTTTAGTCTCTCCTCAAATGGAAGCCATTCTATACCATTTGTGCTTTTTGTTGCCTTTCTCTGAATCTTTCTTTCATTGTATCCTTTTGGACATGGGGCAACAAGAACTGGATACAATAATCAACATAGGGATGCACCATGGATTTATACAGTGGCAGTATGATATTTTCTATCTCTTTCCTAAAAGTTCTTAAAATTCTGTTAGCATTTTTGACAGCTGCCGCACATTGAACTGAAGTTTCCAGAGAACTAACCACAGTGACTCCAAGATCTTGAGTGGCAGCAGAAAATTTAGAACCCAACCTTATATATGTGTAGTTGGGATTATTTTTCCAGTGTGCATTAATTTGCTGTTATTGATGCTGAATTTTATCTGCCATTTTGTTGCCAAAGAGAAACAAGGTGGGTGAGGTAATGTTTTTTATTGAACTAACTTCTATTGATGAGAGAGATGAGCTTTCTAGCCACACAGTGCTGTTCTTCAGGTCTGTGAACGAAACTCACAGTGTCACAGCAAAATACAAGGTGGAACAGATTGTTTAGCATAAATAGTTAGCTCATATTTTGAGAGACCATTCAATGTAGCCCTGCCTGTTAACACGTCTGCAGACATAGGACAAAAAGAGAGGGTTAGTGGGTTATACATTGTTGTAATAAATCATAAATCCTATGTATCTGGTCAGTCCATGATTTTTGGTATCTATCGGAGTAATGAATTTAAGCTCCTAGGATTTTCTTTTGAAAATGCTGTGCAGGTATCCTTTGAGCATGAGGACCACAAGGTCAGATATAGAGTGATCAGAGTGTTTATTTTATCTTTTCCATGAAAACTGCCAGCTACAATCAAAACAGCTCTATAACTCTGTCCCCTGATGCAAAAGCATTACTGATATTATATTGCATATCACTGGCTGGCTGCAGAGATGGTGTTACCAGGGGGGCTTTGGCTTCCTCGACCATGGGGTGCTGTTTCAGGAAGAAGGACTGCTAGGCAGAGATGGACTCCACCTATCCAAGAAGGGGAAGAGTGTATTTGGAAGCAGACTGGCTAACCTAGTGAGGAGGGCTTTAAACTAGGTTCGAAGGGGGAAGGTGACCAAGGCCCACAGGTAAGTGAAACTGAGGGAAACCTGGGGGAAGGGATGGAACTTGGGAGGTGCTGGGGCTGTAACAGCAGGAATAAAAGAGAGGGTAGTTGGAACTGGGGGGGATCAAATAATTGTTTTTTATTTCCTGATGAAGCATAATACCTCAGGCGAGTGGGGAAGGAAGACACCGGGAGAAATTGCAAGGAGGAAGATGCGACAGGAGGGAGAATCGACAGGGCAAAGTAGGGCAATGGGCCCGGTATCTTAGGTGCCTGTACACAAATGTGAGCAGCCTGGGAAACAAGCAGGAAGAATTGGTAGTACTGGCACAGACAAGGAACTATGATATAATTGGAATAACAGAAACGTGGTGGAATAACTTGCATGACTGGAGCACTGCCATGGATGGATATAAATTGTTCAGGAAGGACAGGCAGGGAAGAAGGGGGGGAGGAGTAGCGCTATATGTAAAAGAGCTGTATGACTGCTCGGAGCTCCACTATGAAAGTGGAAACAAGATGGTTGAAAGTCTGTGGGTTAAGTTTAGGGGAGAATGCAACAAGGGGGATGTTGTGGTGGGTGTCTTCTACAGGCCGCCAGACCAGAAGGAGGAGGTGGATGAGGCGTTCTATGGACAACTAACAGAAGTTTCCAGATCGTCACAGGCCCTGGTTCTTATGGGGGACTTCAATTATCCTGACGTCTGCTGGAAAGATAATACAGCAGTGCACAGGCAATCCAGGAAGTTTTTGGAGAATATTGAGGACAACTTCCTAGTACAAATGCTGGAGGAACCAACTAGGGGCCTTGCACCTCTAGACCTATTGCTCACAAACAGAGAAGAATTGATCAGGGAAGTAGAAGTAAATGGCAACCTGGGCAGCAGCGACCATGAGATGGTAGAGTTCAGGATCCTGATCAATGGAAGGAAGGAAAGAAGCAGAACACACACCCTGGACTTCAGAAAAGCAGATTTTGGCTCCCTTAGGGAGCTGATGGGCAGGATCCCATGGGAGGCTGATTTGAAGGGGAAAGGTGTCCAAGACAGCTGGCTGTATTTTAAAGAAACCCTGTTTAAGGCACAGGAAGATAACATTCCGATGTGCAGAAAGAACGGCAAATGTGGACGGCGACCAGCATGGCTTAGCAGGGAACTCTGCGGGGAGCTGAAAACATAAGAACATAAGTAAGAAAGGCTGTACTGGGTCAGACCAGAGGTCCATCCAGCCCAGTATCTGTCTACCGACAGTGGCCAGTGCCAGGTGCCCCAGAGGGAGTGAAACCTAACAGGCAATGATCAAGTGATCACTCTCCTGCCATCCGTCTCCATCCTCTGATAAACAGAGGCTAGGGACACCATTCTTAACCCCTTTCTGGCTAGTAGCCATTTATGGACTTTGCCACCATGAACTTATCCAGTTCCCTTTTAAATATTGTTATAGTCCCAGCCTTCACAACCTCCTCAGGTAAGGAGTTCCACAAGTTGACTGTGCGTTGTGTGAAGAAGAACTTCCTTTTATTTGTTTTGAACCTGCTACCTATCAGTTTCATTTGGTGACCCCTGGTTCTTGTATTATGGGAGTAAGTAAACAACTTTTCCTTGTCCACTTTTTCCACATCAGTCATAATTTTATATACTTCTATCATGTCCCCCCTCAGTCTCCTCTTTTCCAAGCTGAAGAGGCCTAGCCTTTTTAATCGTTCCTCATACAAGACACTCTCCAAACCCCTAACATAAAAGGGAAGCTTACAAGAAGTGGAAGCTTGGACAGATGACAAGGGAGGCGTATAAAGACATTGCTCGGGACTGCAGGGATAAAATCAGAAAGGCCAAAGGTCAATTGGAGTTGCAGCTAGCAAGTGATGTGAAGGATAACAGAAAGGGGTTCTATAAGTATATCAGCAACAAGAAAAGGATCAGAGGTAGTGTAGGTCCCTTACTGAATGGGGCAGGCATCCTCGTGGAGGATGATGTGGAAAAGGCTGAAGCACTCAATGCTTTTTTTCAGTCTTCACAGGGAGGGCCAGCTCCCAGGCTACTACACGGGGTAACGCAGAATGGAGAGAAGAGCGGCCCTCGGTGATGGAAAGTCAGGTTAGGGAACACTTAATGAAATTGGATGTGCACAAGTCCATGGGGCCGGATGAACTGCATCCGAGGGTGCTGAGGGAGTTGGGGGAAGTGATTGCAGAGCCGCTGGCCATTATCTTTGAGAACTCGTGGCGAATGGGGGTGGTCCCGGAGGATTGGAAAAAGGCAAATATAGTACCTATCTTTAAGAAAGGGAAAAAGGAGGATCCGGGGAACTACAGACGGGTCAGCCTCACCTTAATCCCTGGGAAAATCATGGAGCAGGTCCTCAAGGAATCCATCCTGAAACACTTGGAGGAAAATAGAGTGATCAGGAACAGTCAACATGGATTCACCAAGGGCAAATCGTGCCTGACCAACCTGATTTCCTTCTATGATGAGATGACTGGATTTGTGGATGCGGGAAGAGCCGTTGACGTGGTATACCTTGACTTTAGCAAGGCTTTTGATACGGTTTCCCACAGCATTCTCGTCGGCAAGTTAAGGAAGTATGGGTTGGATGAGTGGACCGTAAGGTGGATCGAAAACTGGTTAGATCAACAGGCTCAGTGTGTAGGAATCAATGGCTCGATGTCTGGTTGGCAACTGGTAACGAGTGGAGTGCCCCAGGGGTCGGTCCTGGGGCTGGTTCTATTCAACATCTTCATTAATGATCTTGATGATGGAATAGACTGCGTGCTTAGTAAGTTTGTGGATGACACCAAGTTGGAGGGAATGGTAGATACTCTGGAGGGCAGGGACAGGATCCAGAGAGACTTGGACAAATTGGAACACTGGGCCGAAAGAAACCTCATGAGGTTCAACAAAGACAAGTGCAAAGTCCTGCACTTAGGACGGAAAAATCCCATGCACTGCTACAGGCTGGGGACCGATCGGCTATGTAGCAGCACTGTAGAAAAGGACCCGGGGGTTATGGTGGACGGGAAGATGAATATGAGCCAACAGTGTGCCCTTGTTGCCAAAAAGGCCAATGGCATATTAGGCTGCATCAGTAGGAGTATTGCCAGCAGATCGAGGGATGTGATAATTCCCCTCTATTCGACACTGGTCAGGCCGCATCTGGAATACTGTGTCCAGTTTTGGGCTCCCCACTACAGAAAGGATGTGGACAAATTAGAAAGAGTCCAGCGGAGGGCAACAAAAATGATTAGGGGGCTGGGGCACATGACTTACGAGGAGAGACTGAAGGAACTAGGCTTATTTAGTCTACAGAAGAGAAGACTGAGGGGAGATTTGATAGCAACCTTCAACTACTTGAAGGGTTGCTCCAAAGAGGAGGGAGCTAGGCTGTTCTCGAGGGTAACAGAAGACAGAACAAGGAGCAATGGTTTCAATTTACAGCTGGGGAGGTCAAGGTTGGATATTAGGAAAAACTTTCTCACTAGGAGGGTGGTGAAGCATTGGAATGGGCTATCTAGGGTGGTAGACTCTCCATCTTTGGAGATTTTTAAGGCTCGGTTAGACAAAACCCTGGCTGGGGTGATTTAGTGGGAGTGGTCCTGCTTTTTAGCAGGGGGTTGGACTAGATGACCTCGTGAGGTCTCTTCCAACCCTATGATTCTATGATTTCTGACACTTGCTTGAATATTGCAGCATAAATTTAAAAAACCCACTGCTTCACCTTTGTAAGCCAGCTGGTTCTGTAAGAATTGTGGGTTATGCCTCATCGGGGGCAGACCCAGCACCTGCTGAAATCACTGGAAACATTTCCATTCACATCAGTGTGCACTAGATGAACCTCACATAGTTGCCTTCTCCAGGATGTAAATACACTAAAAGGGACAAAGCAGTGGTAAATTGTACTGTTACACTTCTTTTCCTGGGTTTGTGAGCACACTTATGCTTACCACTAAATATCAAACTTGTATTTAGCAGCAGACTGAAATGAGTATGAATATCAGAATGATCTCCAAAGCATATCTTGGTGGATTAAAAGGAAGCTAAAGGTCAAAGTGTGGCATCTGTGGCATATTAATTAATTCTCATACAGGTGTAACACATGAACCTACAAGAAAGTTAAATCTAATGGATTAATTCCTTGTCTGGGGCCCCAGTCCTGGAATGAGGCCAGCTCACAAAGGCTATGTCTACACTGGCAAGTTAGTTCGAATTAAGGAGGCTTAATTCAAACTAACTAAAGCCATGGCTACACTAGACTTTAGTTAGCTCGAATTAAGGGCTTCCTTAATTCGAACTAATAAGTTTGAATAAGGTATTCAAACTAAGAGGTTAATTCGAACTAACTAGTTCGAATTAACCAATGTGGCCATGTTAATTCAAACTAATTTCTTAGTTTGAATTAACCGGCCATTGAAACGAATAGGGATCGCTAATTTGAACTAAGCAAGTGCTTGCTTAGTTCGAACTAACATTCCAGTGTGGCCATACTAGCTTGAATTAAGCTAATTCGAACTAACTAAAATTAGTTTGAATTAGTTAGTTCAAACTAACTAATTCAAACTAATTTTAGCAAGTGTAGACATAGCCAAAGACCCTTGTATCGGTATTGCATTCAATGATTGCAAAGGAGCCCTGCATAGGCATGGTGGTCTGTGCTAACAGATCTGATTGCAGGATTTGGGCCTAAGTTTCTTTCCCTTTTTGCCAGAGCTGGTTCTGATTGGTAAGATTCCCAATCACTTTGAAGAAAAAGTTCTGTAGGGTTTCCCTTACCAATGAAGCAGCAGGTTGAGAAGTAAGATCACACAAGCAAACAGTAATAACAGCCCCGAGAGGAAAAGAAACCTCATTTTGTTTGGTAAAAAGGAAGTATTTTTAAAAAAACAACAGATCACATAGATTTACTAGCTGCATATTTACAATAATATTAGAGATGGATTCAAACTGCAAAAGTCCTGATCTGAACTTCCCCAAAGTTTAGGAGGTGTTTAGATCGGAGGCTTAGATTCAGATTTATTTCCAGAAAATATGAAAGTATTGGAGATAAAATACCTAGGTAAAGTAGGAAGTGGCTGCTTTACAATAAGAGTTGGGACATGTATTAAGGAGTGAAGAAAAACATGGCATTTTTTTTTCTTCGAGAACAATGAAATTACTGGGGAATCGTTAGAAATGCATATGTCATGGGTTTTATAATACAATTATCACCAATGACATTATAATCTATAAACCCTATTTTTCAGGGAAGTCCCTAGATTTCCCTAAACACTTCCTCAAATTTCACATGTTTACTCTGGTTTATGAAATACTAGGAGGCAAGGTGTATAAACACTTCCCCTGGTATTATATTACCAAAAAAAATCCCTGAATATATAGGTTAATGACAAAGAATAGATGCATTACCAGAATATAAATCAATGGAATGGTATGAGATTGGCCCTTTGGGCCCACTGGTTTAAAAAAACAAACCCCACAACAACAAAAAACCACAGAGATAAGATTTAATGTTATGACCATTTTTAAACAGTTTACTTTAAAACATTTTAATTATATACCTTCAGAGAGAATGTTTATATTCAATGACAGCAAAGAAAAATCAGAGAGCAAGCTGTAGCATCAGAAGTAGACCAATGCCTCACATAAGAGGTGCTAATCCACTTGTGTTATACACCAGGGGTGAAGTTGTTCCTTTATCTTTAAAAGATATATTAGACTGAACTAAAGAAATGAGATGAAGGATGAAATCTGGGCTGCATTGAAGTTAGTGGGAGTTTTGCCATTGATTTCAATGGAGCAAGGACTTCAGCCTATATTGTTTCACCCTTTAAATAAAGATTAATTTGGATTAGCACAAAAATCAAACAAGGTAGAAAAATAAAGTTAAAGGAACACAACTTCAAGGTGCCAAACCTAAAAACCAACAACTATGGTTCTAAACTATAAAAGTTCAGTGTTTGAAGGGATGGTAAAAATAGATATTTCTGAAATAGCCCTGCAAGAATTGTCTAATTGGGAAGATTTTTTATACACATATAGTCACATGGATCATTAAAACTCCTGACTGTGAGGAATTCACATTGTAAAAAATAAAATATATTATTAATTATTATCTGATCTGCACTTCTGTAGTGACTTTGATCCAAGGATATGAAAGTGCTGTTTAAGCTAATATTTTAAAAAGATAGTAGATCTGGACCACTCCATGTTTACTAAAGCATTTGTTGGAAGCACCCCCTAATGGTTTTGAACAAGCACTGTACACGATCTTATAAGAGACCCATATTTCTATTTCCTATTTCATGCTCCCCAAGATGACAGAGATTGAGAATACCGAGGAGGCAATATGCTATAGTCAGCTGGAGAAGGGAGAGAAAGCCACACTTCCTAATAACTCAGTAGCAACTTCCCTATCTAGGAATGGGTTGTAAATAGTCTGGGTTGAACTGCTCAGTATCTGAGCTGGAGAGTTAGAGATCTAACTGGGCCAGGCCAGGTCAAATTGCAAAATCAGAGGCCATTGCCAAACTGATACCATGAGACAAGAAGTGAGGTTGACACAGGGTCTTACACCAGGTCAGCAGCCAAGATCAGGGTCAGGAGCCTGGCTGAGACCAGGAGCTGAGAGTCTGGGATCCAGGCAAATCACAGTGAGAAGCAGCAAGTGGTGCCTGAGACAGGAGCATACCAGAGCTCTACAATTCTTAGACAAGCTCCTGGTTTATATGAAGAGTGCCAGCCAAACAGGGAATCACAAAGGGCTGTCATTCAGCCTCCTTAGGGTGGGACCTCCTGCAGGGCTTAACCCCCAGTACTCTTTGGTGGCTGTTTTCCCCATGATCCTGCTGGTGATGAAGAAGTGATGCCTGCTTCAGTTCCAGATCCCTGGGTTGTTATATGACTCCCCTCCACTTCAGGCTTCTCCTTTCCAGGATGCCACCAGGTCAGGTGTATCTGGATGAGTTTTGTAAAACTCTCTCACTAGATTGGGGGCATCAACAGAGGAAGCAGGTTCCCACACTCCCTCTTTGCTCCATATCCTTCCCAGTCTACAAGGTAGTACAGGTATCCTCAGATGCATTTGTAATTGAGGATGTCATGTACCTTGTATTCTTCATGATCCTGGTTGAGGTGGAGGAGTGGTTTGGCAAGGGAACGGGTTCTCAGCATAGGATTTTAGGTGGTACGCATGGAATCCATAGTGTATGATGAGGGATCAGGTAAGCTGTAACTTGAAAGCAATTGTATTGACCCACTAGCATATCAAGAAAAGTCCCAGAACATGTGGTCCAGTTTGTGGGAGAGTATCCTGGATAGTAATCATAGAAGATTAGGCTTGGAAGGTCATCTAGTCCAATGTCCTGCTCAAAGCAGGACCAACCTGAATTAAATAATTCCAGCAAGGGCTTTGTCAAGCCAGGCCTTAAAAACCTCCAAGCATGCAGATTCCACCACTTCCCTAGGTAACCTATTCAGGGCCATCCCTAAGGGGGTGCAGGGCCCAGGGCCAATTGGCCTGTGGCCCCCTCCCCACCCCCGCGCATAGGCCGGAATGGCGGCAGGGCAGCTGCGGGCCCCCAGTGCTGGAGGAGGCCCTGTTGAGTGCTGCAGTGCAGTGCAGTGCAGGGGGGGAGGAAGGGACAGAGGGAGCCCTCCCTATACTGCTCCTCGGCAGCGTTCCATGCCCACCCTGCCCCCGGCTGGGCTGGTCTGTCCCAGGGGGCGGGACAGGCCACACATGGCTGTAGCTAGAGCGCCAGCCACATGCCGGCCCACCCCACCCCCTGGGGCAGACTGGCCGGCTGGTGCGGGGTGGGCACAGAACACTGGGGAGGAGCAGCATTGGACACCCTTTGGCCCGTGGTCCTTCTCTAGAGGTGGCCCTGAACCCATTCCAGTGCCTCACCACTTCCTAATGAAAGGTTTTCCTAATATCCAACCTATATCTCCACCACTGCAATTTGAAACTATTGCTTCTTGTTCTGTCATCTGCCACCACTGAGAACAGCCCAGCTCTATTCTCTTTGGAACCTTCCCCCATCAGGTATTTGAAACCTGCTATCAAATCCCCCATCGCTCGTCTCTTCTACAGAATAAATACACCCAGTTCCCTCAGCCTCTCCTCATATGTCATGTGCCCCAGCCCCTTAATCATTCTTGTTGCCCTCCACTGGACTCTCTTCAATTTGTCCACATCTTTTCTATAGTGAAGGGCCCAAAACACAATACTCTAGATGTGGCCTCATCAGTGCTGAATAGAGGGGAATTATCACTTCCCGCGATCTGCTGGCAACACTCCTACTAACGCAGTCCAATATGCTGTTAGCCTTCTTGGCAAGAAGGCCACACTGTTGACTCATATCCAGCTTCTTGTCCACTGCAATAACAAGGCTTTTTTCTGTAGAGCTGCTGCTTAGCTGATTGGTCTCCTGTCTGTTACAGTACATGGGATTCTTCCAGCCTAAGTACAGGATTCTGCATTTGTCCTTGCTGAACCTCATCAGATTTCTTTTGGTTCAATCCTCCAATTTATCTACATCATTGTTATATCCCATCCCTACCCGCCAGTTGAGCATATCTACCACTCCCCCCAGCTTAGTGTCATCTGCAAATTTGCTGAGCGTGCAATCCACCCCATCACTGAGATCACTCATGAAGATGTTGAACAAAGCCAGCCCCTGCACCAAACCCTGAAGCACTCCACATGATACCAGCTGCCAACTAGACGTTGAACCTTTGATTACTAGCTGTTGAGCCCGAAGACCTAGCCAGTTTTCTATCCACATTATAGTCCATTCATCCAAGCAATACTTCTTTAACCTGCTGGCAAGAATACTGTGGGTGACCATATCAGAAGCTTTGCTAAAATCAAGGTATTTCATGTACACTGCTTTCCCCACATCCACAGAGCCAGTTATCTCATTATCAAAGATGCTTTGAAGTGAGCCAAAATATCTGACCTATGAAGAAGACCAGGGCCCCCCAGCACCTCTGATCAGCATGTTACTTGTAAGCATTCTTTGCATTCTCTAGGTGGTTCTTAAGTTTCTCCTGCATATGATGAATTTGTTGGATCCAGTCAGCGGTAGCTGGTTTTGGCTATGCTGTTCATAGTGCTGGTAGAATAGTGAGTGCAACCAATAATTTGCTAAGAAGGGCTTTTTTCTATTGAGGCATGGTCCACATTGTTCTAGGAAAATGAGGCAGGTGGTAAAAGGTTGTACCAGTTATCTTGGTGAGGTAGTGAGGTACTGTTCCACTACCTGGTTCACCCTTTCAGTCTGTCCATCTGTTTGGGAGTAGTAAGCAGTGGAGGTAAAGGCACAGAAGTCCTGTAGTTGCAAGACTTCATGCCAGAAGTACGAAGTGAATTAGGGACCTTGGTATGAGACGTTGTGGTCTGGGAGCACGTGAAGACAAATAATACATCTTATCAGCAGTTGGCTGGTAATCTTGGCAGATGGTAGGTCACCTCAGGGGATGTAGTGGGCCATTTTCATCAGACAGTCTATGACTGTGAAGATGACAGTGTGACTATCAAAGTCAGATAGTTCCACAATGAAATCTAGTATAATTGATGTCCAGGGCTTTGGGGTATTTCTATGGCTAGCAAAGTACTAAGGAGCTTGGTTTGAGATGTCTTGGAGTGGGTACAGAGCTCACATGAATCTACACAGTCTTCAGCTTTGGACCTCATGTGGGGCCATTAGAAAAAGATGGCAGCTGTGTGGGAAATCTTATGATGACTGAAATGTCATGCCAGTCGGTTTTCATGACAAAGGCTTAGGACTTCAAGGTGGGGGTAATAGAAAGGCATGCACGTCTCTACAGAAATATATTACTTCTTTATGTTTTGAATGGTTCATCAAAGTCTCTGAGGCTATGTCTACGCTTGAAAAGTTAAGTCGACTTTATTAAGTCGACTTAGTAAGGTCGACCTTAAGTCGACTTAACTTTTCAAGTGTAGACATAGCCCCTTTTCGACCTTATTAAGTCGACTTAACACTTTAAGTCGACTTAATAAAGTGGAGTTAGGCGCTAATCCCCGTCCACACTGGCTTAAGTTGACCTAAATCGAGGTGTTATTAAGGCGACTTAACTTTTCCTTAAGTTGACTTAAGGAAAGCCCAGTGTGGACGTGGAGTAGTTTAAGTTGACTTAAGCCTCCTTAAGTCGACTTCATTTGTAAGTGTAAGTGCACCCCATGTGCTCAGGAAGGCTATGTCTACACTAGAAAAAGTTAGATTGACTTTGTTAAGTCGACTTAATAAGGTCGACTTTAAGTCGACAAAGTCAACCTTATTAAGTCAATAAAGTGGACTAAGTCGACTTAACTT
The DNA here is from genome assembly GCA_007922175.1 of Pelusios castaneus. Classification (NCBI taxonomy): domain Eukaryota; kingdom Metazoa; phylum Chordata; order Testudines; family Pelomedusidae; genus Pelusios; species Pelusios castaneus. Next base: position 6,251,230 of record ML685781.1, read on the forward strand.
TAAATCGACTTAGTCCACTTTGTTAAGTCGACCTAACCACTCTTAAATTGACTTAATAAAGTCGATTTAAGAGTTACTCCACGTCCAAACTGTCCTTAAGTCGACTTAAAGAGTCAACTTAAGGCTTAAGTCGACCTAATATGTGGTTCTTATTAAGTCGACTTGTGAAGACCTATATAGGGTGTTAAGGAATCTCTTAAGTCAATTTAATGAAAGTCTGGTGCAGACAGGGAGTAATTTAGGTCGACTTAAGCCTCCTTAAGTCAACCTAAATTGCTAGTTTTGACATACCCGAAGTGCTTTCTGGCAAGGAGGTCCTCCTTCAAGGTGACCTGAATAAGGGAAATCAGATCTTAGTTAATTGCCACATTGAGGAAAATCCTGAGTTTGAGAATGTACAGTGATTCCTTTTTACAATAAGGTGTCAGCCTTCTCATTTCCTGACTCAAGTTTGTAGGTTATGGTGAACTTGAACCAAAAGAGAAACAGGGCCCCCCTTAGCTGTTTTAGTTTAACACTCAGGCCTTGCAGAGATCCTCAAGGTTCTTATTGTTTGTGAAGACCTATATAGGGTGTTAAGCCGCTTTGAGGTGGGAGTGCCTCTCCCTGAATACATTTTAATTGTGAGCAGCTCCTCATCTAGTATTTTATAATTTCTTCCCACTGGACTGAGTTTGCAGAAGTAAAATGCATAGGGGTGGAAAACTTCCCGGGGTCTGAATTTCTGTGAGAATACCACCCAAGGGCCATGATGGCTACATCACTCTCCAATAGGTTAGTCAGAATGCACCACGGAGGGGCCATCATGAAAGCACAGTTGAGCTTTGTGGAGGCAGATCAGGCTTTGGACGACTGAGTGAACCACATGGTCTTATGCAGGAGCCAAATCCGAGGAGCAATTTTTCCTGAGAAGTTGGCGATAAATCACTGGTAAAAATGGGCAAAGCCCATTAAGCGTTATAATTCATGGGGTTCCAGGGAGCAGCCCAGTCATAGATTGTTGGTATCTTTGGGGACCCATCTGAATATCTTCTGTGGACAGATATAACCTAAAAATTCCAGTTTGGCTTACAACTTGTGCATCTACAGCCTTTTTAGAACAGATCAAATATGACAACAGTGTTATTCTTGGTTCTCTGAAAATACCAGGATATTGCTGAGATAAATGATGACATATTGATCCATTCTGTCCCTGAACACATGATTCACAACATGTGGAAAGTTGAGGGGGTGTTGTTAAGCCATAGGTATTGAAAATACCCATATTGGGTATGTAAGGTGGTTTCCCACTCATCCCTGGCTCCTAAGCCAAAGGGAGTAAACTGAGATCAGGGTTAGGAGCCGGGCTGAGTTCGAGAGAAGGATCCAGGCAAGTTGCAGTGAGGATAGGCAAGCGGAGTCTGGGGTAGAACCATATAAGAGGTCTGCATTGCTCAGACAACTCCAAGAAATGGTTTCCTGGTTTATATACAGAGTGCCAGCCTATCAGGGTATGTCTACACAGCCAAGAAAAGCCTGTGCCAGCCATCTCTGGCTTGTGGAATTTGAGCTGTGGGGCTATTTCATTGCTGAGTAGACTTCTGGGCTTGAGCGGCAGTCTGGGTTTAGGATCCTGCAGGATGGAGGGTCCCAGAGCTTGGACTCTAGTTCAAGCCCAAGTCAGGAAGTCTACACAGCAATGAAATAGCCCTGAAATCCAAGTTCTAGCTCTGAACAGACAGGAATCTTTCTTCTGAAGAGATTGCAGTCTGCTTTGAAAAGCTGCTTTTTCCTCCCTTCATAATTACAATATCTGCAGCATCCTCATTTTGGGGACTTTTTTGAGAATGCTAGAATTGCAATGACAAGTTCCAGAGGGGTAGCCGCGCTAGCCTGTATACAGCAAAAACAGGGTACCACAGGATTCTTGTTTGTTTTTAATGATATTTTGGAAGGTAGATATAAATCTTGTTAATTACATAAAAAAGAAAAACTTATGATGCTTTAGCATTAAAGATTTCATACACAATAAAAAGTCTGGAAATAAAAATATTAAGGTTCAGGCTAAACTCACTCCCATTGCTACTTGCTTTTAACCTGTAAATACACAGGCAAATTAATGCAATTGTGTTAGTAGAGAGTCTAGTTGTCCATTTCCATTTAATTCCTGCTGCTACATCTTGGTATCGAACAAAAGGTCTTTGGGTTATATTGGATCCCAAAATACTGTTCCCCAGATTGAAGTTTTCTAATGAAGTCTTCTGGAATTTCCTCTAGGTAAGAGTTTCATTTTTTTTAATCTAATAGTTCTGAGCTTAGGGGCTCTGCGGAGAGGTCCTTATATAGTTAGATAGCAGATAGATAGTTTTCCTAGGTTTTTTGTACCTAAATAGATCACACTAAGTGAATTAACAGTTCTTTCATCATTTGTATATTAGCATTAGGAGAGAGGAGATTGCATTTAATTTCCTTAGTTCTTGCCCTCCACACACATTATTTTCCTAACATACACACACAAGTGTCTTCTAGTGCATGTTATCATTTGCATGGTCTCATCTTAGTTTTACAGTTCATGTATTTTATAGATGTGAAGGTCATAAGTTGTCATTATGATCATCATTTTAACCTGATCTCCTGCATAACACAGGTCACGGGATTTTACCGTAGTGATTCCTATCTCTGCATTCCTCTACTTATACCTCACCAAAAGGAATGGGGTCTGGGAGAAGAGATCACACATCACGGAAGTGAATAAGGCAGGGGTAAGCTCAACCCTTTGGTATTCTCCTTCAGATCCCTCAAGACCCACTTTGTATTGATGACTATGCAGAGGCGGCCTTAGGCTATCTGGGGCCCTAGGAGAATGCCCATTACAGGGTCCCTGTCCCCCACCTTGCAGTCCCAGCTCCCTGGCAGGGCCCTGTCCTGCAGGGTGGGAGGCAGACACGGCTTTTGGGGTAGGTGAAGGGGCCCCTTATAGCTTGGGGCCCTAGGAGGGCACCTACTTTGCCTACCCCAAAAGCTGCCTCTGTGCCTATGAGAAATCAGCCAAATTAATAATGGCCATTTGAGTGGCAGTGCGGAATAAATGGGCTCCTGCTTAATTCATAAGAAAAAACTGAAAATGCAGATCTATCCATGCAAAAACAGTATACATTTAAATGCATCCCTCTTTCTTACACTTTGTATATCATTTGTTTCCTTTAGGCCCTGATCCTGCAAAATTATTATTATTATTATTACTATTATTATAGAATAGAGGAGCCTCTGTCATGGCTAAGCCTCTGTTGTTTTAGTTGCTGTCCAAACACAGAACAAAAAGATGACCTCTCCCCAAAGCGTTTATGCATGTGCTTTATTGTCCATGTATTAGTAACCTGAAGGGGATGTCAACTGAGCTATCAGGAGTATAAACGAAGCACATATGTAAGACTTTGCAGAATGGGGGCCTTACTTTTGAAACTGTTTGGGGCAAGAAGTCTGTTAACATGTCTTCATGCAGCACCTAGCACCATGGGGCCCAATCCTGATTGGATCCCCTGAGAGTTACTGTCATACAAATATTAAATACTGAAAATAGTAACAAGGGCAACAATAATAGAGAGAAACCTAGGGACCGGTCATGCAGTCCTTACTGCAGTCAGGCATGTAATTTGTATTATGCTCTGTTTTGTGTTTCAATGGGTTACTTTTTGCAAGACCAGTCCACAATATTTTTCTGCTGGCTTCAATCTGCCTCCTGTATCTTGTTCCAGCAGCAGCCACAGACCGTCAGAGGATGCAGGGAAGCTGTACAAAGTGAAGTCACAGAATGGCAGAGTGTCTTTAGGTAGGCTCTGATAAAATCATACCAGGTGTCTACTGAGCATGATCACAGTTCTTCTTCAGTCCAATATCTGTTTTTAATTCCCTTTTTACCCTCCCACCTCCTAAATGAGCAAAAGCCCTACTCCTTGGCAAAGACTATTCATATACATTTGTTAGGAAGGGTTTTGTGGCTGTTGCTTTCATTAAATTTTTTTGAGTTATCCTTCAGTCAAAAAAGAGAAGACCCTTTGAAGCCTTGATTCAGCAAAACAAGAGCGCACACTCAACTTTGCTTGTATCCCATTGGTTTCATTGTTGAAGTAAGTTAAGCATGTGCTTAAATGCTTGGCAAAATTGGGGCCTGAATGTTGAAAAAGTGTTTTTTACATGTATGAATATGAATCTATTAATGTTCACTAATCTTATCTCAGAATAAAACATATATATATATATATATGATTGTCATCAGATCTCAAAGCACTTTACAAAAGAGGTCAGTATCATTTCCCATTTTGCAGCTGGAGAAACTGTGGCACAGAGAGGAGAAGTAAAGTCAGTTGCCCCTGGTCACTCAGGAGGCTGGGGCAGAGTCAGGAATAGATCCACATCTCCTGAGTCCTCATCTGGGGCTCCATCCACTAAGCAACACTGCCTCCTAAGCAAACTAGGAAGCCTCCATATCGCACTCCTAATTAATGCACTCATCCAAGTGGTCTTCTTACTCAGGGTCACCTTTCTGCTCCCATAAACCTTAGACTTGTACATCTATCTTGGCCCTATTTAGGTAATCAGCGCCACCTGGGTGAACCCTTGGCTATGTCTATACTTGTAAAGTTAAGTCGACTCTGTTAAGTCGACTTAACGGAGTGGCTACACTTTAAGTCGACTTAAGTCGATCTTGTTAAGTTAATTTAACAGTAGACATAGCCGTTCACACTGGCTTTAAATTGACTTAATAAGGTCGACTTAGCGCTATTCCCCGTCCACACTGGCTTTCAGTCGACTTAAGAAGTTGACTTAAGGCTTAAGTCGACCTTCAGAGATGGTGTTATTAAGTCGACTTAAGCTGTTATTAAGTCGACTTAAGGAAGCGCTTAAGTCGACTTAATAAAAGCCCAGTGTGGACATGGCTTTGTGTAGGTCAACTTAAGGACACTTAAGTCGACCTAAATTGCCAGTGTAGATGCACCCCTTTTGCCTCTGTAGAGTTGTAGTGAAATCACTGGAGCGCCACATAGCCACAGAAGCCCATTCATATGGAGTTCTCTTATTTTATATTTACACAGTGCCCATGATAATAGAATCTATATGTGGCATGGACCTCTGGATGCTATTTCCATTCAGTTTCTGATAAAAAGCTAGCCTGGTGGTGAAGCTAGAGATTTAGACTCAAGAGATTGGGGTTTAGCTCTGCTATAGGCACTCTGTTTGACCTTGGGTAAGTCACTTAATATCGCCAGGTCTTAGATGCTCATCTGTAGAATGGGACTAATAGCATGTTACTTTCTCTGTCTTGGTTATTTGGATTGTAAGCTCTTTGGGACAGAGACTGTTTTCCGCTACACAGCAGGACAGCACAGTAGACACTATTGTAATAGAACTGACACATTAATAATATCCCCAATAACTCTCAAACAGCTGAAGGGATTTTCCTAAAAAACTGACCTTTGGACTAAGTCTAAGCCTGGAAAGATTCAGCTCCAAAGGGACGTTTTCATAAAAACATTGGGCTCTAATGCAAATCACTACATAATCTGAATTAGAGCAGTTGCTTCAATAAAGTGAAAAAGATATGAAGTAAAATAAAAAGAATCATGACATTTTAAATTTAATACAATATGGATGTTTTAAAACCTTGGATAAAATATCACCAGCCATTCAGCTTTCCTTTTTTATGATATCATTACAGTTTGCAAATAAAGTTACCCCTTTATGTGTATTGCCTGAGCTTGCTTGTGCTATGTCTTCCACTAGACAGTTTTTACATAACAGCATTATTCTTTTTACTCCAGAGAAAGCTGTTAGGCAATGATTTTTCACTGGCAGATTTTGTTAATAATATCCACAGAAACATGCACATCCAAGAAATTTCACACTTCAAAACGGTCATGATGTATTTTTTCTTGTTACAATGTTTGCCTAATGCTAGACTTAGAAGCAAATATTTATCACTCTAGATATGCCGTACGACTTGCACAAATCACCATTATTAATCTAAATCACTTCAATTAAAATTGTCACAATTAAGATAATTAATACTATTTTGATTGATAAATAAGCCTTTTTTCTTTTATCTTGGCATTTGTTAATTACTTGCCTAATGTTGTAACTGATTGGGAGGGATACATTCCTGTTCTGAGGACATTGTGTGTTTGTCTGCTTTCCGTTTTACTAGTGATTGGCTGTGTCTTGCAAATAACAATATTCTTGGACCATATAATATAAAGTTTTGCAGCTGTCTATTTAATTGCTGGGGTACAGTGTGAATTGCCTTATATAGAAGAGGGTAAATATTATCTACTGTTTGATTTGAGATAAAATTCCAATATTATTTCATTCCCATATTTCTTCCTTTCCCTTCCCCTCTCCCATTTGTTAGACCACTGGTATCCACCACAGCACTCTATAATAGTGAGTAGAATGCGACAATATTGCAGGGGTTCCCTACAGCAGTGTTCTGCCTATACCATTGATCAAGACACAGGCACTAGCCAAGTAATGCAAGGTTGTTCTAATTCCCTGATTCATCTCCTCCTCCCCCTTCCGCTAGAAATAATAAACCGTGGTTCTCGAAATCAGACTGCAGTCTTCTGCAGTGAGACTAAGTAACTTTGATTGCTGAGTCACTCAAGGGACCCACATATATTACATTTCTGTTTGTATTTTGTGATCATATAAAATGCTTATTTTGATCCTATAAAACTATAAGCTCTAACTAAGCATTATTTTAAAATATATTCAGTTTGAAGATTCTACATGGGGCTCAGGGTCTCCAAATCATCATTCACTCTACGTTTACCAAACAATATTTCACTTTATGAGCCACTGAATTCTTACGTTCTTGGATCCTTTCTTTTTCATTCACAGGTCATTTCAGGGCTCATCAGTATTCTAATCTTGTACCTGCAACTGCTGAGAAAGTCAGAACTTGAAAAGACTAATTCCCCCACAATTTTTGCTTGTCAATAACTCACAGAAGTTTTTTTTTTTTTTGGATTTAGTAAATGATATGGAGGAAAATTGAAGATTAGATTATTTTCAGGTATGAATTAAGTCTATTTCTTAAGCAGCCAAGACGTCTCTCTATTTTGTATTATGAAATTCACCCTGTAACCTGCTGCAGCTTTTTATAAACATTTTTAAGAGTTTGAGCTATTTTAGTAGTATCTGATCAAAATGTATATTTCAACACAACTGCACCAACATGAAGTACTAGTGTTAATTTTGTTTAAGGAGTACCACCAATCCCTTCCCTCATTTGGTAAGGGTGTTATAACTGGGCCATGAACATTTTGCTCTAGTCTGAAACTTGACCAAATTTATTTCATGTATGCATGTAAAGATAGATACAGGTAAGGTGATTCCTGCATCTGCAGATTGTTGGGCATGTTATTAAACAGGTTTCAGTCCTTCAGGATGAAAATTGCTACTTCAAGGTCATTATAATAATTACCCTTTATTAGAGAAAAACTATACTTCTTGTTAACAGTGCAAATAGTGAATGAGAATGGATGATCCAGGTACACTTTCAAACTAGCTGATCCATAATAGTCTGGTTACAGTTCAAAGGGTAGGTCCACACTGGAGCCTTAGGTCGACTTAAGGACAGTTAAGTCAACCTACAGACCGCTGCGTCCACACTGGGTGCTTTTTGGATAGACTTAAGCGCTTCCTTTAGTCAACTTAATAACACCACCTCTTAAGGTCGACCTAAGTTTAAATCGACCTTATTAGGTCGATTTAAGCCAGTGTAGAAGTGGGATAGCCCTTAAGTGGACCTAACTGGCCTCCAGGCCCCCTCGCAAAGTTCCTGGCCACTTCTCCATCAAGCTAGCACCTGCCATTGTGTACGCAGGGCTGTGGAGTCTCTAAGTCGACTTAACAAGGTTGACTTTAAGTTGACTTAAAGTCAACCTTGGTTAAGTCGAGTTAACAGAGCCTCCAGTGTAGACGTACCCAAAGTGAATAAGACAATTTAAATAAAGATGCATAAGGAGAAAAATCAATCAAATCAGACAAGATGGTCCCTTCTAACCCTATGATGTTATGATTCTAAGAGCTGATCAGATGAAAAGGCCTGTGATCAGTCTAAAATACGAATGAACTTCTGCTGCAGCAAATCTCTTAAATTACCTTCTTCACAGCCATGTGAATCAGAGCTCATCAACCATCCATCCAATAGAGAAGTGATTTTTCCATCTACTTTATTTTTATTTTTGATCTGGCCAGTTCAGGTTATATTAACTGTGTTCAGATCACTGCCCAGGTAATCTAGCTTCTTGCTGAAGTAAATGGGAGAGTGATGCAGGCAGGCAAGGCACAAGCTCATGTCAAGTCCCCTCGGCCTCAGTGACTGCAGACAAATAATTAGTCTGGCTCACCAGTGTGTTAGTATTGTTAAAATAGGTATCAGATTTATAAAAATCTGTTTAGTGTTTAGATTTTCTGAATTGCTTGTGAGTTGTTTCATGCATTAACCTCATTTATAATATCTGTGTCCCTGTGACGGGGTGAGCCTACCCCGCACTAAAGAAGCCCAACAAACTCTATGGGCGGCAGAGGTCCCGCCCCTTAACCCCTGCTGGGCATGCTCAGATTGCTGCCCCAGTATAAAGCAGGGCAGCTCAGCTCAGTTGGGGCTGACCGGTGAGCAGGAAGGACCTCTGCTTGAAGCTCCTTCCCAGGAGCATGGCCAGCCCCAAGCAGCCGTAGAGGGAGATGCTGTGTGGGGATACCCGGAGCAGCCATCTTCTGACAAGCGCCCTGAGGCCAACCTGCAGACACGGACAGTGGCTGGTGAATTCCAGAGTCCCCAGAGGAGCAGCCACTGGCTCCCACACCAGGGGCAAGGAGGAACAGAATGGGACCGCGCAGGAGGACCACTCTCTGTCTGGGTAGAAAGCAGCTCAGGGGCCCGGGTTGTGGGGTCTGGGATGGAATAGCCAGAAGCGTGTTTCAGTCCAGATCTTTGCTGGCAGGGTGCCATAACCCCAGCACCCATACGGCCCTGGGCTGGGGCTCAGTGGAGCGGGAGGGCCTGAGCCCCCCCTACCTGAGCACCGTTCTCCCTCTTGCCATTAGGCTGTACAGCCCTGTGTCATAAGGGTTCGGGATAGCCTGCCTATTGACTTTGTGGCCGCTAGGCCAGACTGCCCTGACCTGAGGGCTATTTAGTAACTCAGAGGAGGGGAGCCTACAAAGTTGGGTTGATGCCCTCCACATTCATAACCCCCAGATTTCCCCACCTGGGGGTGCTGCAGAGGGCTCCCTCCCTGACATTCCCATTTTATAAGATAGTATTTAAGTGTTTGTTCTGAAACTGTAAAGCCGTACAGTCAAGATAGAGAGTGTGAAATACTAGTTCTCCACAAGAGGTGTCATCTTCTGCCTATCAAAAGAAGAACCATAGATACCAGACAAGCTATTGTGGAAGACCAGAGGAAAAAAGACTTTGTTGATAGCTTCCCCCACATGATCCATGAAGAGGAGATGTGCAGGTAGACTCCTCACATCAGCTTAAACTCAGGGGCAGGGAAAAAAAATCTCTGACTAGAAGAAACTGTATGACTTTATGCCGCTTGAACTCTGAGGGGCAAATATTTCTAAGCATAAGCAAGAGATCCCCAGTTAAAGGACACATAGGGTGCATCTACACTTGTGAATTAAGTCGACTTAAGCCTGCTTAAATCAACTTAATTTAATCTGCATCTACACTACAACTTCCTTAAGTCGACTTAAGCAGCTGCTTAAGTCAACTTAAGGAAATTTTAAGTCAACTTTATTAAACCTACTTTAAAGTTGACTTTACTGGCTAAGTCGACTTTATTAAGTCGACTCAGCCAGTGTAGACACAGATTAGCCCTAAATCAACTTTAAGTCAACTTAAAGAGCCCCAGGGCTCCCCCACTGAGAGCCCTGACAGGGTGGCTGGACACAGTCCTGCCCACCCTGCTCCTATACCCTGTCCCTGTTCTGCTCAACCTCCATTGTACCAGGGTACAATGGGGCAAATGCTGAGCCCCCTGCCACTTTGGAAGGGGTGCCCCCCTGCCACCATGGACCAATCCCAGGTCCACCTAGCCCCTAGAAGATGACTTAGGCATCCAGTGTGGATACTCTAAGTCAACTTAATTTTATAGTGTAGACATGCTAAGTCAACTTAACAAAGTTGACTTAAAGTTGATCTTGGCTAAGTCGACTTGACAGAACCCCCAGTGCAGATGTATCCCTGGAGTCTTTCATTGTAAGGCAGGTTTTCCAATCCTTTAATCATCCATGCGGCTCTTCATTTAACTCTCTCCAATTTAACAGCATGTCTTATCCTGTAAGTATTGCCTGCATTCTTTGCTGCTATATGTATCACATTTGGACACACTGATATGCATATTATTTGCTTGTCCCCAGCTTACCAAGACATCTAGAACATTCTCTATCTGTGATCTGTGCTCTTCATTATTTACCAATCTCATCAATTTTGTGTCATCTGCAAACTTCTTCAGTAATGGTTTTATGTTTTCTTCTCGTTCATTGAGAAAAATATGAAGTAGCATAGAACCAAGAACCAATCTTGACAGGACCCATTGGAAATACACCCACTTGATGATTTCTCCTTTACAGTTACATTTTGAGACCTATCAGTTGGCTATTTAAAAATCCATTTAAATGTGTTATGTTGATTTTGTATTGTTCAGGTTTCTGAATCAAAATGTTATACAGTACAAAGTTAAATGCCTTATATAAGACTAAGTATGGTACATCAACACTTATCAAGGAAATTTCTAATCTCATAAAAATCAAGTTTATTTAACAAGATATTTTTTCCATAAATCCATGTTAATTGGCATTAATTATGTTACCCTCCTCAAAATCTTTATTGATCAAGTCCTATCTCATCTGTTTCATTATTTTACTCAGGATCAGTGTCAGGCTGACAGGCCCATAACTACTCAGGTCATCCCATGTATTCTTTGTAAAAATAGGCACATTGATATTCTTCCCATCCTGTGGAATTTCCTCAATGTTCTAAGACTTTTTGAAAATCAGTATTAACAATCCACTGAGTTCCTTGGACAGCTCTTTTCTTTGGACAACTCTTGGATGTAAGTTCCTTAGACCTGCTGATTAAAAAATCTCTATCTTTAGTAGCTGCTATTTAATATCCTCCTGAGTTTCTGTTGGAATGGAAACTATTTCATCATCATCATATGCTATGGCTATATCATCTGGCTTTTCCCCAAATAGAGAAAATAAATATTTATTGCATACCTGTGTCTTTTCTGCATTATTATTGACAATCCTACCATTCTACCAGTGGAACAATACAATTGTTGGGATTCTGTTAATTCCTAATACACTTAAAAATTCATTTATTTGGTTATTGTTAACTTTTTTGGACTTTGAGGGCACTTTGTGTCATTTAGCTTCCCTTATCAATTTTCTACACTTCCTAGCTTCTAATTTATATTCATTACTATCAACTTCCCCTTTCTACCATTTATTATATATTGTTGGGTGTTTTACAGCTGCTTTTGCTTCTCTCTAAGCTCCTTCAGTTTTTTTTAAAGGCGTTTAGCCTTCTTTCTTAACTCTGGGATTGTGGATTTGGGGGCATTTAGTGCCATATTATTAAACAATTCCCAGGATCATTCACATTTCAATGATAAAATTCTTCCAGCCGATTTGACTCACAATTGTGTTTAGCTTTATGAAGTTGCCCTTTTTAAAAATATATTACTAGTCTAGACTATATTCTGTTTGCACATAACAAATGTAAGAAAGTCATGATGAATTATGCCTAAGCAACCAATAATTTTTAGTTCTGTGATCAATTCCATCTTACCTGTCAAGATGAGGTCTAATATTGAATTCTCCCATGTTAGCTGCACCACTTTTTGATTAAGAAATTGTCATGTGTAATATTCAGAACCTCTGACATTTTAGTAGTGGTGGCGTGAGAACTCCATCGTATGTCACTCAAACAGAAGTTCCTCCATGATCATGCTGCTTTTCCCCCTCTACACATGATTGATGAGCATGGAAGGAATCAGTCATCCTGTTCTCCAGTCTGATATTGTGGTCTATAGCAGACACCACTGGTACCCATTCTTGTGGTTTATCCGTTAGGACATTGATCCATAAATATTCAAGATTGTTTGCTTCTAAGTTGTTAGTGAAAGAATAATATCCTTTCTCACACAACGTGCCACTCTCCTTCCCCTTTTGCACACTCAGTCCTTCCTAAATAGGAATTTTTAACATTTCAATCATGCAAATTATCCCAACAGATTTCAATAACATCAATTAGATATACTGTATGCCCATAAATGAAAAATTCCAGTTCCTTTTAACTGTATATATACATTTTTTTTTTAAAAAAAAGGTTAGTCTCTTCACTTTACTTGGTACCTTGATTATTGTTGTTCTTAAAATCATGATTCAGTTCTAAATGTGTACTCAATTGTCCTGCCTTTTCACCCTCTCTTTTTGTTATTACCTCATGAGTCTAATCAGCCTGTACCCAAAGAGATTGGATACCCTTTTACTGAGATGGAGGCTATCCAAGCTATCCAGCTCTCTGTCCCCATAGACGGAGGGGCAATGTTCCACAAAATCTAATCCCTCTACTTTATAACACTTACTTCGCCAGCAGTCCACCTCCTGATTTCAGTGGGCTTTGGATCGCACTCCAGATGATTACTACAATTGGGGTTAAGGTTTTGGGGTTGGTTTTTTTTAGTAAATTTCAGTTAAATCTACTCCATTGGTTTCCAGACTTTTGCACAGGAGTGTCCCTTTGGAATGTGTTATTAAAGGCACACATCCACATCTGTCCCCACACACAATATCCTAGCAGAGCTTTGATTTCTTCTTTGCTTATTTTCCTTCTTCTCTCTGTTCCTGCTCCTTGGTTTTCTTCTCATCTGTAAGGGGGTGTAAACTACCCAGTGGCACTCAAAGGATTCAGGTTGCTAAAGAACTCACTCTGTGCATCTGGAGGATGGGACAGGAGCAATTTAGGATGAGACTAATCTGTGAAGGAAATGGGTGGCTACTTTAAAGGATGGGCTTCAGGACAGAAGGGAGAAGAAGGTGGCCCAACGGTAGAGGAGGTCTTGAAGTGGCTTTTGCAAAGATGCTCTGGTGAAGGATCAGCAGAGATGTGGAGCAAATTATGGCGATGAGTCTTGATAAATCATATGATCTGGACTTCCTGGGAGAAAAACCTTAAAGACTTTCAGCTGAGGAACAGAGCATGAGAAACTTATGAGAGAAGAAAGAGCAAGCCCAAGGAGAGAAGAAGTTGGCTTAAGTTTCTATTCTCAGTTTGAATGATTTGTTGAAGGATTCCAGGGGGGAAAACAGTGATTCCCTGGCCCTTAAAGAAGGGGGAAGCTTGAAAGACTGTGGAGTTTGGGAAGACAGTGAGCTTATGGAGCCTGAGAAGAGTACAGGTAGACACTGAGCTAAGGCAAGGGTTGTGGGAAGACTAGAGCTGGATTAAAACCCTGGGGGACCTGGGGCTGCCCACTCTTGTGGGTCCCCACCCCCTGAAACAGAGGTGGGCAGTCCAGCCCCTCAAGTGCTGGGTGGGGTGGAGTCTGGGGCCTGCAGCCTGGCCAACACTGAGGGAGGCTCCAGGGCTTGCAGCCCCGTGGTGCTGTAGGGGATGGTGGCCGGGGCCTGCAGCCTGGCTGACGTTGAGGGGGCTCTGGGGCCGAGGGACCTCCAGGGCTCCTCTGGGGGATTTGGCCCCTTCTGCCTCCTCCTCCTCCTCCCGCCCAGCGGGGCACCAGTCTGGCCCCCCACCAGGGCCGGATTAAAGGGGCCCTGGCCTGGGTTGCCCACTTTCAGGGTGCTACCTGGCACCCCTTGCATGGTCCAGAATGGTGGTGGGGTGGCCATGGCTCCCGGTGCTGGAGGGGGCCCATTCCACGCTGCAGGGGGGGCTGGGGCCAGAGGCTGCCCTCCATCTGCTGCTCTCCGAGCAAAGTTCTGGCCCGACCTGCTCCCAGCTGGCTGGTCTGGCTGAGGGTATGGCGGGCTGGAATGCTCGTGGAGCAGCAGAGGGAGGGCAGCCTCCCCCCGCCCCCCCGCAGCATTGAACTGACCCGCTCCAGCATCAGGGGCCACTGCTGCCCTGCCATCATTCTGGCCCGTGCAGGGGGGGGTGGAGATGCCCCAAAAGTGGGCAGTTTGGGCACCCCACAGATTCCCCCCCCATGGCACACCAGGGGCGTGGGGCTGAGACCCCCTCCTGGCATGTGTGGGGGTGAGCTGCAAGACCCGGGGTGGCATGTGATGCCTAAGGGAACACAAATGTGGTCTTGGTCTCCAGCTGCCAGTTACCTTTGCTACACCGCTGGCTACCATGCAGGATTCCAGCAGAATGGAAGATACAGGGAGGGCTAACTCTTTTGGGTAAATCCTTCTGTCCTTAGTCAGGCAAAACTATTCATGTTCCTCAGCCACATAACTGCACTAGTGCAAATTCCTATGGTGTAAAAATGTAGCTTTCCCGGGAGCCAAACCAATACAAATTGTGCTGAGGCAAGACACAGTTTACATTGGTGCAATGCATTGCTACCTCCCTGGTCAGCAAGTGTGATGTGTGTCCTTTGCCCACTCTACACAGGCCCTAGTCCATCACCTGCCTGAATCAGGAGTTTGGTCCACTATTGAAGGGATGACAGACACTGGGTGTTAAATTATGGAGGAGCAGAAGCTGCTTTTTAGAGCTTGCCACCTTCTTTTTATTAAGCAGAACAAACAGCTTACATAAAATCATAATAAGCATTCATGTACAAAAACATAGCAAAATACAGGAACATAACAAGGTCAAATACTCAATGTTTATCTATTACGCTCTCCATTTCCCACGCTCTCCCTGCCCAGTATGTTTACAGGTGGATAGCCTGTGATCATGCATCGAGGTCATCCAGGTGTGCCTGGACGTGCCGTCTCTGCATGAGCCACAGGCCATAAATCCCTACACTCTATGGCCACGATGGTGTACCTATCCCAGTATAAATGCTTCCATTGTGACCAAGGCCTGTAGATTTGCCTGAGGGCAAGGAGTCAATGTGGTGTGCACGCTGAGATGGGTACTGTGGTAGCATGTATCATCTTTCTTTTAGTTACAGGTAGCTGAAAACTTTGCACTTTTGAAATGTTGACAAAATTTCTCATTTAAAATTTAATAAATTGGGCGAAAAAAACATCATAACTTTTCAATAAATTCCACCCCCACCTCACTTTAAATGAACTGTAGAGGTAGTCAACATTTTGAGTGGAGTGGGGGGTGGGGGAAAAAACAGGCAAAATGTGAGGGGAAAGTCGTGATTTTCTCCTTGTATTTTTCAACCAGATCTAGTTTGATTTCATTGATCAAAGGGCCCAGGTATCTACTCTTTAAGGGTGCACCTACAATAATAAATTAAGTCGACTTAAGCATGCTTAAGTCGACTTAATTTACTCTGCATCCACACTGGCATTTCCTTAAGTCAACTTAAGCTGCTGCGTAAGTCAACTTAAGGAAATTCAAAGTCAACTTTATAACACCTCGTATAAAGTCGACTTTGAAGCTTAAGTCGACTTTTTAAGTTGACTTAAGCAGTGTGGACACCCTAAGTCAACTTAGTTGACTTCGGGCACGGGTCTCTTCTCGCCAGGATCACTCAGGTCCCGGCGAGAAGGGACCGTGGGGCTCCCTTCCATCCCGGCAAGAAGGAAGCCACGCACTTCCTTCTCCCCAGGACCTGCGCTCCAGCTGCTCAGCAGCCAGCAGCTGACGCGCGACTCTCCCGCTATTCCTCCTGGTTGGGACCACTCGGGTCCCGGGGAAGTTCTCCCCTGAGAAGTCCCAAGCAGAAGGGAGCCGAGTGATCCAGGGCAGAAGGGAGCTCCACCCTCCCTTCTCCCCTGGACCGCTCAGGGGTTTGCTGCCCCGGGGAGAGCCAGCCCCATGCGGGCTAGTCGACTGAACTAGTCGACTTAGAGAGTCCAGTGTAGACTCTCTGGCTATGTCTACACTGGGGAATTAAGGTCGACTTTAAAAAGTTGACTTTAATAAGTCGACTTTAAGTCAACCTTATTAAGTCGACTTAGAGAGTCCACTCTGGACTCCTAAGTCGACTTAAAGGGGGCCTTACTAAGTCAACTTAGACAGTCCACACTGGACTATCTAAGGCTATGTCTACACTTGCACTTTTAAGTCGACTTTAACTAAGTCGACTTAGTTAAGTCGATTTAGTTTGTCTACACTTAAAATTAAAGTCGACTTAAAGGGGAATTTACAAAGTCGACCTAGAGCGTCCACACTGGATGCTCTAGGTCGACTTTGTGGGGCTAGGGGGACCTTGGGCAGGTCCACGGTGGTGGGGGGCACCCCTTGTGTGCAATGGGACAAAGGGGGACAGGGACCCTGGCAGGGCAGAGCCCTGTGTGAGATGCTGTCTGGATTTAGGGAAGCATTTATGATATTATTTTCAATGGATATCTCATAAATGCTATAATCCATAGGAACTATGTCATGTTTGGTATCAATAGAAAGGTAGTAATTTGCTGGGAATGATTATATAGTTTATGTCTAGGAATTCTAATACTTTAACTTGTGTCATTCTGGAGGAATGCCTTAGACGGGAGGGTGTGAACAACCATTGTCTCCTTAATGTTTGGGAATTTTCCAGGTAGAATGGTCCCAGGGAGTATCCTGATGAGCCATTAAGGACATAAAGAATACAACCATTGTGTCCTTAATGGCTCATCAGGTTACTCCCTGGGACCATATCTCCTGGCAGACAAGGGACCATATCTCCTGGGGACAAGGGACCATGGGGCTTCCTTCTCGCCAGGACCTGACTTAAATAGTCGACTTAAGCCTCAAAGTTGAGTTTATAACAGGTGTTATAAAGTCGACTTTGAATTCCTTAAGTCGATTTAAGCAGCTGCTTAAGTTGACTTCATTTTCAAGTGTAGATGCACCCTCTAAGTTGAGTTAGTAAGGCCCACTTTAAATTGACTTAGGAGTCCTGTGTGGACTCTCTAAGTTGACTTAATGTCGACTTATTAAAGTCGACCTAAATTCCCCAGTGTGGACATAGCCCATGGTCCTAAGAAAAAATAAAACTTTAAAATGGATCGGTTTGCAGGATCAAAGACAGATGATCGTTCTAACATCAGGAGGACACCTGGGTGAAATTTTGACTCCACTGGAGTCAATACAAGTTTTACTATTGACTTTAATGGAGTAAGATTCCACACCCAATCTTTATCCATCATCACTGACCAACACACAGTGCAGTCAACAGTGCCTGGTTAAACTTAGAAACCTTCTCCAGAACTAATGTCTGGTATGCAGATAGATAACGTTTCACCTGTCTTGATTAGAGTCCAGAAGTCTTTATGCAACATAGGATAATGGGTCTGTCATGAAGCTCTTCATCTTTCCTATCATGGTTTTTTTTTTTCCCTCTTTTATCTTGTCGGTCCCTTCCAAGTCATCAACCATCTTTTGGACAACTTAGCAAGACAATTTTACTTTTTGAGTTCACCATCTGATAGCGCATTTATGGTAAGGTCAAATGTCCTGTCAATGCTTTGCTCATTATCTTAATTTATTGTAACTTCAGAGTTGTCTAGTAAGGTATCCGAAAGTCAAATGGCACACTGAAGCCGTGTTCTGCATAAAACCTTCTAACTCACTTAATGATCTTTGCTTGTCAATTTCTTAATTATAACACGTTTTAAAAACACTTCTGAAAGCTTCACCTCCCTATTTTCAAATCTTTCTTCAACAGTCCTCCCTTCTACTGTGATCACAGAGTTGTCTGGCAGTTTAAATCTAGTCACTTTTTGTGGACAACATCTGTGACTTCTTAGTTTGTGGCATCAATCTTCAGCTCTGATTTGGTTGAAAGTTTTGAAGTTGACATTCTTCTTGATTGCTTTACAGTATTTCTTTAACAATTCTCCATATTTTTGAGTTTCATGAAATTTGGAGCTTTGTGGACATTTCATATTGAGGCTCTTTCATGCTATAGACCAGAGGTTCCCAAACTGTGGCCCGTGGGGACTTTCAAAGTGGCCCATGGCTCCCTTCCTGCTGGCTGCAGAAGGGAACTATTGTCTCAGGACACAGGTGAAGCGTGTTTCTGCAGGGCTAAAAGATCGGTGTAGGCTCCTTGCTGTAGCCGAAAGAATGGGAGATCAGCGCTCCCCTCCCCCGGACTGCAGTAGGGAGCACAGCAAAGCACTCCGCTTAGGTCCATAGGCCCTAGGGTCCCTGCTGGAGCCAGAGAGAGAGGAGCACTGATCTTCTGTCCCAATGGATGCAGAAGGGAGCCACTGCCTAGGGACTGACGTGGAATACACAGGGCTATAGGATGTGTGCAGTTTCCCTACTGCAGCCAGGGAAATGGGAGATCAGCAGAGGCAGACTGCTTTTGTGTGTGGGGAGGGGTGGTGTGTGTGTGTGTGGGGGGGGGAAGGCTGCTGGCAGAACCTGGTGGCACCTCAAGGCTGTGAAAATCGTATCTGTGGCCGTTGAGCCAAAAATGTTGGGAACCACTGCTATAAACTGTGTGCTCCAGTGGACAGGGACTGGAGCTGTAGTCAAGAGATTTGACTCCTATTCTTCATCCTGTCACTGACCAGCAACTTGACACTGGAAATCTATGTACACCCCTAAAAAGTGGGGTGATTATATTGATTTTCTTTGTAAAGCATTAAGACTGATATAAAGAACTACATAAGAACTAAATATACTGGCTATGTCTACACTACAAAAAGTTAGCTCAACTTTGTTAAATCAACCTAATAAGTTAGTGCTTCCCCTGAACGGGGACTTAGTAATTCGACCTTACTGCCCTTAGGTCGACCTAATAAAGTGGACTTAAGCGTCCACACTGTGTGTAGGTCCACCTAAGGAGTTGACCTAAGGGTTAGGTCGACCTAACCGACGGTTCTTATTAAGTCGACCTAACCTTAAGGAATTTCTCAAGTCGACTTAATGAAAACCTGGTGTGTACAGGGATTAAGTTAGGTTGATTTAAGCCTCCTTAAGTCAACCTAACTTGCAAGTGTAAACACAGCCACTTATATTAATGTAAAAGACATTTACATGCTTGATTGAGTCATGATGAAAGGAGATACTTCATTATTTATGGGGATGGAGCTGGCTTTACAGGTATTCAGAACAAACATTGCTTGACGACAGTCTGTTGTGCATGCTCTTCATCTCAAGTAAGATTTAATCTAGTTTCACTTCAGTTTCAAAAGATCTGTGATCTGCTGTGCTCAGATTTCCTCATGACATTCTTTTTATTAATTACTGAGTAAAAGAAAGTGTTAACAATAGAGCTAGAGGAAAAATTTCCATCCAAACTTTTTTTTAAACAGAAAATTTGGCTTTTTACAAAATGAAAATTTACACAGATGGTGTGTTTTCCTCCAAAAAAAAAATCCAGTTTTTAGTTGGGAAATGAAACACTCCAAGGCCAAAACAGGTGTTTTTGTTTTGTTTTTTTGTTATGGTACTTTTTGGCTAAAATTTTTTGTTCGTATTTCAGCAGTTAGAGATCTTGTTTTCTAGAGCGATTTTTGATTAAAACATTTTCTGGCCAGTTCTAATTAATATAATTTATCTTCTACTTTCACTATTTCCCTAGAATTATGTTGCCCAATACCAAGTTATTCCTTGTTTTCTTTCTTCTACCTTATTGCCAGTATCAGCACCGAGTCTTCCCTTAATGATGACATATGTTCCTCACTCATTCAGAATATGATCTAACTCTTTACATAGAGCATCTGTTTATTTATCTAGGGGACATGTGGCTGGAACAGAAACGTGAATGAGCTCCAGGAAAGGCCATTTTTAAATATGAAAATGGATTAATACTGGTGTAGCCAAAATCCTTCCAACTCCTAATTTGATTACTAGTCACAGAATACTCTGAGGCAGTCTCAATGTAATTAATATAAACATTTTTTTTCCACTGGACAAATGTTGTCCTAAGACAACTGATGTACTAAACAGAAACAGATCTGCAGTATGAAAAAGAATGTACGTTATTGCAAGCTTCTCTTTAAGGATCCCATCCTGTGAGTCCTTAATTATTACTGATACATAGCAGGTTGGCATTGTGCTTGATGATGATTCCTTTGCATGTACCAGATATATGGATGTTGCAATATCATGCAGATTTCACCACAGTTTCTAATTATTTTATGATATTACATTGTTAATATATATGTGTACTGATTATTACGTGTATTTTATATATAAATGTGAAATTTAATGATACTTTAATGTTTTAATAACAGTTAATGTAAATACTTTGATAGAGACTGATATGAGACCAAATAACTTTCTTGGGAAAGAATTGAGTTTTTTGCCTTGATGTAGAAATCAAAATTTTAAAGGCCATCAATAATAGTAATTTTCGCAGTGTATTTCACTTTGCTCACTGCTTAAATCAGCTGATATTATGCAGTTTTCCAAGACAAAGGCAAAATCAGTCTTCTAATGAGGAAAAGAAAAGCATTTATTTATTTGTCTGAAGTATGTGTAGCTTGGAGAGTTAGTGCTGAAGAATAGAACATTTAGCTAGCACGGAATGATGCCAAGACCTTTTGCAGTCCTTTGAAATATATACACACATAATTCTTCTGACTTCAGGCAGGTAGGATAGAGCCCTAAATATGAAACATCCTCCTACTGCCACGGCCGTTCAGCGTACAATATCATCATTTCACTGCATCATAATACCAGAACTCTTTGTTAACATGCCAGGTTAAAAAAAACCCACTTTTCTGTCTAAAATATTGCTAATCATCATTATTACAGGGAACATCTAAGATCACTAAAACTGAAAGATTAGAGGGGGAAAAAGACATTTTCGCTATTTTTTTCATGGTTTATGTTATGCATGTGACAGCATTTTGTATATAGTCCATCTCACTATATCTTCTGTCACATGAGTCAGTTTATCTTGCAGTTTCTCCCAGAGGAAGAAGGGAGAGAAAATACATTTTTGAAAAATGTGACTGTAAAAACTAGAAATCTTGCCAAAGGGGCAGGGGCAGCAGCAATACTAGAAACTACTTTGATCTAAATTCTGATATGCTGATGTTCCTTTAAATATGAAAATCTTCATTGTTATATTCACAACACTTCCTGTACCATAAGACAGAGTGAAAAGACTTAAAGACATGAAATTCTTCAACCACATTTTTCCTTTTTTCTCATTACTCTTCATTTTCACCTCTCTTCATTAATAATATTGCTCCACAATTTTCCCATCGTATCTGAAGCACCTCAGGCGGGATTCTAAACTCTCCAGATATCACTTTATTGATCCTCTGGTGCAGCAATGCCATGGTGATAAGTGTGGTACAGATACCTAGGGAGAAAGAGAGATAAAACCCCCGTAAACCAACAGGAGAGAACAACAGACAGTTTTTCTCCTAGGGCACGTCCACACTGGAGCCTTAGGTCGACTTAAGGAAGGTTAAGTTGACCGATAGACCACCGCATCCATACTGGGCGCTTATTAAGTCGACTTAAGCACTTCCTTAAGTCAACTTAATAACACCACCTCTGAAGGTCGACTTAACACTTAAATTGACCTTATTAAGTCAACTTAGCCAGTATAGATGGGGAGTGTCCTTAAGTCCACCTAATTGGCCTGCAGGCCCCGATGTAATGTGGGACAGCTACCCACAATGCGCCACTCCTCCGTCGACCTACCACCTGCCAGTGTGGACGCTGGCAGTCGACTGCAGTGTTCAGTGTGGACTCTCTAAGTCGACTTAACAAAGTCAACTTTAAGTCGACTTAAAATCGACCTTGTTGACTTAACAGAGCCTCTAGTGTAGCCGTACTCCTAGATGGCACAAAGCATTAACTTGAATTAAGGCTACATTCATGCAAAACTTCAGTGAGGGAGAGGACAACCGAAGTTAGGAAATAGTTTTGTGTGTGAATAAGGCTTGGTCTACACTTAGAACTTAGATCAATATAGTTACATTAGACAGGAGTGTGAAAAAAATCACCTAACCCCTAGTGGAGACCGTTATGTTGACAAAGGAATGCTTCCATCAACATAGCTAGCGCTATTTAGGGGGGTGGTGTTCCTACAGTAGGGCATCTTCTGAGGCACAAGGTTGATAGAATGGAGTCTTCTTTCTCCAAAGGGCCCATGCAGTATGGACAGTAGCAGTGTAAGCGTCTCCATCGCACAGTGCCAGTGAGCTTCAGAGAGACTGGCCAGGTCAGAGGTCAGTTTAGGCTCCATGCTCAGCGTAGTTCTTGGCCTCTTGGTTGGTGACAAGTCTGCCAAAAGTGTCATGAGGGAGCAGGACAGGTTGTGATGAGGAGTCTTGTCCTTTGGACTGAAACCAGCAAACTCTTTCATCTAAGTATTTTTAAATACCTGCAACATGAGTGGGGTTCCCCTCCCCTTCCCCCCCTTTTTAATGTTTGGGTTCCAGGATTTTTTGAACAATTTGAACATAGTTACTTTAAAAAGTCAGCTTGGTGGACAGATTGTTTCCTATAACAGCTCCCTGGGATGACCGGCAGGTGAATGTATACTTCTTGTCCTTTTCTGTTTCAGTTCTCTTTGGCTATGTCTACATTTACCAAAGTTGGTTCGAATTAGTTAAATCGAACTAACTAATTCGAACTAATTTTAGTTAGTTCGAATTAACTTAATTTGAACTACCAAATTTTAGTAAGCATGGCACTTGCTTAGTTCGAATTAGTCAGTTGCATTAAGCTCAATGTGCCGGTTAGTTCGAATTAACATGGCCACATTGACTTAATTCGAACTAACTAGTTTGAATTAAGGGTTAGTTCGAAAGGTATAATTGAATTTATTAGTTCAAATTAAGGAAGCCCTTAATTCGAACTAATGAAAGCCTAGTGTGGCCAAGGCTTAAGTTAGTTTGAATTAAGCTTCCTTAATTCAAACTAACTTGCCAGTGTAGACATAGCCTTTGATTGTTATTTAAAATGTGCTTCTTGGGTGTGGAGCTGAGGAAAACGATTGAGATATTCTCTATAGAAATGACTGTTTAATAGACATCTGGATGCTCGCATTTTGAGAAGGTTATAAGCAGGACCCTTACTGATATGAGATCATACCAGATCTATATTATGCAGAATTCTGAAGTCTGTAAACATTTGGAAGTATTTGTTCTTATAGAAGAGGGTGAGTCCATTAATTACCTATATTGGAGTGCCAAGGAGTTTATTTTATTAAACTTTCCTGTATATAAAACAGCGCCTGGAGTGTTCTCTAAGTGTATGTACAAAACAGTTATAAAGTCACATATATTAATGAAGGACCTGCACTCATAAACCTTCTGTACACAGATGTCCACTAGATTCCAAAAGGAGTTATGTGGGCAGAGGCTTGTAGGATCGGGTCCAACCTACCACAGTGCCAATTAATGTTATTGGGAGGTCATCAATAACTGGTGCTATGATATAATCTGAAAGGATCTTTTTCATAGCATTCCAAAACTAATGCTGTACTGTTACTTTTGTGAAGCAAAGTTATTCAGCGGAAGCCATTGTAAAGAAAAGATTTCCTGCTTTAATCTCTGCGTCTAGAATCGATTCTTGGTGCAGAGTTGGTTCCTGAGAACTAGGCATTGTTAGTTGGGCTGAGATCTCTGAAAGAGCGGAGAGCCTGCATGTAGTTTGTGACCATCTCTGTTCATGGACAGATGTATGCAGTGTAAATATACAAATTATACTCAGAAAATACCACAACTCTGTGTCCCTGATTTCTCCTACTATTGGAAATTGACCTGCAAGACCTTGAAAGCTGCTACAGCTGGATAGCGAGGTCCCAACAATAGAAAACTTTCCAACCATTAACCTCCAAACTATAAGGATATGAGAATAAAATATATCAACTCCCAGGTGCTAGTTTATCCATCTGGGATGGATTAAGCATGTCTCTTACTTTCTGTCACAATCACAATGCAGTTTGAACTGTTTTAGTCTCAGCTTTTTGGAACTCTCCCCCTCTTATTTGTTTCTCTGATCCTCATCTATAATTTTAAATCTCACTATTTTATCCCCCTAAGAACCACGAGTTGTGGGCTTGTTTTTAATATTGATCGTTGCTTGTTTTGGTGCTGTATCTTTCTGTGATGCTTTCTCAGCACTTTCGATCAAAGGCATAATATAAATGAATGAAATGTAATGTGCTCATTCCTTATTATTATAGACTGATATGAGAAAACGAAAATCTTATGTTTCGTCCTCGCTTTAATCAAGAAACTAAGAATGCTTATGAGCACTATATATCTCTTTTAATTTGTTCAGAAGAAAAATATGGCTGGCTGGGGGCGGAGGGGATATATATCATTTCCTCTTACCAGTGTTCTTTCTAATCTTAATAAATGATACTGAATAAAGTGGCAACATGGATGCATTTGAAACTGCTAAATGCTGGTTGTCACATGCACCATTGCCAGGCTGCCTAAAAAGACAACGAATAGCATTTCTGTGGGATTTTCCTCCCTCTCCCTCAGATCAAAAGGACAGCAGCAAAGCAATGTGATCTGCTGTTTGTGCAGCAAATATGTCATGAGAGGGAAGGAGGGCATACACATGAGAACATCTGCTCCAAGAAGTCATTTAATTAATCATTTAGGCCCTGAGTCAAAGAGGTGCTTAAGCACACGCCTAACTTTAAGCATGAGAGTAGTGCCAGTGGCTATGTCTACACTTGTAAATTTAGGTTGACTTTAGCTAAGTCGACTTAACATGTCTACACCTAAATTTAAAGTCGACTTGGGGGGAACTTACAAAGTCGACCTAGAGCGTCCTCAGTTGACGCCTAGGTCGACTTCTAGGAGCTAGGGGGACCTTGGGCAGGCCCACGGTGGCGGGGGGGGCACCCCTTGCCCACTGCTAGGTGGCTCAGCCTTTGCCCCATTGTACCTGGGTACAATGGGGCAAAGGGGGACAGGGACACTGGCAGGGCATAGGGGCAGGGTGGGCAGGGCTCTGCCTTGCCCTTTGGGGGGGCATGCCAGGCTCTCCCTGTGCCACCCCCCTGGCAGGGAGTGGGGGAGTCCTGGAGTAGCCCTAAGTCGATTTAGGGCTACTCCAGGTCTACACTGGCTTGTCGACTTTAAAAAGTCGACTTAAGCCTAAAGTTGAACTAAAAGTAAGTTTAATAAAGTCGACTTAATTTTCATTAAGTCAACTTTATTTTCCTTAAGTCAACTTAAGGAAACTGTAGTGTAGACGCAGAGTAGCTTAAGTCAACTTAATTTACAAGTGTAGACGCACCCAGTGAGTCTTGGGAGTCAAGCGCTGATCCTGATTTGCTCCTGGAGCAGTACAGCTATCCACTACCTCTTGCAAAGCCACAAAGGAGCCCTTGGGGCCGGATTCTAATACCAATGAAGTCCACAGGAGTCTTGCCACTGAGTTCAGTGGGAGCTGGATCAATTTTTATGGTCAGATTGCAGTAGCGTAGCGACAGGGAGGGCAGAGGGGGACCAAGACCCTGGGTGCTGGGCTGCAGGGGGGTGCTGGGACAGGGGAACTGCAAGGCGTGGGGTGATGTGGGGCACCCAGGGGAGCATAAATGTGGGCTTGACCCCCGAGTGCTGGACATCCTCACTACACCACTGTCAGATTGTGCACTTCTTTCTCACACTAGTGAGCAGTTACTCGCACGAGTCATCTCACTGGTGTCAGAGAGACTACTCACATGAATTCAAAAGGAGGGGGTTGCAATTTGCCCCTTTGTGTCTTTCTAATAGAAAGTAAATTATTTTTTTGACACTCAGACTTTAGGCACAAACCCCTCCCGTTATTCACTTATTGCTCATTCTGCTTCCATTCCTTCCTGCAGCAGCGTATATTTCTGTGTTTCCTTTCGAGGAGGCGCATCACAGAGAACTATTTGCCAGCCCTGTTTAAAAGTGAAGGGGAGGGGGGAGGGCATGACTCCTGATTGGTTTAATCTGCTGTTTGTTTCAATTACAGGTGTATCATTCATTCACAGCTACCTCTTGTGCCCTTTGCATGATGACTTGTTGCCAACATAAAACTATTTGTCAATCCAGCTTTTTAATAACACACAAAAAATTATTCTTTGTTCCGTCTGTGCAGAGCCCCACCTTGTCCCAAGCATCCGAGGCTGGCACAAACGGGAAAGAAACAGCCCACTGTTGTTCTAGGCCGACAGCCAAAACAACCTGTGCAAGTTTGCACTGGAAATAGTTTTCATAGGCAGAGGGTCTGTCTTCAGCTAAGTTGAAAACTAGTTGCTAGCCACTCTACCTGCCAGTTTTACTGAGTCACTTTCCTGTTATCCCTCTGCTACCCTAGCGCCACCCACATTTTGATGGAAAAAATAATCTCACAGTTGCCCCTTCTTATCACTTGTGGCATAATGAAGCCTACATCTTCTTGTGAAAACATCAGTCCTAACTTCTCTCTGGGCCCCATCCTGTCCACCATCACTTCTGGCAGTCAGGGGACTCTTTTAAGAGAGAGATTGTGGGATCTGGCCTTTACCTTTCTTTCTTTCTTTCTTTCTTTCTTTCTTTCTTTCTTTCTTTCTT
>ML685781.1:6277843-6359766 GCA_007922175.1 Pelusios castaneus
CTTTCTTTCTTTCTTTCTTTCTTTCTTTCTTTCTTTCTTTCTTTCTTTCTTTCTTTCAGCCTGCTGGCAGAACTTCACCCAAACTTTTTTAATCGTCTTGCTACTCTTCTCTGGGCCTTTTCTATTGCTTCTGTGGGCCAGATTCAGCCCTGGGCACTGCTCCACTTCAGTTAACTGTATTGATTACAACAGGACTTTTAATAATTCAGGATGGAATTTTGGCCCCATTGAAGTCAGCATAATTTTTGCCCATGATGTCAATGGGACCAGATTGTGTGCCTAATGTCGGCCACAATAGTCTCTCCAATGTGATAATACATACCGATTCTCTTCTATGCCACTAATGACAATATCCCTTTTACCTTCTGAACCAAGATCAGTCATTCATTCTGCCAATGGTTTGTTTTCCGAGGTGGTCTCCTGTTCTCCCTGCATATTGATGATGTAATGCCAACTGTCATGGCCTTTCATTTCAAGTGAGACTCACTAAGCCTGTGTCCTCCATTTCCCTCATCAATCTAAATCTCTCTGGATTCTACCACTTTACTTTACAGAGGGACAAAATCAAGAATCTGGAATCTGATCTTTCACCTAGAGGAAGAGGTGGGGAGGGCTGTTTGGGGCGGGTACAAGGGAGGCAAGCAGGGGCACAGCCCCCCCCAATAATTGGCTCCCCCAGCCCATAGGACCCCAGCAGTGAAAGCACCAGCTCCTTTGGCCCAACGGGGATAGCGTGAGCTACTCCAGCCGTGGCATCCTGGCAGGGGCACAGAACATGTCCCCCCAAAACCAATGGAATTTAAATTCCAGCTCACACATCTGGATTTGAATTTCTGGATGAGAACCCACCCCTTCTATTTTGGTTCTGGGTCAGATGCCAAATCAGAAGAAGACTATTTTCTGGTTACAGTTCAGATGTGCCCCAAGATGACACAAATCTCTCAAACAACTGATGTAATGGGATTTTTGCCTTTTTTGGGCTGCAGTTGCACAAGAGTTTGGTGCCATTGTATGCCATCATGAATAGCGCTCAGAATAAGTCACAGAGGTCACAGAAACCGTGATTTCCAGTGACCTTCCGTGAAGTTCCCCATGACTTTCCACTTCTGTGCATGCTGGGCCTCTCAGCATAGGTAGAATTGGAACTCTTCTAGCACTAGGACCCAGGAGGCAGCATCCAACTGCCCAGCCATCAGGTGGGAGAGTCCCCCAGGTGAGTGTCACTGTCGGCTCTGAGAGGTGCATGAGCAGTGTAAAGGTTCCATTTTGTAAAACTTCATTGTTAAAAATTATACAGTTTTTGTGCCTATGACAATACCACCGTTGTATTTGTTTTTACCAGGACTGTTCTGTGATTTTTGCCTAATTTTCCATGACAAATTCATAACCCTAATCATGAACCTTATAGCCCATACTCACCCTCAAACCAGAATCCCAATTCATGCTCAAGCCAAACTTAATTCAGAGCTGAAAACCACCTTTTTGACCCCCGGCTACATTTTCCTTATACTGTTTCCTAGTTCCTTTAATTTAGAATCTTCTGCAAATTTGGATTCCCTCCTAGAATCAAATTCATATAAACTATTTATGAACAGAGTGCAAAATATTACCAGTGTTTCTCCCATGGTAATATTCCGCACATACCTTCCTTCTCCCTGACCAATGACATGCTGCTGTTAATATGTGCTATGGTTACCTAACTCAATCCTTAACATTCAAAATGATTCCCTTTTACTTACTAACCATATATTTTAATTTTCTGTTCAGTGAACCATCAAGTGCCTTTTGTAAAGACAAGTAAATGAATACATCTGCTTTCTGAATGCCCTTTAAAATAATACCACCCGTCTTGTCAGATGTGATTTATACTTTGTAAAAGAACAAAGACAACTTTTAAATGGACTGATATTTTCTCACATACTCTTACTTGTTCTTTATTAATGTCTCCAGGATCTCACATAACCAGAAGTCAGATAGACTAAATCTCCAATGGCCGTATCCTGCAAGCCCTTGAAAATCTTCAGCTCCAATTAAAGTAAATGGGATTTGAGGAGCTGTAGCAGTTTGCAGAAGGAGCTCTATACTTTACAAAGCTGAGTCCTGGTTTTCAGTCTCTTCCATAATTATTTTCTCCAAAAAGGAGCTCAAAATCTGTTTTGGGTCCATTGACTTACTTAACAGGCCAGGCCTCTATCCAGCAAATTGTTTAAGCAGATGCATAATTTTAAGTTATTGAACTATTTACATGTTCAAACCATGTATGTATTTAAGCACTGGATCAGGGCCTATACTAGGCTCTAACTAACCAAGACCAGCGTTCCATTTTCAGTTCCTGGGCAAGAAGTGACAAGTTATATAAACCCAAAGCAAGCCCAGTGAAAGTGCAATGCAAAAGCATAAAACAGGTTGCCTGTCACAGATGACTGAGGAAGCTTTTACAGGTTTCATGGAAAGATACATGAAAGAGAAAGGGAGCTGATGGAGCAGGACATATTAGAAAATATTATCAAACAAAGAAAGGTCAGGTGATTGGGACATGTACATCATATGAAAAACGGGAGATATGATAAACAGGCACTGGACTGGATACACAAGGATGGGAAGAGAAAGTGAGAAAGAGTCAGAAAGAACTGGCAGAAAAGAGTGATGAAGGATAGTGAATGCACCAGCATCAACTGTGAAAGAGGACTACAATGAATGTAATCAGTGGAAGAACTGGACTGCCCAGTGTCAGAGGTTCAGGAGGAAGAAGTCTAAAGCGAGGCCCTATGAGTATAATGCTGTTTCTCTTCTCCCTCTGAACTGATATCTGACTAACTCAAACACAAACAAGACAATTTGGAAAACATAAAAGCAAGATCATAAAGCTATTAAATAGCAGAGAGAAAACACAGGGAAGATTTCTACACAATGAGATCAGAGAACATGAGGGACTATCATCAAACCACATAAAATCCCCCAGTTGATACCATTATCAAACTTGTCCCTGGAGAGGGCAGACAGATAGGAGGTGATATATATACTTATTGAATCAAAGGAAGAAAAATGAAAACGAGTCATCAAGCTTTATGGGCCTGACCTAAAGACCAAGTAGTAATCAAACCCTCCACTAATTTCAGTGGACTTTGAATCAGGTCCAAATCACATAAACTCTCAGGGCCACGTGCTACCATTGATCGGCACATGAAAGACCTGTTGACATCAGTGCAGAATGTTATTCACAATTTATGGCCTGCAGTCTTTGCCCAGGAAAATGCTCGCTGAAGTCAGTGGAGTGAACAGGGCCCAGTGACGCATGTCACACCAAAGACTGCACTCTTGAATAGTCTGACAGATGTTCTCAATCTCTTCTACATTGGAACTCCCCCTCTCTTTCCTTTTCCCAGCTGGGCTCTAGCTACCGCCCACTCTTGCACTCCATAGGGAAAGAGCAGCATGGTCCCACCTTGTTTACAGTCCCCACTTGAGGAACCCCTGGTCCAATAGCTTTACAATGGTGGAAGCAGTAGATGGGACACAACCTCCCTCCCCTCCTGGAAGAATTTAAAAGTGAGCCTATGTAACCTTCAGGTGGGCTAAATTCATTTAATTGCCCTTCTCCAGTGCCCCACAGAAATCAATCCCAATCCCTGTGAGGGAGCAGCTGGAGACCCAGGATCCAGTCTGTACAGGACTCACAGCGAAGCTTGCCCAGAGCTACACTCCCACATTAAAATACTACTACAATAAACATAACAATGAACTTTATTAACTACTAACTAAATGAACCTTATCCTAAGAAAACAAAATACAATTAACCAAGAACAATCCCTCTAGAAAACCCCGCAGGAAAGATACCCAAGAGTCCCAATGTCCCGGTGGAGTTCACCCAACTCTCAGCTACAGTCTCTGTTCCAGTGTACAAGCTTGAGTGGCAAGAAATAACTGTCCTCGTCTTCCTTTGCTGGAATCCTCTGTAGCATTACATGCAGGCTTTTCCTTCTCCTTTGCAACCAGCCCTCAGTCCCATATGCATGTCTGCAGGGTCTGTTGCAAATGACTCCATTAGAGGGAGAAAACATCTTGTTCACTCCTGGCTCAGCTTCTCTCCAGAAAACTGAGCACATGGTCTCCTTTCAAGGCAGCTCTAGCCAGCTGTCTGCACAGACTGCTGCTCTCATGTGATCTGACTGACCACACCAGGACACACCAGCAGGGTACACTGTGGAGCATGCTCAAAATGCTACCACTCCCTGCTTCCAAAAATTTCCAGTTGTGGGTCGCTAATCTGCCGAGCAACAGTAACCCACCCTCAGCAGGTCTCCCAGAGATAGCCTTTTCAGGCATATGGGCTACACCTACTACTCAGTTTATTAGTAAGGGGATTTTCATACTGTAAGTTGTGAGGGTCTCCAAAACTTGCCAGGGAGATGACAGAGGGTTCCTTATACATGGTAGCATGTTTATATGAGGGTCTTCAGGGCAGGTCCTCTCAAAATGTGGTGCCAGGGACATTTGCCAAGGTTATCACTTAGGTCTTGTCTACTCTAAAAGTTGCACTGTTTTAACTATACTAGTGTAATTAAAGCGGTACAATGCCTTAGTGTGGACACAGTTATATAAATATAAAGGTGTTAGCTACAGGATAGCTATTCATATGCTATTTCTTTCTTTCTTTCTTTTTTTTTTTTTTTTTTTAATAAAAGGTTTAACTGTGACTAAATATAAATGAATGTTGGTCCTGGAGAAAAACTGGCTGATGCCACATTTTAGTTACATTTCAAATACAGAAACTAATGTAAAATTACTATGAAATTATCATCAATTTACTAAAAATAAAGTGTTATTTGTAAACAGTTATTCCTAGCTGATAGGAAGCTAACAGAAATTCAATCTAACCTTTTCTGTTTTATTCTCTTTTTCTTTCCTTCCCCTTGTTTTTAAAGAAGAGAGGTGGTGATTAAAAATGC
The DNA here is from genome assembly GCA_007922175.1 of Pelusios castaneus. Classification (NCBI taxonomy): domain Eukaryota; kingdom Metazoa; phylum Chordata; order Testudines; family Pelomedusidae; genus Pelusios; species Pelusios castaneus. The sequence continues at coordinate 6,282,793 of ML685781.1, forward strand.
AGAAGTACAAAGAAAGAGTCTGATTCCTGCAGTCCTTGCTAAGAAAAAACTCTCCTTATACCCACACTGCCAAAGTGTAGGTTGTGGCAGCGGATCCTAGACTGGAAAAATAAAAAGTCTCATTCATTTCAATACAATGTTTTTATTTAAAAAAATGTAAAGTCGAAGGTACTAATGGGTATGAATTTTTTAAAAGATGTTATTACTGACACTGCAAACTCAAGAAGAAGATAAAGAAATATCAATTCACTAATATAGAGACTGTGTCAGCCCGGACATTAGCAAAAAAAAGCCTTATGAAAACTTCACATGCAATTTGGGAGGTAAACAGGAAAATTTTTCTGGCATTGGTTGGAGTGTTGGATGCAGTGGGGTAAAATATAGGCTACTGTAGTTAAAGGAACTGTTCCAGGACAATGAAGATCTAGGTTATATTCCCTGTTCTTTTCCAGTGTGATCATGGACAAATCATTTAAGCTTAAGGGCTTTGCTCAATAGGGAGGAACTTAAGCATATGCCTCTTAAATGCTTTGTTGAATCAGGGTTTATATCACTCTGTGCCTCAGTTTCCATACTTGTAAAATAGAGATAATAATATTACCTCTATCTGAAAAGGGCATTGTCAGGGTACACTCATTAATTTTCAGGAAGAACTCAGATACTTTGATAATCAATGTCATAGAAATATATTTAAAACTATGGTGAGGTTTGATCTCTCAAAGCAAAAGCAAGTCAAAGGCAATCCAGCTCATGACTTCTATCAACAAAGAGCCTGGAAAGAAAATGACAGAAATCTGGATTAAACTGACAGTAAAAAACACATTAATTACAATTATTAATAATGTCTTATGGTAGTACCTAGAGGATCCATTGCTCTAGATATGTAAAATACAGTAAAAGATAGTTCCTGCCCTTAGCTATTTTACAATCTAGACAGGACAGACAATGGGTGGGAGGCAAAAAGTATTATTCGCATTTTAAAAATTGGAGACTGAGGTAGAGACAGATAAATGACCCCTTCAAGGTCACACAGGAATTGTGTGTCAGAGCTAGGAAATACGCCCAGAAATCTTGAGCATGACAGGTTGAAAAACAGGAATAATTATTCAAAAAATGTTCATACCAAAATTGCATGCAGTGTTGTAGCCATGCTGGTCCCAGGATAAACGGACAAGGTGGCTGATATAATAGATTTTATTGCTGGCGAGAGAGACAAGCTTTTGAGGTTATACAGAGTGGAAGAAGAGCTCTGTGTAAGCTGGGAAGTGCGTCTCCTTCACCCACAAAAGTTGGTTCAATAAAAGATAATACCCCCTGCAAATTTTTTTTAAAAAAAAACTCAACGTTTTTAAAACTGAGCTCCAGTCCGGGGCTTTAATTATGAGACCATCTTTACTTTGCCATGCCTCAAATATTACATATGTTCACAATCCACACAAATGCAGGACAATGAAAGGCACTTTGAATGTTATTCATTCCCTACGGGCCCAACTTTTAATGGTGTAGAATCAGGCATTATAGGGATGACCTCCCTGCTTCCCTAGAATCACTGGGAATTTTGCCATTGATTTGGACAAGGCTGGATTTCACCCTTGGCTCCTTTGGTGGTACCTAATACAAACTGAACAGAAAACCAGTACATGGGCAATGAATTCTACACTTTTTAGTACAAAGGGGTTTACTTTTGATGGGATTACAGCTAATTAAAATTTAAAATTCAAATTAACTATCTAAAAGGTCATCTTGGAAATCCGTAGGCATCTGGTATTTATCAGCTGACACACAACTAAAGATAAATCCAAGGAAGCATGCCACCTTTCTAAGTGTCATGTTTCAGTCAATCCAGTGCTGAAAGCAGGAATGAAGCAATGACCAATTAGCACCGCCTGGGGAAAGTGATAATGCCTAATAAAAACTTGCTCCTCAATCCAATTTTTTTAAAAATATAAATGTCTTTAACCCTACAGTGTGTATGAAAGGTGTGAGCCATACTCCTCCTGCATTCAGACAGAGCCCAAACTTTGTGGAAGCCTCTGAATTAACCACCTACTTGCAATCAAATTGGTCTAGGTCAAAATACACTGAGGGGATGATCTCAAGGTCTGGCATCATAATTATTCTAAAATCTACATGTAATTGGTGAGGAAATTAGCCTTATTTTATGACCGTCACATGATCCAATCCTCACCACATGTCCTGGATTACAGATTTGTGCTGTTAGTTCTTACAGCAGGCAGGATTTACCCATGGCAAAAGCATCTTTGCGATTATCTAGAGACCAGTGTGATTTTCAAACCATGGGTCAGAATCCCGTCCTGGGTCGCAGCCCCTCAGGCACTGGGTGGCGGTGCTCCCTGCGGCCACCACTGAGAGACTGGAATGCATCGCTCCAAGATGTAATTGTTGAGTTGCGGGCAGAACAAATGACTCCCAAGAAAAAGAAGTTTGAAAATCACTGCTCTAGACAGGCCACAAAAGGCATCCCAGCAGGGTTCACACGCCCAGCTAGCCCACCGGGCGAAGGAAAAGTTTCCGGCCCAGGAACTGGAAGTTGGGGCTCGTGTTTTCTCCCCATTGGTCCTTGCAAAGCGCCCTGCTCAGAGATCAGGCGGGCACGGGAGTGCCTCCGGCCGAGTCCCGCGGCTGGCATGGGTTTGGCTCCGCAGCAAAGCGCTACCGAGTCCCCGCTTAGCTGCGAGCGCGCCAGGCCCAGGACAGAAAGGCGGGCACGCGCCCCGGGGGGGACCGGCGCGGGTTCGCGTCCCGCGGGGGGAGGATACGCACAGTTCCCGGCCGGAGCGGAGAGTATTTTTTCCCTCGCCACGTGCCAGGAGTTGCCCTGCCGGGCCGTGGCGGCAAGCCGGCAGCTCGCTGCCCGGGGCAGGCTGGCGGGAATGGGGGGGAGGAAGCCGGGGCTATTGTGTGCACCAGCCAGCGGCGGGGAGACTCCCACCCCCCGCTCCGGGAAAGTATCGCGAGAGCGGCTGGCTAACAACCTGCTCCACAACACAAGAGCGCTGCTAGGCTGCCAGCAACAGCGCCCGGGGCTCCCGTCTGCCTCCGGCTGCACGGCCGCGCGCCGCCAGCAGCCACATCTGGGGGCCCCGCACGTGCGCCCCCGGCCAGCGGGGCGGGCTGGTAAGTAGCCGGCCGGGCTGCACCCTCCGCCGGGGGCACCTGCCTGGGGGCCGCGTCCTCTGCGCTGCACGGGACCCTCCCCGCACACACAAAGGGAAAGTGCAGCCAGCTGTCCCAGCAAGTTGTGGGGTGGGGGGGGACGAGCCGCCGAGCTGCTTCCCCGACCCGGAAAGTTTGTGGGGGCGCGGGGCGCTCCCCCCGGCAAAGGTCAGGCGGGCGCCCCTCTCCAGCAGCGGGTGGGGGGGGGTTGTGAGGAAGCAACTTTCCCGGGATGATTCTGGGGGGGGGAGGCCGGGCTCGGGTAGGACTCGGCTGAAGTTGCTGGGATTTAATAGATGGCTATAAATGGGGTGGCTGGAACTTTAAAAGGCAGCACGCTGTGGTTGGCTGGTAGCTAGATTTGGAGGAACATATGGCATTAAAAGGAGCACAGCTGGAGGTAGCATTTCCATCGCAGTGAAGTCAGAGCAGCTGACTCTCCAGCTTGCAGTGTAATTAGCAAGCCGGGCACTCCCTCCCTCGTTCGCGCACTCACCCGCCTGCTATTCTGCCGAGCGGCACCATCGCCCGGCCCCGGCCGCGCTCGACCACCGCAAATTTGGGCGCCTCCCGGAGGGGCTTCCTTTTTCCATGCACCCCTCAAGCCCTGCGTTGCAGTCGGGTAAGGTGAGCCGCCTTGTTGGATCGCCCTGCTGGGAACTGTTACTGCAGGTAGTCGGACTTGTAGCCTCACCCCATCGCGCTCTCATTATTGGTTTGCTTTTAATAACTTTTACGGCAGTAAACTTTGCCTGTGGGTGGGTGCATAGGAGCTTTCTCCTCCCACCCCATTTGGGATGTGTTCAAGCTCCTCCAGGAGCACAGGCAATGAATGAGTGGTCTATTATTTAATGTAGAATGATTGTGCATGAAGTTGGGTGGGGTGGATTAATTCTTTTTAGTAAAAGAATAAAATTCATGCCCCAAGTTAGTATTTCCAGGAATGCCTAAACTGCTGAGTTGTCTCCCCCTTCTGCTCCCCCAGTTGTTAGTGAAAGAGACAAAGGTTGGAGGTGCTGCTTCTTTAGAAGCTTTTGTTTACTTACAATCAAGTTTTTCCTGTTTGCAGCAGGTGTTGAAGGATGAGAGGCATGTTGGTTTTTTCTTTTCTTTCTTTTTTTTTTTTTTAAAAAAAAGCATAGACAATTAACAGTAAATGTTATCTGCAAGGCTGTTTCTTTGGCTTCCATTACCCCAAAAGCCAATCTGTTTGTTGCAGCTGCTAGGAGCTGAAGTTTATAGTAGCATTCAAGTTTTTCCTGTTTTGAACAGGTTATGAAGGAAGAATGGAGTTTCCAGACCATAGCCGCCAGTTGCTGCAGTGTCTGAGTCAGCAGCGTCACCAGGGCTTCCTGTGTGACTGTACTGTTTTAGTTGGAGAAGCTCAGTTCAGAGCCCACAGAGCCGTTCTTGCTTCTTGCAGCATGTACTTCCATCTTTTCTACAGGGACCAGTTAGACAAAAGGGATATTGTGCATCTGAACAGTGACATTGTCACAGCCCCAGCCTTCAGTCTGCTGCTTGAATTCATGTATGAAGGAAAGCTGGAGTTTAACAGTCTTCCAGTTGAAGATGTACTGGCTGCAGCGAGCTACCTTCACATGTATGACATTGTGAAAGTCTGCAAGGGCAAGCTGAAAGATAAAGAATTATGTTTGGAAGAAAAGATGAATGAGGAGGTGGCTAATCTGGAAAAAGAGGAGCATTTTTTAGACACTGGAGTGCCCCTGGTGCATGAGTGTGACCCGGGACATAAACAGAAATTCAGTCTTGCAGAATATGATAGAGCAATGAGTAAAGAAACGCTCGGTGGTCGCACTGGCTGGTCCTCTGAGCTTGTAAATGTCAGCTCTGTGTCTGCGAAGGCAGAATTGGGCACCATAGCAGCTGGAAAAACAAAGGCAAATGTCAGTAGTTCTGCAGGACCTTTGTCCCTAAGGTCTGTTAACCGTACCCTGGCTGCAAGTGATGTGGACTGTGCTCTCGATTTGTCTTTCAAGCCCGTGTCTGGGAGAGATTCCTTACACCCTTCCTACGTCTTTGGACAGCTGGCTTCCGACAGCCAGCAGCAGGGTACTGAGCCACTTGTTAAAGATGAACAAGACTCGCTGTCAGATCAGGACGACGGTGAAGCAAGAAGTCCAGAGAGTCAACATTTTGGGAATTCAGCCAAAAGCCTAGTGACAGGGTTGGGACACATGTTCACAGGAAACGGCAATTCTCATGCAAGAGAAGATGATCTAGATCAAGACAGAGAGGAGAGTGAAGATGACATGGATTCATCAGATATCTCCTCCTCAGGTGTGCTTGTGCCTCCTGGCCATATCTGCATTTGCCCCCTTTGTAGCAAAGTTTTCCCAAGCCCACACATCCTGCAGCTGCACCTCAGTTCTCACTTCAGAGATAAAGATGGCTCACGGACCAGATTGTCCCCTGACGGTTCGGTGCCCACCTGCACGCTTTGTGGGAAGACTTTTTCTTGCATGTACACCTTAAAGAGACATGAAAGGACTCACTCGGGTGAAAAGCCTTATACCTGTGCCCAGTGTGGAAAGAGCTTCCAGTATTCCCACAATCTCAGCCGTCATGCAGTAGTGCATACCAGAGAGAAACCCCATGGCTGCAAATGGTGTGAAAGACGATTTACACAATCCGGTGACTTATACAGACACATCCGTAAATTTCATTGTGGCCTCGTGAAGTCCTTGGTGGTTTGAGACAAGGTTTTGGCTAATAACGTAATGCGTGGAGTTGGTTGGTTGGGTATATGTGTGTGTGTGTGTGTGTGTGTGTGTGTGTTTGTTTTTTAAAGGCAGCATCTGATTTTTCTTTTTGCTGATACTCACATAAGTTAACGATGTTGAAAGGTGTACACTTCGATGGCCTTTTTGCCGCAGCCACCTTCCTGCGTGCCCCCCCCCCCCCCCCCCGCTCTCCCTCCCCTTGCCCAGGTTGTCTGTTGTGCACCCATGTTACGTTATTTCCAAGTTAATAGAGTGAAAATGATTTAAGTACTTCTGCAATGATTTGATGTCTGTTTTTCATGCTGAAAGTACTTGCTTCATATTCATTTCCCCTCCTCCCCCTCCCCTTTTTCCCAATTTCAAAAAAGATGGGCAACTGAACCAGAGAAATACTCCAAGATTTACATAAGTCCCCTAAATGCTATCCATGTACTTCATGACAACACAAGAGCTGAATGATAGCTTATTTGTTTGATGTGTGTGAGGGAATCTACTTGCTTAACTCCGTGTGTCTGGAGATGAGACTACAGCCTTTTCTAGAAGTGGTCTTAAATTGGCCCAGTTTTTAAAGAGGTTTGAGAAATCCTTGAATTGTTCTTGGATGTTGTACAGTTTGGCTTTTGATTTTTAACTACCATGTCAGAGTAGTTTTGCAATCAGTCCTAAAATCTCAGAAGGAAAGTCTTTTTTTAATTTATTTCTTCCCTTTCCTCTTCCTCCAAGAACTATTGAATAGCACTGTGTTGCTTTTGAACTTAAATCTGGCTAGAAACATGTTTCTATCTGCACTGTATCTGTTCGTCAGCTGTTGAAGGATACGCACGAGAGTGTATATGTAAATTCATGTGATATATGAATACATTTCCTGTCTCGACACAAACACAGGGACCAATCCCGCTCCTGTTGGGGAAAAATTACTTGAGTTAGTAAATTCACAGTGGGTGCAAGATTGGGTCTGTAATATGTGTCATAACCTTCCTTATGTATTTGGGAATGGATAAACGTATACAACAATTGCAGAGGCTGGTGAAGGAAATGAAATGGCTGAACAGACAGTTAGCTACTGACCACCAGTATCTTTAAGAGGAAATTGGTCATTGTAGCCTGTCAATCACTTTAAAAAAAAAAAAAAAAAAAAAAAAGAATTACAGGGATTTCTGATTTATTCAAGAAACCTGTAGCATCTTTTAGTACATTTAGTAAAATTCCAAAACTTTTAAATGACCTGTATTAACAATCAGTAATTTGGATTTTTTTTTAATGGCTTATATATAGCTAACATTGGCAACTGCCATGGGCCAAGTTCTGTGGAATTCTTCTAATTTTGGGGTAACAAATGCAAGCCAGCAAACTACCTTGGCCCTGCTAATTTCACACCAGCCAAATGAAACATTAACTTTCCTATTGGCTTTTTTTTTTTTTTTAATTTGGACCATCTATAATTCTAACCAATTATTGAATTACAAATACAGTAATTCGGTTATCTGCTTAAGAAAACACTCTTTGGTCTGTGCATGTCAGTGAATATCAGATTGTCTCCCCAGTTAAAGCATTCATTCAAGGTACACCACTCTTACAGAACTGAATTCTTACAGCATCTGTGGGTTTGAATGTCATTCTTCTGGACTGAATCTTTTTTAATTTATGAAAAGTTACTTTGTTGTTTACTGATACTCCTGGAGTGGTTTCTTGAAGTTCAATAATTTATTTTTAAATGAATTTGAAGCACTGAAGTGGATTCTCCTAGATACTGTACTTCAGAATATCAGATTTCACCCCAAAGAAGGAATTATCCAGCATTTTCATTTACATCTACTAAGCAAGCACTACTACCTATGTGGTTTCAACCATGTAATTGTGATATTTACCTATTGTGAGAATACTTTAAAAAAAAAAAAAAAAAAAAAAAAAAAAAGACTTCACATGTTGCAACCTCCTTATTATTCATCTCTTAAACTATGAATGTACACAGAATGTGAAATTTTACTTCTACTCTTAGTTTGTTCAGTCTAATGTCTTTGCGTTACCGTAAAATATATTTGCTGAACCTGTTACATAGGAACATATGGGAGAGCACTGTATGCGTAAACATAAGTGGCTTTGGTACTGTGGTCTTATTCTACTTAATCACTTTTTTATTTTTTATTTTATTTTTTTGCTGTGATTGGAAATAGCACTGAACAAAAATCTACTAAAATTAAGTTATTTTTTTCCTGATGATACTTGATATAGTATTTATTAGAATTTTTTTGAAGTGGAATTATTACTGTTAAACTATTTCAAAATAAGTTAATCTATGCTTCACCTTAAATCTTACACAAACTTCTGTACAGGCTGTAAAGTGAACAACTAATACAGTAGTGTATCTAACCTAGCAATATTTTTTAATTTTGCATTTTTTGTGAAACTGCTGTTGCATTTCACTCTTCACTTCCTGATTTTATATATAAATATTTTTAAAAGATCAAATATAATAAATTGTGCCATAAAAGACACTGTTAGTATATGGGGGCAGGGAAAGGTCGAAATAAGTTTGCATCTGACTTCAGTTTAGAAATAATTCACTAAACTAATGCTATGAGCATGCTGTGTACTGCATTGAAAATGGGATAAAAGTAAAGTATATAACAAGCTGTTTTTTCTTTTAGTGTGTTACTAATGCACTGTCCTTTTCTCATAGCTTAGTATTTTTCTCTCCAATCTTAATAGCTTGAATTTCTAAAGTAAAGACGTTTGCACTTATTTTTATTTTAAAGTGACTTTTTTTTTCTGCGCTCTGATTTGAGGATTTTTTTTAAAGTCGCAATAGCATTGAGCATGTCTTCAAAAATGGTTCATTACTCTACAGAGAAGTACTAAAAACATTGCACACTTACGTTTGTTTTCACAAAATATTTCACTGTGGGGCGTTACCGTCTCTGTAGAGAGTAAGTCTGCTCCTAAATTTTAAACACTGGATTTGTCGTCTTCTACAAACAAATACTGTGAAGTTAATGTAAAAAAAAAATCATATTTTTAATTGTTTTTAATCTTGGTGCAGTTCAGATTAAATATGTATATTTAAAGACACTAATTTTGTGGGAGAGTTTTATAGTATACAGTATGTAGAAAAGCTATTGGAATGGAATATATTTTATAAAAATGTTCTATCACTGTTTTATAGTGAGCTATTTTTTTTCTTCCATGTTAGTATAATACTGTTTAGACTAGATACGACAATCGCGTAAAGAGTGACTTAAGGAAAAACTGGTTAGCGCTTAGTATTTTTGTGTGGAATTTTGTTTGCGACTGTATTGGTATGTGCTGTAAAATGTGACAATCGTGATTAGGATTGTTGTCTTTATAAATTTACACAATAAAATGTGCTAGTTTTACATTGAGCCCTTTCCCTTTTTAACTTACCTCTTAAAAGTCTCTCTCTGATCAGGGTTTCAAACTTACTCTACTTTTTCAGGGCCACTTCGCTTTTTGGACACTTGGGGGAATTGTTATATTCTTGTTTTACAGGGACCTGGATTCAACGTTTAATTTCTGACGGTCACTAAATGTGTACACCTTGTTCTTCCGGTTTTGATGTCCTCCTAGTACTAGATCTGACTCAAAATCTGCTGATGTCAGGAGGAGTGTTTCCACTGACTTGAATGAGATGTTTGGATCGGGCCTGTTTGTGAGGAACTCTGCTGTATGTGCTCTCTAGCTAAAGCTGTGTTTGCTTCTGTTGAGGACATGGATACTAGATCACAGGTTCCAATCCTGCAAATGCTTGAGGACTTAAGTAATTCTGCTTGTATGGTCCCATTGACCTACGTGAGACTCTTCCTGCTTAATTTTATTGAGGTGGGGGTAGTTTCATGGAAATCAATTGGACTGCTTCCATCAGTAGAGTTACTTACAGTTGTAAGCAATCACAGTATCCAAAGCTACTCTCACTGGAGTAAATATAAAGACTTTTTTCAATGGGAGCTGGAATTGGGCCCTTTAAAGAAGAAAACAGAAGTGGGATGTGCAGGCCGCCTTTGAAGAAATGAAATAAGTGTGCTGTGCTTTTGCTAGATTCTGAAGCCAGGCATAGAAGCCAGGCATAGAAAGTCTGAGAAGTGGTATTGCAGAACTCAAGGAAGGAAATCCTAATATTTCAGGGAGGCAGGGAGCATGTTTTGCTCTTTCTTTTGCTGTAATATCTTTATTGCAAACTCCCTCATATGTCGTATTCCAGCACGTTTCCTGCCTTGAACACTTCAGTACCTCCTGCCTCACTCTGTAGGGAGGTTGGAGTCCTGCTGGAGACACCTGTCATTGCTGTGGCACCCGACTGTGATGTGATGAAGTGTTGGCAAGTTTTGTATAATTTTATTGGATGTAAAGCCACCACGAGAGGTGAGTGAGTGTCTGTTGGTGGGATTCTGACAGCCATCTATCTGGCACAGTATCCATTGTTTTCTTCCTTTTCTAGCCTCCTGAACACACATCTACAGAAGTTTTGTTTTCAAGATGCAAACTGAGCACCTCCTCTTTTATAGCTCTGCTGTACAAAAAATACTTTCTTTTGAGGAGTGGTGGATGTTGAGTGGTTTTTTTTATTAAGTTTGAAACTGACCCTATAAAGTGGATGGTCTGCAAATATGTGTCTGTAAACGCACGCTTCCCAGCTGAGGAAAACTGCCTGCTCTTTTTACTCTTGGCTTGGGCGTGCTATTCCCATTTTATTTATGCTGATGGAAAAGTTTAAGGCGTCGTAGCACTCCGGAGCTGGGTATCTGTTGCTTGGTATTTTATTCAATGTTAACTTCTAGCTATGCTGCCTGAAAGACACGGCACGTGTCCTACTTTGCCACTATTGGAAGATTCAGCAGATTCTTAATAGAATGGAGGAAAGGGGGACACATTAGAGTGACTGTTGGGTTTTGATATATCTTGAACAATGGACTTGCTGTTGATTCAGTCATTTCTTTGAGGTGCCTTCCACTTGGTAGCTCGTCGGAGTCCCTTAGGCCTTTTGGGGTTGGTCCATATATTATGGAAAAGCAAAACTCCTTGGTACCAGCCACACACTGTTGTCTGTCCAGCTGTGTCGTTCGCGCCACAAAATGTTACAATGTAGGCCAGGGCCCCCTGTAATCCCAAATGATTGTTTTTTTTCTCTAGTTTGACAGATGTGGCCCAAGAGAGGCTACAGCAGTCCAAACGTAGCTCCAGGCATTTTGCTATCAGTTTGAAGGCAAGATGCTATTGCGGGTTCTCTGTTAGTATTTTGGATTCTAGATTGTGAGGGTGGTATGTACAGTGGCTAGGCTCGTAGTCGGACAATACTTGGATTTAAAAAAAAAAAAAAAACCAAGCTGAGCACCCCAGCCTCGTGATGTGTCCTTGTGAAGGACAATGATGCTAGAAATAAACATGAGCATCATCTTGTCACTTGTATGAGAATGAACCAAATTCCTGGCTTCAAATACCAAGATCTGACTGATTCAGTCATTCGCAGCATTGATCTTGGTAGGTCCCAAGTCTGTAATTACTGATCTGAGAAAGTAGCTGTCTGCTGGGTAATGAAATTTCTCCAGTGAAGGTGTAGGAATGGCCATCTCAAATGCCTTTCTGCCCACTGGTGGCTGTCTTGGACTACAGCTGCCATTCCTCTCCACAATCTTATGGGTATTTTTTGTTCTGCTCTAAGTGTTCCTGAACATCACATGAATCAGCAGGTGTTGCCTAAGGAAAGCGGGGCAGGGGTGACCCAGAGGAAGCAGCGAATATAGGACAAAGCTGGTATCCAGTAAAATGGAGTCAATAGTGCAGTTGGCCTGTGAAAATGTTTTGTGCTCAAAGTACAAGGATGGTTAACAGCCTCATTACTAGCCAGTCTAAAGAACGATTTGTCTCGAATCGCTTCTTGTTAATGCTGGGGAGGACCCGGCTGCAAGAGCTGCGGATTAAGCAAATTGGTACAGAGCTGCATCTTTCATAATGATTGAGAGATTCTGGTTTCTTAGCCATTTTTATTAATGTCGATGAGGCAGTGGTGAGACGTTGCAGAAGAATGCAAAGCACTCTCCGTGCTAGTAACCTACGTGTCTGAGGGTGTGAAGTTCTGATTGGTTTCTGACTAGCATCGTTATCCAAATAAAAAAATATTTGCTAACCCTGTTTAATGGGAAGAGAGAACAAACAATTTGCTCATTGTTACCTTTTCCTGTTTGTTCTCTTTGGTACAGCTGCACACTTCTCTGCACAGCTGGCTCTTGTGCCCTTTCAGAGTGATTTGTCAAAGAAAACAAAAATACTTGCCAACCTGGCTTTAACAAAACAACAACAAAAAAATCCATTAATATTCTTTGGCCTTTTATATGCATCAAAGTGACAGTCCTACGCTGTCCCAGGAAGAGAAGTCTGGCACAAAGGGGGAGAAAAGTCTGCTGCTTGCAGGCTGGTAGCCAATGCATATTGTGTAGGCCAGCAACGAGGAGTTTCAAAAGGCAGAGGGTCTGCTCTGACAAATAGCATCCAGCCACCCACTTGAATTAACACCCAGGCCTCTTCCTGTTGTCCCTTCCCACCCACTAGGACAGCCACCTCTTTCTGATTGATTTTTGTTTTTAATAGTCTGCTCTTGTGTATTTAAATGGTGAGCCAATGTCCTTGGAACTTTGCATTTTTAGTCACTTCCCTGTTAACCCATCTATTATATTTAACAAGCCTTTCCTCTGCATAGTCCAGTTTATTTTGTGCTCTTTCTGAAGAGCTGAGGGCTCTTTGTCAGGCACAGCCCGTATTTTGCATAGCACTGTACATGCTGTTGGCAGCTAACAAATGTTACAGGAATTGCTGGATTGGATCACAGGCACAGTCTCTCCAGTCCAATATCCTGTCTCTGAGAAGTGGCCAGGACCTGATGCTTGAAAGTTTTTGTCTAAGAGCCTTTGTAGCAGGAAGATCTAGCATTACCTGCTCCGTGCATTAGAGCTCATACAATCTTTAGTACTTAGAGATTGTGCTTCAGGTCTTAAACCAAGGTTAATTTCATTTCTGAAATTATTTATAGTAACTGTATTCTTAATGTCATGTAAATACCCATTCTCTTTATGAATTTTACTAATATCTTGGCCTCAATCACTTCCTGTGCCCATGAGTTCCACAAGTTAATTACATGTCACATGAAAAATTATTCTTTTTAAGAGCTCCCATAAAAAGCCTCCCCTGCTGGTTCTTTGAAAAAATTTGTGACCGGGTGATTTTGCCTTTCACAACGTGCTCTAAAATGTTCAACATGCTCTGTGGAAATAAAATCTTGCCCTTTTTTCTTGGGTTTAGCTTTATTAATCAAGTTTTTAGCTGCAGCCTTGTTCCCAGTTGCTCTTACCTCAGGACTGCTCAGCCCATGTTCTAGATCCTCTTTCTCTGGACAGCAGCGTCCATGTAGATGGCATCATGAGCCATCTTTAGGGAACCTGCTTAATGCTTTCTCAGCAAGGTCAGTAACGTCTCAGAAGGTGGCCTGTTCCAGGTACACCCTGCGTATCTGTTACATTTACAGACCTGAGAATCTAATGCTCCACCATGTGATTTCTTTTGCTGCTGGCCTGTGACCTGATTACAGCAAGGGACATGACTGATTTGATTGAAAATACTCAGCTGTTGTTTCATTCTTCTGAGTTTAAAAGCAAATCAAGCCAAATCCATAAGGAATTGATGATGGACACAGATGTTTTCATCTCCAGGCTAATGATTACAAATTGTCTAGCTTGGTCCAAATGAATATGTAGTTCTGGCCTCTGTGGTATAAGAAATGAACCTCCTGTCCATATTCTAGTGGGCTGGTGTCCCTGCCACAGAAAAGTCTTTACCATTTGCATAAGCACAGCTTTACTAGAAAGGCCAAGAAGTGGATTAGCTGATCTTTATATGGTTCCTTGCTGCAGCCCATGCTATTACATGAACAAACAGAAGACATCAGTTTGCCCTCTAACCCGTGTGTCTCCAACGTACTGAAGTAGGAAATAAGAGATGAGTCTATAGGTGCATGTGCACACATGCATGCACAGAGTTCTCCAAGATGAAGGGAATGGCCCACCTTCTTTCTGAAGGTCCTTTGGGAGATAGCCCATCTCTACCTCAATAAATACTTTTACACATTTGACCTTCTAAAATTTTATCTTCAGATCATTAATGAAAGAAAAAAAAAATCAGTTATGGTGCATGCAAGAATATTTTTGCAAGAGAAAACGCTAAATAAAGCTGCTGTGTTAGATGGCTTGACGTATTGTCAGTTTCCCTGTAATAGATACTTCAGCGTGAGAAGCCAGTTTGTTGGTTAACCCAGAAAAAGAGGACAATTCTTTAGGTAAATAATGCCCTCCTACCCCCACAATGGATATACAGGCTTAGGAGTGACTTCTCAACCACCCAATTGATGATAATTTGGAATTACGGTGTGGGTTTGATTGCTGGGGTGAAGTGTGTCTGTGTAAAAAGGTAACTGTGGTATTTTAAACAAGGAGTCTCTGGCAGTTTTAAAGACTAATAAATGTATTTATTGCATGAGCTTTCATGGGTGTAATCCTACTTCATCAGATGCATAAAATGGAAGCTGTAGCAAGTTAGGTGCATGAATAAATACTGAGAAGAGTAAGTCATAAGGTCAGTTCAGTCTCTTGTGTTCCCCCCCCCCCCAACACATCAAATAAGTTGTTTTGAGTCAAATAGTGTGGAACAACAAGTGAGAATGTTAAGAGGGGAACAATCAACTTTGGTAATGGGTAAACCATCTGAAATCCCTATACAGACCATTTTCTAATGGTGTCAAATTTGCGTATGAATTCCAACTCTGCAGTTTCACTTTGGAATCTGGTTTTAAAGTGTTTGTTGGCTTTTTGAATATCATTCTGGATATTTGATTTGTGTCCATTTATTCTTTGGTGCAGAGACAGTCCATTCTGGTCAATGTATAAGGCAGAGGAGCATTGTTGGCAGATGAGCAGGTGAATGAGCCCCCGATGGAGTAGCTGGTTTGGTTAGGTCCTATGATGGTCCTATGTGGGCAGTAAAGCTGATCTAAGTAATCTTATACTAGTAATTTTTCCATGATGAGCGTCCATTTTGGGACCAGTTGTATAGATCTGGAACAAGGTCTCGTGTATGATGCAAGCAACGAGACCTTGTAGGTCTTCTGCAGACAGGCTCAGGAGACTGGTAAAATGAGCCTTCGTTGGTTTGCGTCTGGCCCAGATTCAGCAGCGACAGACACTCTTACCTGCCAGCTCGTCGGTGTATATTTCAGTTAGTGTATGATCTCAGGCTAGCTCTTGCCTCGCAATTTACATCATGGTTGATGGTTCCAGGCACGATGCCACAGATTTAATAAGAGGGAACCTTAAATATACTCTTACCCACAGAGGTGGTTTCTGCAGAACAAAGGTGCAGGACCCTTCCACAGTCATGGCATATGCTTTGCCAGTTCTGTGACTAAATGAATTTAATGAATAAATAAATTTCAGAGCTTTAATCCTATGCTTTTCAATGGCACTTACTATTTTTTCCTCACCTACCACATGTCAGCTTGAGCTGTATTAAGTTTAGTTTTGTTGAAGTTCAGCACATTCTGATTCTCAGCAGGGGAGGGGAAAGTTGCATACAAAAATTCCCTTTCGCCTGTGATTTCAAGGTCCAGTTGAGGGCAAGCTACTAGCTAACCCAGACCCTTTCATGAATATCAGATTTCTGGGTACAGAACTGAGGATTTCATTCTTTGTCCTGAATTCATTCTTTCCATCACAGGGACCAATGGAATGTGATCTGTCCAGATGCCAGCACCTTTTGAGAAATTGCAATACAGCAGCTATGCAGTGTAAGGGGCTTATTCATGAGAAGAAAGAATATAGTACATCTTAAGGGCCAGATCCTCTGCTGATGTAACCGACGGTTGACATAATTTCAATGAAATCCATGAGTGACACTGATTTACACCCATTTAAAGATCTGACCCTGACAGACATGTTTTCAGAAAAGCAGCTAATGCTTCTCGTCTTCATTGTACTCCAGGTGTGTAAATTGTTTTCTTACCGCTAACCGATAGTACCTGCTTGGAGGAGATGGCACTACGACCTTTACTATAAACAATCTTTGACACCTGCTGAGGATTTGCCCATCTCCTTCACTCTCCGTTAATCAGTTGGCACTCCAGTGATTGCCACTAGCTGAGAATCTGGCCCTCTTTCTTTTATTTTAACTTTTAAATAAAGAAAAGAGGGATATACTGAAATATCCTCTTCAGAACAAGCCAAAGGAAAGGCCAGGTGGAGAGCAATCCTATGGGGTATTTTATAAGATCTTGCTTAACAATTCTGAATTAAGAGGTTTGTCAGAAGGAAAAAGCATCTAGGAGAACAAGGCAGTCCAAAGAGCCGATTGTCAGATTACCACATGACAAAGCTAAAAGGGAACTCCAGTTGCTGCCAGCACACATCAGTAGAGCAGGCCAAAGAGCCAGACACTGCCCCTAGAATAGTGGTTAAAGTATAATTTGACGGGCCCCCTTCCTGTATTGTCTGGGTCCCCCTTTATGCATGTGTGGGCCCCAGCCCAGGTAGGCATTTGCAACCACTTCTCAGTACCACATGCATCGGTTATCGCTCCATAAAAATATTTATAATTTTATATGGCATTTGGCTATAGCAATTATTGTCACAAACTAGCAAACACTGCATAAGACAATAAGCATTGTGATTAGCAACGGTGGGACGTAGGACCTGCCAGCAGCCAGGGCAGGGCGGAACATGCGTTCCACTGGATTTTTCTATTTTTAGGGGCCCTGGAACTCTGGCCTCTCAAATTTGTGGGCCCCGGAACTGCATTCCAGTGTGTTCCCCCTTACTTTAATCCTCACCCTAGAACAGGGACTGGCAACCTTTGCCGACTCCTGTGCTGGCCCTTCCTCCTCAACCCTCAGTTGGTGCTGACAGCCCATTCATGGAAAGAAGCCACCTGGAGGGGCTCCTCCCAGCAGCGTGCCTCGGGGACCCCAATCCCCAGTTACCTGGAGTCACTCCTTTTTGTGGCGGCACACCGCAGAGAGGAGCCGCTCTGGGCGGCTTCTTTCCATGGTATGCCTGGGGTGTGGACATGGCAGGGACCTCCGCACTGCAGCCGCCCCTGAAAGAAGCCACTTGGAGTGTCTTTTGATGGCAGGAGTGGCAATTTCTGTGGCACCACAGAGGAGGCCGAGTGCCGCTCCGAATGGGCTCGTGTGCCACTGTTGGCCCGCGTGCCGGGGATTGCCTACTCCTGCCCTAGAACAACAACCAGCCTGTAGAGTTTGGTGACTGGGTCTCAGAAGTGAATTTTGGAACAGTTGTTGGCTCTAAAGGTAAACTAACAGCTCAGGAAAGTGTTTGGAACACCTTTCAAGACCATCTTATGGTTAATAGAATGTTAGAAACCATTAGGAAAGCGAGAGAAAAAGATGACAAAATATGACAACTCTATAAACTCATGGTACACCCATACCATGAATGCTGCATGTAGTACTGGTTGTCCCAGCTCAAAAAAAAAGATGTTAGAAGTCTAATAATTTCTAATCTTTTTTTTTTTTTTTTTTTTTTTGAGATAGGACAACCAAGGAAAAAGGGGCAGAGAAGAACAATAAAAAATGATTGGGTGTATAGAACAGCTTCCACATGAGAAGAGATTAAAAAAGACTGACTGTTTGTCTTAGAAAAGAGATCACTAAAGGGAGACTATGATGGGGGACTATCATGAATGGCATGAAGACAGTGAAGAAGGAAGTGTTATTTACCACCATCACATAATGCAAGAACTGGGGCAGCCAATTAAATTAATAGGTAGCAAGTTTAAAACAAATATAAGGAAGTATTTCTTAATGCAATGCACAGTCAACCTATGGAACTCATTGCCAGGGGATGTTGTGAAGGTCAAAAATATAATGGGGTTCAAAAAAGAATTAGATAAGTTCATGGAGGATAGGTCCATCAATGGCTATTAAGCAAGAGAGTCAAGCTTGCAGCCTCATGCTCTGAATGTCCCTAAGCCTCTGACTGCCAGTAGCTGGGACTGGATGACAGGGAATGGATCACTTGTTGATTGCCCTATTCTGTTCATTCCCGCTGAAGAGTCTGGCACTAGCCACTCTCAGAAGACAGGATACTGTGTTGGATGGACCATTGGTATGACCCAATATGGCTGCTGTTATGTGCAAGCATAAAAAGTATTTGTATGGTATTTTACTTTAACAGGCTAGAAGTTAAAATAATCATTCAAATGTCACTTGTGTTAGGGGAACTCTAAAGACCCTGACCTAAATCAGGACACCATTGTACTGTATAGCCAGAGTTAGGAGACATTCCCTGCTATGAAGGGGTGCAAAGTCTAAAGAGACAGAGAAAGGAAATATCATCCCCATTTTGCAGATGGAAATCTAAGAATAAATGACTCGCCCAAGGTCACTCAGGAAATTTGTGGCAGAGCCAAGCATTGAGGCCATCTCTAAAGTTCCAATCTATTACCTTAACCATGACCTGAGCAGCTCTAGATGGAACAGCTTTACAAACCAGGATCAGAGCAAGAACCAATTCAACATTTCCATTGAAGCGGAACTGATAAACAGGTTCTGCATAAAAGCTGTATGAAAGGAATATGTGTTGCACTGTGTTGTTTTCAGAACCTTTACAGATGTATGCCTTTCACTCGAAACTGAGCACAGTACTTCTGTTTCTGAAAGGGTTCCTCCTACCACATGCTCAGCTTGATCAAGGTACGTAGAATCCATGAAGAGTAACTTGGGAAGTTCCAAAGGGGGAGCCATGTTAGTCTATTGCAAAGAAACAGAGTCCTGAGTCCTGTGGCATTTTTAAAGACTAACAGATTCATTTATCGCATGAGCTTTCGTGGGAGAAAAATCCCACTTCGTCAGACACTTTGAAGATGGGAAACTTATAGAAAGGGAGGAAATTAAATGCAGGGGAATGTATGACATAGGATCAGGTCAGGCTGTAACAGCAAATCAAAATAGTTTGATAGCTCCCATTCTGTAATTTTCCCATCTTCAAAGCGTCTGACGAAGTGGGATTTTCTCCCACAAAAGCTCATGCGCTAAATAAGTCTGTTAGTCTTTAAAAGTGCCACAGGACTCTGTTGTTTTTGGGAACTGGCATTATTCTGATGCATCATATCTACAATATATTCATTAAGCTCACTTCGGTGGGCATGGATTAAGGGATTTTACCTGATGTTTTAGGGATAGGATGCATTGACGAGGGGATTACAGAGCAATGAATGCTGCCACTTATAAAGAAAAGGGTTTAGAATTTAAATCTGCTTCTAAATGTGTTAGCACGTTCACCGAACTCCATCCTATATGAAAAAAGTGAATCAAGTCAGAGATTGGATAATTTGGTTACACTCTTTTCTCCATTCTGCAGTGTAATTATGCTCTCAATAAAAGGCACAATAAAGGGACTAGCTGGGCGAAGAAGTTATGAATATCAGGAGGTGAATGAGGTGGGGTACCCTGTGGTATTAAGAACCAAACTGCATAGTGTCACGATTTTGGATTAAATACTTACCTCTTTTGAGACCGGGGTTTTATTAGTCACCAGCGACAGCATCAACTTTGCTGCCAGATTAACTCACCCCTGTACCAGTGAATGCATGAGTGTTATAGGGAGGACTCTATATGCCTCTCAAATGGAAATCCAAGTTACAAATATGAAATATTTCACTGCTACATTGTGACAGCTATCCTCACAGATCCCTGTGGCATTTTGCCACTTCCTCAGGCATTTGGCATTATAGGGCAGTGACAACCATTTTTATTTAAAAATTTGCAGATATGACTGACCTAATTCTGTAGTCCTCACTCAGCCAAAACTCTCAGTAATTCCAGTGGGAATTTCACCTTAAAAGGTCTGTAGGCTGGAACATTTCCCTTTTATTCTGGTGAAGCAGATACAACTTCTCAAAAATCAAATGTACATTTCATCTTGAGCAATTCTGTACCACTCTAGTGATACTATACCTCTTTATTTATACTAGACTATTTGCTTAAGGAGATGGTACACCTCAAGATTTAAACCTAACACTGCAAAAATACTGTGGTAGCTCAGTGTATAAAAGAAAGATCTTCCAGCTCTCTAAACCAAGCTGAAATCCACCTGAAGTCAGAACATTCACTTACGGCATCCACCTGTCTTCATGAGCGCATCAGCACACAATATTGTTGCAAGAACTAAGTAAGTTGGTTCCAGGTCACTACTTGGATAAAGGACTCTAAGGAAAACTCAGTGCTGTAAGAAACAATGGTGGTGATTTACCAAGATCAGGAGCATTGTGCTGTTAAAAAGATCCCAAATTGAGATGGCAAACGAGATGCTGCTGCTGTGAAAATTAAAGATCTCCTGCCTCTCTCATAGGTAGCCCCCATCTGCTATCCAAATTCCAGTATGATAATTACATTCCTCATACCCATCTTTTCCCTATTATTTTGATTTGGATTATAGTATTTCTTTTTTGTTGTAGAGTGTTGCTATGCATTGGTAAAAAGAAGAAAGCAGTTTGCCCTGCCAGTACATAGAAACAAAAAGCTGTTTTCAATATAACCCAGAGGCGAGAGAGAGAGCGAGCACCCGCTAGCCTTTCACTAAGGAAAACCTTGCAAAGTGGTGTTGCTCTCGTCAATGCTTGGATCATGGTTCTTGAGAAAGCAACGAGCTCTTAGCAGAATGAACTTTGGGGCTGGAGGGGAAAATTGATTTTATTAGAAGGAAAAATAATTATTGATAAGTGTGGATCCAGGGTTGCATTTTGTTTTGCTTTGTAACCAGTTTTTTCCACTCCCTCTCAGTTCTAGTTAAATCTTTATTCTCTTACTTAAACCTTCTTTATTTTATAATAAGCACCTGCAAGTTCAGAGCTGCTTATGGGGTGGCAGTTTTAGATAAAACTTGGGTATACCCCACCACTGGGAGCTGAGAAGCTGCAATTTCTGTGAGTAACCCGTATTACAGGTTCCAAAGGGGGAGCTGTGTTAGTCTAGGTCAGCCAAACAGAGTCCTGTGGCACTTTTAAAGACTAACAGATTTATTTATCGCATGAGCTTTCGTGGGAGAAAAATCCCACTTTGTCAGACACTTTGAAGAAAGGAACAATCCAATGCACCTATTGTTATCCTGCCAGGTGAAGGCAGGGTTGGCATAGCCCAGAGAGGATTACATGAGTGGCTGAAAGGCTGGTACATCAGGGACCTGGCACCCATCTTACTACAAGGGAGACTTCCTCTCTCTAGAGGTAAAAGGTCAAGTCCCAGGTGCCCCAAGAACTGGCACAGAAAGGCTATGTCTACACTTGCTAAAATTGGTTCGAATTAGCTAGTTCAAACTAACTAATTTGAACTAATTTTAGTTAGTTCAAGTTAGCTTAATTCGAACTAGAAAAAGTTAGTTCGAATCAGCGATCCCCATTCATTTCAATGGCCGGTTAGTTCAAACTAAGAAATTAGTTCCAATTAACATGGCCACATTGGCTAATTCGAACTAGTTAGTTCAAATTAAAGCCTTACTTCTGAAGTCCTATTTGAATTTATTAGTTCAAATTAAGGAAGTCCTTAATTCGAACTAACTAAAGCCTAATGTAGCCAGGGCTTTAGTTAGTTTGAATTAAGCTTCCTTAATGCGACCTAACTTGCCAGTGTTGACATAGCCAAAGATATTAACAGGAGCATTTTGTGTAATACACAGGAAGTAATTGTCCCGCTCTACTCAGCCATGGTGAGGATTCCACTGAAGTGGTGGGTCCAATTCTAGGCACCACATGCTAGGAGAGATGGGCATAAACTGGAGGGAGTTTAGAGGAGAGCAACCAAAATGATAAGTTTAGAAAAACCTGACATGAGGAAATGTTAAAGACTTGGTACAGGTTTAGTCCTGAGAAAAGATGATCAAGGGGGGACCTGATAACAGTAAATATGTTAAGGGTGGTTATAAGGATGCTGATCAATTGTTTTCTGTATCTACTGATGGTAAGGCAAGTAATAAGGGCTTAGTCTACAGCAAGGGAGATTTAAAGTAGAGATTAGGAAAAACTTTCTAACTAGCAGAGTAGTTAAGATCTCTGGAATGGGCTTCCAAGCAAGGTTCCAGGACCCCATCATTAGGGGTTTTAAAGAAAAGGTTGGACAAACACCTGCCAGAGTTCATCCAGCCCTCCATTACTATGATTCTATAACACACATTTGTATGGTTTAAATAGGTTCATTCTGTAGAGTAGCTCCTTCACCCCAGACAGTGGGTCCAGTTCCATTTTCAATATTTCTACTGGTAAATTTCATCCATTAACCCACAGTGTGGCTATATACAGCGATATAAATCCATTTTTATAGCCTAATTATCACATTGACAATAGACATTCTTTGCTTATCCACATCAGAGGAACCTCCAGAGAGTTATGGCAAGTGTATAATTTTACAGTGCAGCCTGGAAAGGATGGGTTATAAAATGAATCCAGCAAAGCAAGATTGAAAGTGGGTTTAGGAAAATGATTAAAGAAAACTGGCTTATTAGAGGAAAGACAATTAGACAGTGGCAGTGATGTTGGATCCCTGAATATATGAATTGCCTCGTTGGAGACAGAGAGAAAATAGTTTGCCTTTAATTTAGAGGAAACCCAATGCTCTCTTGCTGATCCCTCTAAAATATGAATAAACAAAAGACATACGCCTGAGATTCTTTGTTCCTTCAATAGATTAAAGCAATAAACACAGATGTGATGGATTTCTGAACAGTTTATGTATATTGTGAAAAATTCACCAGAGGTTCCAAGCTGTAAAAGGTCTTTAAAACTATTATGGGACAAGCCCAGCAAGGAAAACACCAGAACAGCACTGGTCATTACCTGCAGCCCCCAAGTCCAACCTCTCCAGCACATCATGAAGGCTCTAGCTTATCCTGCAAGATGATCCCTCACTCTCTCAAGCCTTGGGGTGCAGACCTCTCCTAGCTTAGACAGCCCCCCACCTTTAAGCATATCCTTACCAGCAACTACACACCATACAACAGAAACACTGAGGCAGGCACCCATCTATGCAACAAACCCCATTCCAACTCTGCCATGTTTTCCCTCAAGCATTCCCTCCCCCTGACTCCTTTCCCAACCAGCTGTCCCATTCCTTTATCAAGAGCATAGTATTAAATATTTATCACAGAACTTAATAGAGCACTGGGTCAATCTTCCATCAGTTTCACACAGAAAAATAAATCATGTTTCTAACCCAATTTCTCTGTTTGGAAGCTATTTGATATATTTCGTTCCAAAGTAACACTTTGAACAACGTTTTTTACCTTGAGTGAGTACTTCTTTGCTCAAGTGTTTGTAATGACTTGCTTCAAGAACTGCAGGTTGGAAGGAAATTGTTCGCGGTGCACTATCTCATCATCTGCCAACTCAAACAGCAGCTAACTTTGCCAACCCTGCTCTTTCTGTCATGTCTCTGTTTTAAAATCAAATGTGCAAGTTGTGCCCAGCCCTGGACCCAAGGAGGGGAAGTTGACCATTTCTTCAGATTCTCTGTCAAAGATTATATTTGGTCCAGTTTCTTTCCCTGTGTCACAAAAATCTTCATTTTTTTCTTATGTCATTTAGTATAAAGATTTAAACTCATTTAACCTTGAATGTAGCCATTAGTTAAGCAATTAAAATTAAAGGGTGAGTTAATGGGCAGTGTCAAACATTCAGAGAAACATCTGGTGTAATAAGTGTGCATTTTAACTTATGAATAATTGATCCACTTTTTTTTCCAAGCTTGCTTAGATAACCAATGGAGACTAGCTGGGTAATGTTGTAAGCTGTCTGTGCCTGTGTCTGTCTCTGTCTGCGTGTGCGTGGCTAACACCCCACCACTCAATAGCTAGTATTCTCCTCACACCACATTGCCAACACCAGGATAGTAGAACTGCTGCGTGTCAGGACAAAAGATCCATTTCCAGAATGGCTAATGTAATTCCTGCTCAGTTCTGGCCATTGCTACCAGCTTTTTGCCTTCATGACACAAGATTTACGTAACAGTAAATCAAAAGGAATTGCTGAGTGTGTTTTTTTTTAAATCAGTATTTGCTCCTGAGTGTATTTGATGTTGGACATTAATGCCAAAGATTTTGATGACTCAAAATGCTCGAATTCTATCACCAAGCATAATTAAGTGAGACACCTTGGCAGGCAGTTGATGTGAATGAACCAGTTCACTAATGCATGGAAGGTAATACTGTGACTATTGAGAGAAGTTGAAAGAGGGATAATAGAAAGTAATGACTGGAGAAGTATCAGTGGGGATGAAATGATCTTCCTTCTCCCCATACACCCATGCATATACACTTACAGTCTCCTAACCAGAGCTACCTGCTCCAAGGAGAGAAGAGCAGAAGGCACATGGGCATGGGTGGCACATGATTCCTGCCTTTGGGAAGGCTTGGCAGGGCTCACTGGTGCTTGGACTGTGGCCCTGCCCCCTCTCCTGAGTTCCCCCATATACTCCACCTCAACTCTGCCTCAGGCCTTGCTCCAGCTTGGCCCCCTCCCCTGAGGCTCCCCTACCTACTCTATTGCTTCAAGAAGGCAAAGAGATGAGAGTGATGGGCAGAGAGGGGTTTGGGGGGGAACAAGGCTGTGTGGGAGTGGGGCCTAGGGTGGAGCAGGGGTAGAGTGTGGGTAGGGTGAAGAGGCGGAGATTCTGTTGGCAGCTGTTTTGGGATGCTAAGTCTGTTATCTCTGCCGCCTATATTCATGAGGCCAGGAATTCACCTTAAGTCAATGAGTGGTCCAAAGAATTCAGTGCAAAGCATTTCCTTTTTGCAGACCTAACTTACCTAGGAAATGTTAAAGTTCTATGCGGATGGGTGCTGTGGAAAACTTGTAGCTACTCCTCTCATCTCTTTAGCATAAATCTAACTTATGCAATATGGCCCTGGTCCTTCAACCATCTCCAGGTGGTCAGACACCTGTGCACGTGTAAGGCCACTGAAGTCATTGCGGTTCCATGTGGGAGCAGGGATCTGCCTCCACAGAGCTCCTTGTTGAATCAGGGCCCGAATTGTGAAGTTGCTAGACAACAGAATTTCTGTCATGGATTCCAAGACCAGAAGGGACCATTTAATGGTATCACCACTTATATCACATGGACCACGGAACTTCTCTCGGATAGTTCCTAGAACAGATCTTTTAGAAGAACATCCAATCTTGATTTAAAAAATGGTCAGTGATGGGAATCCATCATGACCCTTGGTAAACTGTTTATTTAATTTAATATTTAATTACTCTCTGTTTATGCCTTATTTGCAGTCTGAATTTGTGTACCTTCAGCATCTAGCCATTGGCAAGGGACTGGGAGAGGATACATGACACAATCAATTTTGCTTAATTCTTTAAAGTGGGGTGGAGTTGGATGCAGATCGGATGACCTGGAAATGTTTAGAGCTGGCTAACTTGGCTAGAGTGTTGTGCTAAAGTGATTCTTCCCAATGTCAAGCAAATATAAGGTTTTTAAAGATATTTTTCCCCTTTTAAAAAAATTATTGTGCATAAGGGAATTTTCTGTTTCATGTGTGGAACTGTATTTTGGGTGGAACTATGTAATAAACCGTGCTAAAACCCCCTGCTTCCTCCTATTTAAAAATTACAATAGCATAAAGCGAATATGAACACAGAGAAAAATGTTAGCATCTGGGGCTCTTTAGTACAGCTTACCTTTTAGAGGGAGGGGAGTGGGATTGGGTGGGAAGAAAGACAGAAAAAAGAATACAAAAATGGTTGCTGAAATTAAGAATCAACACTCTCTTAACAGTCAAGCCTCCTAAAATAAGGAAACTGGTTCTAGCCAAGTTTTGGCAATTGTAATGTTAGATTACACAGCAATTAGTAACAGAGGAAAGTAGCTTGAACCACCAAGGAAACCACATATATACAAGTCAACTATTTGTTTGCTGTTTGTTTTATTTTGTTTTGGATTTTTTTTTGGGGCAGGTTCTAAAGGACAAAGATGGGTCTATAACTGCTGCAATGATTTTTTAAAAATCATTTTATCAAGCAAAAACACTTCCACTATAAACTTAGAGAAGGGGAAATAGAATGTGAAGAGGAAATAATCTGTTAACTTTAAAAAGCTAATGGCAAACAGTTCAGTCTCCCAGTTCTTTTGTTCTCTAAAATTGCCCCTGCCATTCTGCCTGGATGTTTTGCTAGCACCCCCAGTTGCCTGACTGCTCTTTTAAATGAAATCAGTACTTCTCATTGCTTGGAGCCCAGCATGATATAAAATTGTCCTTTGAAAATTCTCTGATGTTCCATGCAAGAGATTAACAATAATATAAAAGAAAAGTGGTGAAACAGAGCACACAGGAACTGGGAAAAGAATAGTTAGGTCTGCAAACTCAAAATTGTCCCTGCTTTGTTGCGCATATATATAAATTTACCAATATTGTATTTAGTGTCATACGCATGCAAACTTGAATTTCTTAGACAGGTTCACATATAGTACAGTCTTCAGATTTGGCTTGTTTTTTAGATCTCACTGACACTTCAAGTAAAGTTAGAACAAAATTTTAATAGCTAGAGTTATGAATGTATATAATTGCTGATCTGAACATACAGGGCAACTGTTCTTGAACACGTAGAAGTCAAGAACAGTGGAAGGGATTTTGCTCAAACAAGCTCAACTCGGATTAAACACAAAGTGTAGAACATTTCTCAAATTCTTTTGGGGTGAAAATTATGAGCAACTGGAGAGATTCTACTCTAAACTACATTTTAGCTTTAACCATAAATAAAGAACAATTCTGAACTTTTCTAGCAAAAATGAGCATCTGATGAACACGATGGCTTATAAAAATGTTTTTATTTGCATGTTCAGTCCTATTTTGAAAGATCAAACAAATGTCTTTTTTCCTTTACTCCCAAAAACCCTTTTATACTGGAGGTCCTATCTCAATTGCAACTTGAGTAGTGTTACTGCAGTATTATAAAAGAGCTAGAAGTGACAATGTAATAACCTTTTTGAATTCACCCTGGTCTTAAACTTTAAAAATAATCCAAGTTTTTTCTTTTGGTCAGAGAGTATTTTAAATACCGGACCAGTGAAGAAATTACTATGAAATAATTTAGCTGATGTTGATATTTATTGACTTCATTTGGTAGCAGGTCAGGGCTCCCTTTTCTTACATACAGTACATCCTTTAGATAACACCCGCAAATAAATGTGGCCCCAGCAACTAATCTATCATAAGAACAAACTGCACCCTGTTATAGCACAGGGTATGTTTTTTAATGCTTATCTTAATTTTTCAATTACACTTTTATTAGGCTTATCAAATATTCACTTCCTCCATGTCAGTAATAGCTTTCAAAGATGGAAGGTGAGGAGTGTAATTGTGTTTGTGTGTGTGTACATGGCATGTAAAGTTTCTAAGACAGAGACAATGGTTTTATTCTTTCTGCAATACACCACGGACACCTATGGTGCTAATTATAAACATTAATATCTGTTGACAACTTATTGTATCATTTTGCTGATATCCCTCTGTTTTTCCATCTTTTGTGCAGTCACACACTATAAAATACTTCCTATGTACCCATTTCACTATAGATTTTTAAGTTTTAAAACACTGTTTGCTATTTAGTTACATTATCTTCATACCGTTGTACATCATGAATCCAATTTGTTAATAGTCCTCTGCACGCCAGAGTTGTGCTAATGCATGACTTCTGACTACTACAAAAAAGCAAGTGTGGAAGAGAACTGGCTACTTGGGGTACTCAGTAAGGGACTGAAAAAGCTCTTGCTTCAAGGATGCTAATTCAAATCTTGTCCGAGGTGGTGTAGGCCGTACCACTGTGTGAGATGAGAGGGAAATAAGAAAACGTATTTGTTCCTACCAGAAATCTTCCTTTTTTTGAGTGATAAGGGCCACGCATCTGTTACAATGGGCACTTTGCCTGCTTGCTGGTGGGGAGGCAGAGCAAGCAAGGTCAGTCTCTGACAGCAGCAGAATGCCCAGCTCCCTGAATTTCTGTCCCATTGGGACAACTACCACAGTCAGGATGCTTTCATTCTAGTTTCCTAAATGAAATCTATCCTGGAGGAACTCACAGTTGTTTCACTTGGTTAACGTGGATGTTAAGTTGTGGGCTTTGCACCCCCAACCAGAACACATTCTATTTATTGACTATGGCTCTATTACCATGATTTTATTAAAGTATCTATTTTAAATTTGGCTGGTCCTGTCCAGAGGATTGCTGTTGCAATCGAAGACATTTGCTGTGAGATTAACCTAGCATTGGACCTTCTGATGTTTATCAGGCCAAAGATCCGCAGCTGCTTTTACTAGAAAGGCATAAATAGTTTCACTGACGCTTTCTCCTTCCTATTCTTCTGGTGAGCAGTAGAAGAGATGGGAAAACATGGCAGTGATCTTGCCTAGCTTTGTGAGTGGTCATTCAGGAGCTCACATGTCAGGTTCTGATGCACAATGGGGCCACAAGACTATTTGCTCTTCCTGGATGCAAAGAGGTCAAACACCAGCCCATCAAATTGACTTGCAATGTGTGAGAATACACCTGGGTGCAGGTTCCAGTCTGCTAATCTTACTCCAGTTATGTAAATCTTGGCATTCATCTACTCTCGATGCAAAGAGATAGGGAACTTTGCTCCACTGAGCCCCCCAAAATTTCTCTCTGGAACAGGGTTGATCATGTATTTCCTAGTTTATTAGTGAAAACCCCATCAGACGTGTTGCCTGCCAAGCCCAGGGAAGGAAGAGTGCTTGAAGATCTCAAGGAAACCAATAAAAGGTATTCCTGTGGCTGCTGGGTTTTCTCTTTCTGGTGCCCATTCTCTGAATTGAATGGGGAGGATTCCTTAAAAAACCCTGAATCTGCATTCAGGAGCTGAGAATATACAATTGGACCTACTCGTCTGCCAATGGATGGGATTGGGTGAAGTGCAGAGGAGAGAGTAGGAACTGGGTCTCCAGTGAATGCTGAATCTTTGAAGCATGACTGTGTATGAGATCAAAATACCTAAGAGGCTCCATTAAGAATTGAATCTTTTTGTTTTTTCAACACCATTTGGTTTCCTGTAAGGCCATCTTCAGCCTTTGTTAATATTCTCAGATCAGACTTTGCAGCTGACAGTTTTCATTCTCAGCCCAGGCCTAGGACTGGCTTCCTTGGTGCTCTGAATTACTATGTTTGCTTGAGCTTTTTCTCAGTATAGAGCCCTGCTCCATTAGTTCATAATTATTTTGTTTCAGTGGAACCTGGTACCTTTCATGACCAAAGGAGGGCCCTGAGGCAATGCCTGCCTGGACAAGCCTGCTTGTGAAGGGCCTGTGTAATGAAGGTGCTGCTTGTTCATATAAAAATTACTCTCCTGCGGCCCAATTATAACTGCTGGGCCCTGACCGTTGGGTGAAACAGCCCCATATATACATTAACAGTGATTCCAGGTTACCTTTGGACTAGTAGTAAACCCTGAAGAATCCACTCTGCCTGGAGCTAGTTCTTCTCCATTTCTGTCACACAGAGAAGAGCTCAGACCCTCTTGCCTGGGTTGAGGGAGGAGAACTGCACTTTGCCCACAGAACTGGCCAAACTCCCCAGCAAGACACTGAATGAGGAGGTGAAGCAGAAGAGATGCACATTTCCTTTTGCTTCTGGCTTTTCTTGGCCCACCTTGCTTGCTGTAACCTGCCAGGGCACCAGCAGCTGCAAATTCCTTAAAAGGGGAAGTAGAGCTCTAGAGACAATCTTCTCATAAAGGCTGCCCTGAAAAGCTGCCGGGAATTAGACAAAGTTACTGAGCCAAATCGTTAGTCAGAAAACTTGAAATGAGAGTTGGAATTTCCCTCTGATGAGCTATGCAGCTGGGAAGCCCGGCTGAGCTGCCGCCCAAGAGGAGGGCAAAAAACTGGATGGAACTTCAGGAAGCTGGGTATTTCCCTACTGCAGCGACGGCCAGCTCCGGTTCTGATCCTAAGCTGCATGGAGGCTGAAGCACCCATCTTAGGGATCTGAAGACCACAGAACAATGTATCTTCTCCAGTGTTTTCCTGGGCTAAAGTTGTTCCCCACAGCACAATTTCACAACGAATGCTTTTTGTGTCTGTTTTGCACTTTTGGTAGGTGGCAGTGAGCAACAGTTGTAACCTGTCAGCAGTCTAGTGGCCTTGATGCAATGAATTGTTGATCTTGGGTCAGGTCCAGCTCCTTGCCTTTAATGTTACTTTCTTGTGATGCAAGAACAAGGGGAGATTCAGTGGTATTAAAAGGCAAAAAAATTAAAAGTGATAAAAGGAAAGGCCTTTTCACAGTTAGCCCATGGGTCTTCATTGCCACCTGATATCCCTGAGGCCAAGACCTTAGCAGAGCTTGTGGGGAAGGGACACTGGGCATTTCTATGGAGAATAAGAACATCCAGAGTTGCAAGAAGAAAATGGTGGGTTTTTTTTTAAACTATTACATTTTGGAATGGTTATAAATCCATATGTCTCAAACCAGCCACTAAATTAATGGCTGTTCAGAAGCGACTTTACCCTGTGTGCAAGTTATACCATAGCTGTCTATTGTAAGATTCCTTGTAGCTCTTTCTGAAACAGCTGGTACTGGCTACTGCTGGAGCCAAGATAATGGACGAGGTGGACCACTGGTCCAATACATTACGTCAACTCCTCTGTACTATTTCTTGGATCCTTGTTTTCCCAATATCTCCCTTCAAAGTATTTTAAATATTTTTACTCCTGAATGCACAAACTGTACAGATTATGCATAAAAGTTACAGGTAACCAACTGTCTACATTACAACCCCATCAGAAAATGTGAAGGAGGTTAGTGGTTTACGCAGATGCAGGTATTAATATGGCACAAAGCAATCTCAGACAGCTAGAAGATGCACGGTGGTACTCTGATATGGAATGCTCATGAAGGGAACTTGATCCTGACTGCTCAGCTGAGCAATGGAAACCAGGAAGTCTGCTAACATGAACACAGTGGAGTAAATCCAACTGGGTGGGACTTGAACCCTGAAGTATTCCTCACAGAACTTCTGCACATGTGTATTTGCTGCCTACTCTGGACTGACAACTTGGTAGCTAATCACAATCCAAACAGCAGAAGAGAAGGGGAAGAACCTCTTTGCATACACACCATGGCTATGTCTACACTGGCAAGTTAGTTTGAATTAAGGAGGCTTAATTCGAACTATCTAAAGCCACGGCTACACTAAGCTTTAGTTAGTTCAAATTAAGGGCTTCCTTAATTCGAACTAATAAGTTCGAATAGGGTATTCGAACTAAGGGGTTAATTCGAACTAACTAGTTCGAATTAACCAACGTGGCCATGTTAATTCGAACTACTGTAATTTCTTAGTTTGAATTAACCAGCCATTGAAACGAATGGGGATCGCTAATTCGAACTAAGCAAGTGCTTGCTTAGTTCGAACTAACATTCCAGTGTGGCCATGCTAGTTCTAACTAACTAATTCGAACTCATTTTAGCAAGAGTAGACATAGCCCATGAGTTCTAGCATTCTCGTAAACACAGAACTTCATGGTTCCCTGAGAGCCCCAGGACTCTTTGTGTCACTTGTTCTCACCGCAGTATTCACATGGTCTCATAGAAGGATTTTCAGCCATGATATGATAAGGGGAAAAAAGAGCTGGGTTATGCTTCTTCCTAGCCTATCAGCATGACCACGGGCTGGGCTGTTTTTTTGGCTCAGTCCCTCACTTCCCAATCTCTGAGCCTTATTCTCCTCTGCCACATGCTGGTGTAAATCAATGGTAATTTTTAGGAGCATAAGTGAGGGGGGAAACTGAGACGCACAATGCATAGTCCAAACACAGAGAAGACTGACTCTGTGAACACCTAGAGATTAAGACATCGAGGCATTTTCTACCCCAAACTCCAAAAAGGCAAGAAAGAGATTTCCTTAGGTTACCAAGCATCATGAATTATTTCTCAACAAAAAACGATGAGGAAAAACTCTCCCTGGTCAGGGAGAAAGGCAAGATGCTGCAGAGATGGCATCACACTTTATAGCAGGGGTGGGCAAACTGTGGTTTGGGGGCCGCATCTGGCTCTTTTGCAGTTAAACTGCAGCTCACAGAGCCCTCTATGTCCTCCCGCCCCACCATGCTCCACCTAGCAGATTGGGGTGGGTAGTTCAGGGCTCCTGCCATGCAGTGGGTTCGTGAGAAGGAGGGACATCTTCAAGGGGCACACTTGTCGGGGCTCAGGGCTTCAGTCCCATGGTGAGGTGACGGGACTAGGGACTTCTGTCCCATGAGTGGCACCTGTCAGAGCTCAGGGTTTCCACTCCATGAGGTGTCTGCCATGCTCTGAGTCCCCCCACCATCCCACAGGTTTAAGCCTAGAGACCCGGCAGGCAGTGCTGTGCCATGGGGGGAGCGGAGCCCAGGGCTCCATGCTGGAGGGGAGTCGGGCCGCTCCACACCCCCAGGGAGCCAGCCTGGGCGGGGAGGCTGAGGCCGCCGGTTCTGGCCCCGGCCCCGGCAAGGAGGGCCGCCAGTGGAGGGAGCTGGCCACAGCCAGGATCCCAGGCTGCTGCGGCCGGTGCCCCAGCCGGGGACCCAAGGCCACTGCCGGGAGCCAGTTCTGGCCAAGGGCAGCCCGCCGGCGAGGGCTGGCCCTGGCCACAGGGGGGGCAGGCCAGCCCAGAGGCGGGTCCCGGCCACCTGCCCCGCCCCTGGGCCTGCCTGCTCCGCTCCGGGGGTGGGGAGGGCTAGCCCAGGCGCTGGGCTTAGTGCTCCCTGCCCGACCCGCTGCCTTTGGCTCCCTGCTGAAGGCAGCGGGGAGCAGGGAAGTGTGTGGCTGTGGGGGGGCCGTGGTGCAGGCCCTGCACTGCCCCGCTGGGAGTGGGACAGCGTGGGACCCGCGTAACCACAGGGCCCAGGGTGATCGCCCCGTTTGCCCCCCCCCAGAGATGGCCCTGCCAGCAGGTGCACCCCAGCTCCCTGACTTCTGATAATTATTGTATGCAGCTCCAAGGGTCAGTAAGTTTTAGCCACTCCTGCTATAGAGCAACCTGCCATCAGATTAGACCCGCTGGCAATGAGGGAGAAAGGACTAAATCACACACACAGTGGCCAGATCACATCTGCCTGTGACAGATCTCTGAGGACTCTGGCTCTATTCTTTTCTTTCCTTCGCTGTCCTCCCTCCTTGGCCATGTCTGAAGAGTGTCTAATAGTTGTGCTCAAACAAATGGATAACAAATCAAAGCTTCAAAGAAAAACGGCAGAACTGGAATTCATGTGGAGATTTGACATCATTGTGTCAGGGCTAAATAGGGACTAAGGATTTTTTTCTCATTATGACAGTTGATTTGACCTCACCTTCCTCTATATGCTGTTCCCCAGTGTTTGAATCTTAACTGCTTTGATTTGCTGGTACAGTCTTACCTGATTCTGTGACTTACACTTCCTTCTCTGCATTTATTTTCCTCCCATTCTGTAATTTCCCCATCTTCAAAGTGTCTGACAAAGTGGGATTTTCTCCCATGAAAACTCATGCAATAAATACATTTGTTAGTCTTTAAAGATGCCACAAGCCTCCTTGTTTGTTTTGACCAAAAATAATCTACTGTGAATTTCTCATTGATGCCAGTGAAGTTTCATCGATTTGGGACTGGTGTGAAAGAAGAAGTTTGCTCTTAATTGGATGCTACGAACTGGATACCTTCCTTCATTCTGAATGCAGTGAAGCCCAGATTACCTTGTTATCATCTTCAGCAGCCTCAACATATGGAAGAGAAAAAGCGACTGTCTGGAACCCCAGGCCAGATACAC
The DNA here is from genome assembly GCA_007922175.1 of Pelusios castaneus. Lineage (NCBI taxonomy): Eukaryota > Metazoa > Chordata > Testudines > Pelomedusidae > Pelusios > Pelusios castaneus. The sequence continues at coordinate 6,316,568 of ML685781.1, forward strand.
CGCTGCTACTTTTTCAATGATCTATTATATTTGTTCCCGCATGTTGTGTTGGGGGTTTCTCAACACCCACCTTTACTTTTAGATGGGTGGGTTGGTAGGTAGAGACAGCTACTGAAAGAAAGTCTCTTGTATGAAACAAGAGATGTTGTACAGGAATTTGCCAAAGTCAAAAATTGCACAGCCAGGAGCATGCTCTTGAGAAACCTTAGCCAAGTGAAGAGCCCCATTAAAGACCACTTGTGGGAGTAGGGGCTATAGCCTGGAGGCCATATAACTAAACTGAGGCATAGATTCAGTTCACCTGACTGAGGGAGCGTCATCCTCTCCACCCCACTGGATACTTTAGCTGTATTAATGTAGTTCATTAACAAAGATTTATGTGCATATATGGTTGGGATCATTTTAAATATATTCAAACTCCCCCAGTTTCCGACAAATTTATTTCATGATCTTTTTGCGTCTGAGACTCACGAATCAATGCACTTCATTCCATTTTACTGGATTGGCTCCAATGGGCTGCAACAACTTTCAGAGAACTACGGAACAGGGGCTTGCTGGAAAATGCATTTTAAGTGAATGTACCTTTCAAACCAGTGCCAAAAATACTTCAGAGGCAAAGTCCTAGATTAGTGCTAAGTTTGATGCCTATTATTCATTATGTCTGTACAGACATATAACAAGGAAAGTACTTTATGTACTCAGGTCAGATGTCTGCACACTAAGGGTATCTCTGCATTGCAATTGCAGGTTTGATTGAACCATGTGCAGACATGCGTTAGCTAGCTTTGATCATGCTGTCATGACTCCACTTTTAATGGCACCCATGCAAGCTGGTCTAAATCTAGCTTGGTTTTGCTCAAAATCTTCCTTATTGATCTGGAGGGTGGAGTGGACTGCACTATCAGCAAGTTTGCAGATGACACTAAGCTGTGGTAGATATGCTGGAGGGCAGGGATAGGTTACAGAGCAACCTAGATAAACTGGAGGATTAGGCCAAAAAAATCTGATGAGGTTCAACAAGGACAAGATGGAAAAATCCCATGCACTGATACAGGCTGGAGACTGACTGGCTAGGCAGCAGCTCTTCAGAAAAGAATCTAAGGGTTATAGTGGGCAAGAGTCAACAGTGTGCCCTTATTGCCAAGAAGGCTAATGGCATATTGGGCTGCATTAGTAGGAGCATTGCCAGCATAAGGAGGGAAGTGATTATTCCCCTCTATTTGATATTGGTGAGGCCACATTTGAAGTCTTGTGTCCAGTTTTGGCCCCTCCCCCCCACTACAGAAAAGATGTGGATAAACTGAAGACAGTCCAACGGAGGACAACAAAAATGATTAGGGGCTGGAGCACATGACTTATGAGGAGAGTCTGAAGGAACAAGGCTTATTTAGTGTGCGGAAGAGAAGAATGAGGGGGATTTGATTGCAATCTTCAACTACCTGAAGGCGGTTCTGAAGAGGATGGAGCTAGGTTGATCTCAGTGGCAGTAGATGACAGAACTAGGAGTGAGGGTCTCAAGCTGCAGGAGGGGAGCTGTAGGTTGGCTATTAGGAAAATCTTTTTCAGTAGGAGAGTGGTGAAACATTGGAATGGCTTACCAAGAAAGGTGCTGGAATCTTCATCCTTAGAGGTTTTTAGGATGCGGCTTGACAAAGCATTGGCTGGGATGATTTAGTGGGGGGTTGGCTCTGTTTTGAGCAGGGGGTTACACGAGATGGCCTCCCGAGGTCCCTTCCAACCCTAATCTTCTATGATTCTATGTCTGCAAGTGCTGCAGTCAGATGTCTGATTGCAATGTAGCCGCACTCAAAGGCATCAATCCTGCAAACACTTAGGCACATGCTTAACTTTATGCACCTGACATTTAATCAATGGAAATACTTAGGTATTTAAAAATCAATGATGCACATGGCTACAGAGCCCTAAGTTCCTGATCCCGCAAAATGTTCTGCGTGGGACCCCTGCTCCCACCTGGAACACTAGTGATTTCAAAGCGATGCTGTGCGGATGCAGTGGGTCCACCCACACAGAGCCCCTTGCAGGCTGGTTCTTAAAAATTCCCATCGAACTAAATGTGGGATTTTCATAGAAGCTTGAGGTTTAGGCACCTCGCTCCCTTATAGTGTGGTAAAACCGCAGGTGAAATACATGTGGCTCATGTCAATTTTGGCAGTAAAAGGAATGCAGAAATGTTTTCAAAATCTCTTTTCTGCAAGTTACAACTTGTTGCACTCATCATTGATTTAAATAATGAACAAAATAATATATCACACATGGCTCCAGGAATGTCCCTTACAGCCTTTACTTCGCCTTTTCACTAAATATTTTATCAGCGGTATGATTTGTATAGGCTCTCTTTTTCTTCCCCATTATGATTTTTTTAATGAAGCTCTGGGAATTATCTAAACCCTGAATCTTTAGAAGTAATCAACATTTAATAGCATTACAGTATCCTTCACTATTTTCATATTATATATTTGTCCATTAAAACAGCTTATTCTAATCTTTCTACTAAAAATCTCTGGTTTCCCATTAAAACAGCAGGTATTTAAGAAGCAAGACAAGGCAGTTTATCTCTTCATGATGACTCAAGAGCATCCCCTGGTGTACATTTATGGTAACACTACAGTACTCCACCTGTTTACATTGTGCAAGTAGGACATTTCTAAAGTAAAGAACAAAAACCATTCATGGAAATCAGGTCTAGCAGGCAGCATTAGATGTAAGACGATAAGAATGCAAATATAGATGGTGAACATTCTCTCACATGAACAGCTGAGTTTAATACGAGTGGATGACACTGAACATTTTGTAATGCCCTGAAGTGCTGTATTTATGGATTGTTGAACTTGAATTCACCAGATTTAGCTGAACTCTAACATTCTTATAATTGAAACATTAGGGGATTTTCAAACAATCAATTAAATAGATTTTTTTAAAGTAGAAGGTCAACCCTACAGGAAACTTTTGAATTACAAGATATGGGACAATACAATACATATCTTTAATGTTTAAATGACCTTTGTTTTGTCTATATATTCTAAATAGACTAACCATTCGATTGCACCTTTTCCAAGTTTGGGGAAGTGCATTTTATTCTTGCAAAAGTTTCCAGTTGCTAATATTTTGTTTCGTTGTGGCCTCTTGAATTTATCATGAATGCATATGCCAGCCTGAGACACTATTACTGCCATGTCATGTTGACATAATATAGTAATTGCAATTATCTATTATTTTAATTTTATTTTTGCAATCATTAAGGGCAGCTGCTATTCAGTAGTGACTGAAAATCTTATCTTTCTGCACTTCTTGGTTTCTGATTTGTATTCATTACAATCAACTTCTTTCCTTTTATATAATATAATATAATATAATATAATATAATATAATATAATATAATATAGTGCTTTTTTGTGATGGTACGCAGGGGTACGGCATACTGCTGCCCAGCTGAGGGGGTGGGGTCAGCAGGAAAACGGATCACGCCGTTGGAAGAAGAGGGGTGGCTCAGGAAGAAGAGGAATGGAAGAGGCAGTTTTCAAATTTACTGTCAAGATATGAGTACCGACACCCTTTTATTTTATTTTTTTTTACAAAAAACGCACTGATATAATATAATTAATAATTTATCACTGCTTTAAAACCCAAATTTCAAAATTTTCTAAAATGAAAAATTTCCAAAACATTAATTTGATTTCTAAAACAGGTTTTCTGCAGGTAAATTGCATTGCATTCAATATAATTTCACAGAAAAAGCTATTTTAACAAAATTGAATTCTGACCCGCTCTATAAAATTAATAATAGTGCAGAAAAGCCAGAAGTGTTCAATAAAGAGTTCTGTTCTGTATTTAGGAAAAGCCAGATGATGTGTTTATATCACATGATGGTGAAATACTTTCCATTCCAAGAGTAACTAAGGAAGATGTTAAATAGCAAGTACTCCATTAGACATTTTAAAATCATCAGGTCCAAAGAACTTGTATCCAAGAGTTGTAAAAGATGTGGTCAAGGAGCTGTCTTGGATGTTAATGTTTTCAGTGAGCCTTGGAACACTGGGAAAGTTTCAGAGGACAAGAAGAAAGCTAATGATGTGCCATTATTTAAAAAGTGTAAACAGGAGTACCTGGGTAATCATAGGCTTATTGGCTGGACAAAAATCCTGGATAAAATAATGGGAAAGCTAAAATAGAGGAGTTAGGGAAAATCAACCATTACCGGTAACTAACAGGATTATTTTTTGGAAGAGATTACAAGTTTGACTGATAAAGGTAACAGGGTTGATGAAATATAATTAGGTTTCTATAAGGCCTTTGACTAGGCACGGCAGAATATTTTGATTAAGAAAGTAGAATGATACAAAAATCAGTATGGCACAAAAACTGGCTAACTGATAGGTGTCAAAATGTAATCGTAAATAGAGAAGTATCATCAAGCAGGTGTGTTTCAAGTGGGATCCTGCAGGGATCAGTTCCTACCTCTACACTACTTAGCAATGTTATCAATGACATGTAAGAAAACCATAAAATCATCACTTATAAAGTATGTAAATAACACAGTAATTGAGGGAGTGGTAAATAATAAAGAAGAGAGGTCACTGCTAAATTGTGATATGAATTGCATAGGCAAATAATTTGTGTTTTATAAATGACCAAATCTAAAACCATACATGTAAGGTGCAGGATGTAGGTTATACGTATAGGATAGAGGACTCTATCCAAGGAAACAGGGACTCTGAAAAGGACAAACAAGGAGTCCTGTGGCACTTTTAAAGACTAACAAATTTAAAATCCTTCTCTGTCAGATACTTTGAAGATGGGGAACTTAAGAGTGAAAATAACGTAAGTCTAAAAAGGACGTGATGCATGTAATTGACTGAACATGAGCTCCCAGTGCACTGGGTGTGTCCAAAAGAGCTAATGGCATTTGTGGATATATAAATAGGGGATTCTCAAGTAGGAGAAGAGTGGTTACATTTCCTCTGTATTTGGAACTGCAACAGCAGTGCAAACACCATGTATAGATCGAGTGTCCGCTATGCAAGAAGGATGTTGATAAATTGTAGAGGGGTCAGAGAAGAGCCACAAGAACGAAGGGGGAAAAACGCCACGTAGTGAAAGATGCAAGGAGCTCAATCTATAAACCTTATCAAAGAGAAGATTAAGGGTGACTTGATTACCCTCTGAGTACCTACATGGGGAACAGAAATTTGATCGTAGAAGGCTTTTCAATCTGCACCAGTGGCTGGAAGATGAAGCTAGACAAATCTGGAGGAGAAATAGGGTGCAAATTTTTAACAGTGAGGGTAAATAATCATTGGAACAACTTAGCATGGGTTGTGGCAGATTTTCCATCGTAGGAAATGTTCAAATCAAGATTGGATCTTTTTTTTAAAAAAAGATATGCTCTAGTTCAGACAAGAATTAATTCAGGAAAGTCATATAGCCTGTGTTTACAGGAGGCCAGACTAAGGTAATGATAATGCTCTGATCTGGCTTTATAATCTATTAATTGTTTGTAGGGTGCTTAGTTACTATGGTAATGAGGGCCATGGAAGAGCTTTTGACAGACATGCTGCTGAGTTACAGTTGTAGCCGATGTAGCTGCACGGGGGACCTTCTTGCTGACCTAATCACTGCCTCTCTCCTGACTCTCCACACTCCTGTGCGGAGAGGGTATGTGGAGTTCAGCACACGGGCAAGTGTCGAGTCCCACTGCATTCAGGTTATATGGGGATGTTTTCTTTGTCGCCCTTAATCAGAACCATATTCCTGCCCAAACACACTAGGTACACTCTTTTGGGCTGGTGGGGGATGGGGGGGAAAGAGGGGGCACAGCAAAAACAGCCTGTAGGGGAACTCTAGCTCCCCCCACCCTGCTGGCCAATGAGCGAAGGCTCCTTGCATTGCGAGTGGACAAAAACTCTGCAAGAGTCACTAGGAGGCATTTCCAAGTGGATTTTTCCATGGCCAGGCTATAGCTGCTTTATGTTACTGAAGAAGTGCTGCTCTATTTCCCAAACAGGGCCCACCTTTGGGCCCCTTCCAGCTCCGCAGAGAAAGTTAGTCATCTTTCAGCTGGCAACAGGGAAGCATATAGAGAGGGCTGGAGCTTGTAAAGCTGAGCACATGGCTCCTTGCCCCTTCCTCAAAGAAATGAGTGGGATTTTGAAAGACAGCCATGCAAGTTAAAACAGCCAAGACTCGGCTGTGAAACATGTCCCTGCTCCTGTGGGGGAAGTGGCTAGAAATCCTCCTATTTCTTCACAACACTACATCATTCCATTGGGCCCCCACTTCCGCAGCAATCATATATGTTCCTAGCAGCTGCACACAACCCCGTAATGCTTAGCATTTTTATAGCACTGTCCATGTACAGACGCAGTCTAATGTATCCTCACAATACCTCTGTAAGGCAGATCGGCAGTGCTATCCCTTTTTACATAGGGACAAAGAAATAGGCAGGTAGAGAAAGTGAATTGACTGAGACCACACACTGACTTTGGATTTCCAAGAGAACAGTAGTGGGACAAGGGGCGTAGCCATGGGTGGGCCTGGCTGGGGCCCATCCACTTGGAGATGAAGCCTGCCCACCGCAGGGCTCAGCAATGGCATGAACATTTCCGCTGCTGGGTGCTGCGGCAGGCCTCATTGCACCTCTTCTTCTTCTCACTCCTTCCACGGCGCCATTTGTTACCTAGCACCTAGAGTGTCTTTGGCAGCTTCGGATCACATGGCCTTGGCTGGGTCCAGTCTGCCTCTGATTGGGAAGCATAATTCTGGGATGTATTAGCCGAAGTGTTGTAAATGAGACATGAGAAATAATTCTTCCACTCTACTCTGCGCTGATGAGGGCTCAACTGAGTATTGGGTCCAGATGGAACACAATTCCATCATTTTAGGGAAGACGTGGACAAGTTGGAGAAAGTCCAGAGAAGAGCAACAGAAATGATTAAAGGTCTAGAAACCATGACCTATGGAGGAAGATTGAAAAAAATTGGGTTTCTTTAGTCTGGAGAATAGAAGGCCAAGAGGAGACACGATAACAGTTTACAAGGACATAAAAGGTTGTTTACAAGCAGGAGGGAGAAAAATTGTTCTCCTTAACCTCTGAGGATAGGACAAGAGGCAATGGACTTAAATTGCAGCAAAGCCGTCTAGGTTAGACATTAGGAAAAACTTCCTAACTGTCAGGGTAGTTAAAGACTGGAATAAATTGCCTAAGGAGGTTGTGGAATCTCCATCACTGGAGATTTTTAAGAGCAGGTTGGACATACACCTGTCAGGGATGGTTTAAGATGGTACTTAGTCCTGCCATAAGTGCAGAGGACTGAACTAGATAATCTCTCAAATCTCAGTCCTATGATTTTATAATTTCAGTCTTCTACTTCTGGATGATGCCATCTCCCAGCAAGAGATGGGCAAACAGGTTCAGATACGAAAACACGTATACCTGAAACTCAAATAAACTCTTACGCTATAGTAATGGAGGAAGTTTGCATGGGACTGGGATTTAAGGTGGTCCAGGGAATAGAGCTCTGAAGCAGAAGTAAGGCAAGATGGGCTCTTCCCTGGTTCTACTAGTGACCTGCTGTGTGAGTTTAGGTAAGTCATTTCTGCCCTCTTTCCCTGTGACCTCCTACCATGCTCTATTTAAATTGAAGGCTCTTTAAGATACAGTTTGGTTTTCACTAAGTGTTTGTACAATACATAAAGACATGAGAAAGGCCATACTGGGGCAGACCAATGGTCCATCTAGCCCAGTATCCTGTCTTCTGACAGTTCCTATGGCCATGTGCTTCAGAAGGAATGAATAGAACAGGTAATCATTAAGTGATCCATCCCATTGGACATTCCCAGCTCCTGGCAACCAGCAATCCCTGCCTATCCTGGTAATCATAGAATCATAGGCTATGTCTACACTGGCAAGTTAGGTCGACCTAAGGAGGCTTAAGTCGACCTAACTTAGTCCCTGTTCACACCAGGCTTTCATTAAGTCAATTTAAGAAATTCCTTAAGTCGACTTAATGAAAAGTTAGGTTGACTTAATAAGAACCGCCAATTAGGTCAACCTAACCCTTAAGTTGACTCCTTAGGTGTACCTAAGCACAGTGGCTATATCTACACTTGAAAAGTTAGGTCGACTTTATGAAGTCAACTTAATAAGGTCGACTTAAAGTGGACCTTATTAAGTCGACTTAACAAAAGTCGACTTAACTTTTCAAGTGTAGATGTGGCCCCTTTTTGGCCTTATTAATTCGACTTAACATTTTAAGTCGACTTAAAAAGGTCCAACTAGGCACTACTCCACGTCTCCACTGGCTTATGTTGACTTAATAATAACGAGGTGTTATTAATTCGAACTAACTTTTCCTTAATTCGACTTAAGGAGCAGCTTAAGTCAAATTAAGGAAAGCCCAGTGTAGACGTGGAGTAAATTAAGTCAATTTAAGCCTCCTTAAGTGTAGACGCACACAGTGTGGATGCTTAAGTCCACTTTATTAGATCAACCTAAGGGCAGTTAGGTCGACTTACTAAGTCCTCATTCAGGGAAACCACTTTGTTAAGTCGACTTAAAGGTCGACCTTATTAGGTCAACTTAACAAAGTCGACTTAACTTTTTGTAGTGTAGACATAGCCATAGAATCTTAGGGTTGGAAGGGACCTCATGAGGTCATCTAGTCCAACCCCCTGCTAAAAGCAGGACCACTCCCACTAAATCATCCCAGCCAGGGTTTTGTCTAACTGAACCTTAAGGCTATGTCTACACTTACTAAAATTAGGTCGAATTAGTTAGTTTGAACAAACTAATTCAAACTAATTTTACTTAGTTTGAATTATCTGAATTCAAACTAGCATGGCCACACTGGAATGTTAGTTCGAACTAAGCAAGCACTTGCTTAGTTCGAATTAGCGATCCCCATTCATTTCAATGGCCGGTTAATTCGAACTAAGAAATTAGTTCGAATTAACATGGCCACATTGGTTAATTCGAACTAATTAGTTCGAATTAACCCCTTAGTTCGAATACCCTCTTCGAACATATTAGTTCGAATTAAGGAAGTCCTTAATTCGAACTAACTAAAGCCTAGTGTAGCCATGGCTTTAGTTAGTTCAAAGTAAGCCTCCTTAATTTGAACTAACTTGCCAGTATAGACGTAGCTAATATGTTTCCAAAGATAGAGATTCCACCGCCTTCCTAGGTAACCCATTCCAATGCTTCACCACTCTCCTAGTGAGAAAGATTTTCCTAATATCCAACCTCGACCTCGCCAGCCACAACTTGAAACCATTGCTCCTTGTTCTGTCCTCTGTTACTACTGAGAACAGCCTCGCTCCCTCCTCTTTGGAGCACCCCTTCAAGTAGTTGAAGGTTGCTATCAAATTCCCCCTCAGTCTTCTTTTCTGCAGACTAAATAAGCCTAGTTCCTTCAGTCTCTCCTCGTAAGTCATGTGCCCCAGCCCCCTAATCATGCCCTCCGCTGGACTCTTTCTTATTTGTCAACATCTTTCCTGTAGTGGGGAGCCCAAAACTGGACACAGTATTCCAGATGTGGCCTCACCAGTGCCGAATAGAGGGGAATAATCACATCCCTCGATCTGCTGATGCAGCCCAATATGCCATTGGCCTTTTTGGCAATAAGAGCACACTGTTGACTCATATCCAACTTCCCGTCCACCATAACCCCCAGGTCCTTTTCTACAGTGCTGCTACCTAGCCGATCGGTCCCCAGCCTGTACCAGTACATGGGATTTTTCCATCCTAAGTGCAGCCATTGATGGACCTAACCTCCATGACCTAGTTCTTTTTTGAACCCTATTATAGTTTTGGCCTTCACAACATCCTCTGGCAAGGAGTTCTACAGGTTGACTATGTATTGTGTGAAGAAATACTCCCTTTCATTTCTTTTAAACCTGTTGCCTATTAATTTCATTTGGTGACCCCTACTTTTTGTGTTATGCGAAGGAGTAAATAACACTTCCTTATTTATTTTCTCCACACCAGTCCTGATTTTATAGACCGTTATCATAACACCTCTTAGTCTTTTGTTCAAGATGAAAAGTCACAGTCTTATTAATCTCTCCTCATATGGCAGCTTTGCCACCCCCCGAATCATGTTAATTGTCATCTTCTGTACCTTTTCTAACTCTGATGATATCTTTTTTTGAGATGAGGAGACCTGACCTGCACGCAGTATTCAAGATGTGGTAGTACCATGGAGTTATAAAAATATGATATATTCTGTATTGTTACCTATCCCTTTCCTAATGATTCCCAACATTCTGGTAGCTTTTATGTCTGCCACTGCACATTGAGTGAATGTTTTCAGAGAACAATCCACAATGACACCAAGATCTCTTTCTTGAGCAGTAACAGCTAATTTAAACCCTATCATTTTATATGTGTACTTGTGATTTTATGTTTTCCAAGGTATATCTTTCGATTTATCAGCTTTGAATTTCATCAGTCATTTTGTTGACCAGTCACCCAGTTTTGTGAGATCCCTTAGTAACTTTTTTTGAGTCTGCTTTCGATTTAAATATATTGAGTAGTTTTCTATCATTTGCAAACCTGCAAAGTACCTAGCACAATGGGAGGTGGCCTCTAGGTAATGACTATAATATAGTTAATAACAACCAATAATTTGAAGTTGCTACTAGTCAGTTTTAACTGCTGCTTTTCAACTTTGCTTCTCTTTGTTTTATTTTTTAATTGAGAAAAAACTCTAGAGAATTAATTTACAATATGAATCAGAAAAGGGAAGAGGAAACAGATTTTGCTTTATCAGAGAAAATACATGATCACAGAGAGCAGGGGTCCCCTAGAATGTGTAGATATTGAGAGACTGGTATAATCAAGACTGGCCAAGGTTCTATAGGTGGGATGTAATTTGAAGCTACAATAGAGGTTCAGTAGCAACATACTCCCTATATTTATTTTGTGCCATTTTCTTCATTGCTTTGGCTTTGCATCCTAGATATAATGATTCCAAGGCAAGGAAAAGTATCCATTTTTTATTAGTAATGGCGATGACACGTTGGTCTGAAAAGAATCACTGTTCAATCAACTCCTGAAAAATACAATAGCAAAGCAGCCAGGAATCCTGTATGTCATGTAGACATTCATTTTATTTAAAGGTCCATCTGATTTTCTAAATGGGGCATCTTTTGACCTGATCAACCCTATAAAAGAATAGAATCTTCAACTTCACGTTCTATTACATCTCTCAAAGGACTGAATCCATGCAATTTAAGTTTGCTGATGTAATGCATTTTATGGATAGCCTATTATAGAGGAATTCTTTGATACCATAAGAGAAAAACTGCATACCTTCCCTTCCCGGACTGCCATCTCTCATTTCTTTTGTTAAATCAGTGACCAAGTGAGATTGAGGGACATATATTAACTAGATAAGATCAAACTTAGGGATAGACTTTTAAAAGGCAGATGACTAATGCAAAAATGTGAATGGAGTCAAATATCTAACTGGTATGTGCATGTGCCAACAGCTAATGGGATGACAAACTGACATTTTTATATGCTACCACCTTATTTTTTACCTGATAATCTTGCATACCAGCTAGGCACAGGTGCACACTCATTTTTGCACATGGGCCTAAATGTCTGACTTTTTGATAATCTTAGTGTACAAAAAAAAATAAATAAAAAAAATAAAAAAATCCTATCAGTCAAGCCCAGCTTCCATTTACAAAATTAATATATTCTATGTAGGTATACTCCTATAGCTGAAGGGAAAATAGTTGTCTTTGAACATATAGTGGCTCCTGGAAGTTCACTAAGATATTGTCAAAAGCTTCATGACAGCCTTCTCTTAAAGGCTGCCTCATGGTGATTAACTGACATATATTATACTTACTGTGATGGGGTAGGCTCACCCCACACTACAGAAGCCCAGCAGACCCTATGGGTGGCAGAAGCCCTGTCCCTTGGCTGGGCATGCTCCACCTGCTGTCCCACTATAAAAGGAGACTGCTCAGCTCATTTGGGGCTGACCAGCAAAGAGGGAGGACCTGTGTTGGAAGCTTCTACCAGGATTTGTATCAGCCCCAGTTAGAGGAAGGGAGAAACCCTGGAGGAAGCCCCGAAGAGCAGCTACTCTGTGATGATCACAACAAGGCTGATGCCCAGGTGCTGACCACAGCCAGCTGATCCCAGGAACCTTCAGGGAAGCAGGCAACAGCCATCACCGAAGGTGAGGAGGCACAGACCGGAGCCCCACAGGAGGACATCTTTCACGGCCGGGTAGGAAGTAGCCCAGAGGGTTTGGGGGTGGGTGAAGCTGGGGGCATGTTTCAGTATGGATCCATGCTGATTTGGTGCCATACCCCTGGTGCTGATAGGGCCTTGGGTTGAGGCTCAGTGGAGCAGGAGGGTCTGAGCCCCCCTATCCAGGTGTTGCACCCCGGAGTAGGCGCCCACCGGATATTGACTCTATGGCTGCTAGACCGTATTACCCTGATCCTAGGGCTGTGTATTGACTTTGATATTGACTCTGTGGCCACTAGGCCATACTGCCCTGACCCTAGGGCTGTGTATTGACTTTGATATTGACTGTGAGGCTGTACTGTCCCGACTGCAGGGTCAGGTATTGACTTTGATATAGACTCGTCCAGGTTAGCCCCAGCACCTGAGAACCTCACAGAACTGCCCACCTCATTTACATTCCGTGGACTTTGCTCACCAGGGCAACATTTACCCTATATAAATAATTTTGATGTATCAACAGAAGGTTAGAATTTAAAGCAATTGTTATGTAACGATGATGGGAGGAGGTGATGATGGATGGATGTATTAAATTATCCACCTGCAGGTAAGAATTGATCAGGAAGTACAGAGGCCTGGAACAGGCTAGTTTCAGAGATGGATAAATATGACAAAATCTTATTAAATAAGGATAAGAGGGAAAAGTCCATATGTTTTTGCCCAGTCTCAAATGATATTCACTATCTAACCATGACCCAGTTCTTAACAACACCGTCTGTTCACATTAGTTCAATGTTGTTGGATACTTCTTCCTTGCATGTATTCAGAATAGATTGGTTTGCCCTTTGATGGAGCCCCATACCTAGGATAAGGGCAAATTGAGCACCCAGCCTGATCAGGTCAAAAGAAAAAGTAGTGAGCCAACAGGCAGTTGCCCTGTGCTGTTTACTTGCTGCCCTGAGGCTCGATCCAGCATGACTTAAGTCAATGGATTTTTGCTATCGATTTCCGTGAGAGTCAAATGAGACTGCTAAAGAGCTGCTACATGATTTGACCATGCTTCAACTCTTCAGGTTAATGCTACTGAGATAAAATACCATCTACAATATGATTTCATAATAATATGATTGCATATTAGTGTTTACAGTAAACTTCCCAGAGGTCATCTCCCCTTGAGTTAGCTAATCCCCATGTAGTTAATGCTTTCTGATGCTCTCTATACTCAGGGTTATCCTGTCCACTTCCATTGCCTTCTCGTATTTCTACCTTTTCTAACCTGATTATTTCAATCCCAATAGTGCTGTGCCTGATCCTGTAAGGTGCTGAGACCCAGATCCACAAGAGTATGTAGGTCCCTTACTCCCAATGATTTCAAGGAGAGATAGACACCTCCATGCCCTCAACAACCTTTGAGGTCTCTGGCAGTTGAGGGTATTTAGCACCTTGCAGAGGACACTCTGAACCTTACAGGATTGAGACCTCCTGTATCAATCATTGGATCTTTTGCTTCCTTCGCTGTCCCAGAAATCCCCCTCTTAGTAGCCTAATCTATTTTCATCCGTCCTCAATAATCGTGCTTGTCTCTGCATTCCAGGCTTCTAGCTGGAGTAATCCCTCGAAGGACTTGAAACTGCTCTTCCCCAGCCATTAGGCAGGGCTTGCGCTAACTCTAAAGACATGGCTGCTAACTTCTTTGAAGTCTCTGCTCTTTGTTTGTAGGTTTAAAATTTTCAGAGGGGTAGCCATGTTAGTCTGTGCACAGCAAAAAACAAGAGTCCTGTGGCACCTTATAGGTTGCATCTGACGAAGTGGGTTATAGCCCACGAAAGCTTATGCCGAAGAAAATCTGTTAGTCTATAAGGTGACACAGGACTCTCGTTGTTTTTTGTAGGTTTAGTATTTTCAAATTCCTTTGTAGCCGTCTCCCAAAACTGTGGAGTTCTTTTTTTTTTTTTACATGTAAATGACCAAACTATATTTATGCGGTATTCTAGTATCTGTCTCACCAATGCAGTATACAGAGGATAAAATCACTACCCTATTCCTCCATTTATGCATTCAAGGATCACTTCTGCCCTTTGGCTATGAATCATACTGAGAGCTCATATACAGTTGCTGATCCACTATGACCCAAGGAGTCACTGCTTTCCAAAATACAGTCTCCTTTTCTGAAGATAGGTTCAATCTTTGTTCCTTGAAATATGACCTGGCCTTTGGATCTATTCAAATGCATTTTGTTTGAACAGGTTCAGCTTACAAGCAATCAAGGCCACTCTGTATGACTGCCCTGTCCTCAGTGTAACTTATCAGGCTGTCAATTTTTGTGCCATCCTCACATTTTATTAGCAATGATTTTATATTTATTTCCAGATCATTGAAAAATATTGAATAGCAGCAGGTCTGGAACTGATCCTTGTTGAACCCTACTAGCAACATCTCTGCTGGATGATGGTTCTCTATTGACAACTACATTTTGAGATCTGTCAGTTAGCCAATTCTTAATCCATTTAATGGATGCTTTTTAGATATTGTACAATGCTAATTTTTAATGAGAATGCCATGTGATGCTAAGTCAAATGTCCCCATCTACATAGTTACATTTATCAATCAAACTTGTAATATTATCAAAAATGAAATCAGATTTGTTTGACAAGACCAATTTTTCATTAAACTATGTTGCCTGGCATTAATTATATTTCCATCCTTTAATTTTTTATTAATTGAATCTTGTATCAGCTTTACCATTATTTTGCCCAGTATTGATGTCAGACTAACTGGTCTATAACTCTCTGGGTCATCCCACTTCCCCTTTTTGAATATCGGAACAATAAGTCTCCTGGAATTTTTCTGGTATTCCAAGATTTTTTTAAACATTACCATCAGTGGGCCAGAGATCTCCTAAACCAACTCTTTTTTGACTCCTGGGTACAAATTATCCAGGCCTGCTGATTTAAAAATGTTCATTCTTAGTAGGTGCCATTTAACATTCTCCTACTAATGGGCTGGATCGTACTTCCATTATCTTCATGTGATATGAGTACATCATCCTTCTTCTTTCCAAATACAGAACAAAAACATTTACAGCACGCTTTTATCTTTTCTTCACCATTATTAACATTTTACCTTATCCATCTAGCAATGCTTCTATGATGCTTCTTGAAACAAACCCCAGCTCAAATGTAAACTTGATCCAAATGCCAGCTCATTTTCCTGTCTCTTTTTAAAATACCTGTGACTTATTTAGGAACTCCTCTTTCAAGATAGCAGTGATGTGAAACTCCCAGTGAAACCATCAAGGCCATGAAGGATTGGCCTATGCTCCTAAAGAGCTTTTTGGCATCTTTGTTATTCAACATCAAAAGTAACTTACAAGATGAAATGAGCAAGTGATTATTAATTCACATCATCCTACTGAGTTTGTTAAAAGTATAAATGGCTGGCATTCAAGTTGTAAAGCAGCCTACAGAGGACGCCTAATCCATTTATTAAAAAAACCCTGAAATTTCATAAAAATATTTTTATAATGGAATAGCTTTTTTATTATATTTTTATAAATCCACACATTCTAGTCCCATGACATTACACAGAAATTCAACCAAATTAATGCCCAAACATAACTAAATGTCTTAACTATGTGACACCAAATACACCATAGTTGCAATGGAAAACTTATGGACACCATACAAGACTATAAAACTGCACAATTGGGTAGTTGCCTGATAAACTTAATCACTGATGATCTAATTGCATGAGTTCCAGAGGGATGGCTGTGTTAGTCTAGTTCAGCAACACAAGGAGTCTTGTGGCACTTTTAAAGACTAACACATTTATTTATTGCATGAGCTTTCATGGGATGAAGTGGGATCACTACCACAAAAGCTCAGGCAATAAATAAATGTGTTAGTCTTTTAAAGTGCCACAAGACTCCTTGTTTGTTTTTAGTCTAATGATGTTGCGACTGGATCCCTGAGGGTGGGGGGAATTGCCCCTCCCTCCCCCCCATGGATTTGACTGCAGCATCAGGACCTTCTTCAGCTCTTCTTTTAGACCAGTGTTTCCCAAGCTAATTTGGCCACGGAACATTTTTGGGTTTGAAATATATTGACGGAACACATACATGCTGGTTCAGGGAGAGAGGTAGGGTGCATACCGAAAAATTGCCACACATATTGCTCAAAAGTTGATTTAAAAGAGTTAGAAGGAAAAATATCACTAGCATGAAATTTTATTCACGGAACACCTATTCATATCATGTGGAACACCAGCGTTCCATGGAACACAGGTTGGGAAACACTATTTTAGACTGTAAGCTCGTTGACTATGATTTATTTTAGTGTATGTTTGTATAGTGTTTTAGCACGTTGGGACTCTGACCTGGTTAAGGCCTCTAGGTACATAAATGTTAAATAATAATCATAATAAAGTCCAATTCTTTCCCATAGCTATATTTTAAAGAGGAAGTTAAAAGGTCAATTTTTTAAAAAAGTTATTAAAATGTTTACTCTGCTGTTTCTTAAAAGCAGGAAAATCCACATCTTTTAAACAGATTTTGTTCTATTCTATTTGCAAAACTGATGTGCTGACAAAAAACGATTTGTAAACAGAATTGTCATTTCACTTTGTCTTAAAGATAAAGCAAACATGTCTGGCAAATGATTAGCCAATATTCTAGCCAAATCAACCACGCATGATGAAATATTAATTTGAAGAGGACTGAGTTTTTAAAATTGTTTTCTGTGTCACATATACAATAACATTTTCCTCAAGTTATTCAGAAGGATATTTACATGAAAAGTCTGATAAACTTTCTGAAAGAGGGCAAGGACACCATTTAAACTCTAGCACACATGAGGTTAACTGCAGCTGAGCTTTCATTCTGCCCTTGCTCATGTGAAGGACTATAGACTGACTACTTAGGACACAAAAGGTCATTAAAGCTATATTGATCCCCAAACTATTTCTATTTCATGTTCTGTTTATGTTAACAGAGCATCTTTTCTGGTTATAAATGTGATCTGTTATGAAGAAGAACTTGCTCACTGTATTTCTTTTTACTCAGCTACTCCGAGTTTAATCTTCAATAGGCGTGGCAGAATTCTTTTTTGGCCTTTTTTTATGGATAACATCTATATTTATTTTCAAGCATTTTTTGAATTTTTATTGATTTAAACTTTCACAGTTAGGGGAAATCATGGGGGGAGTCAGACAATTGAGGGGATCAGAGAATTATTTAAAGACAATAGACACTGAAATTTTAAAAGTTAATACATACATTGTCAGCATCCCATGTCAAAATATACAAAGTCAATATCCTTAAATCAAACTCTATTAAGTTCTCAAGCAGGATTTTTCTTACTTTGTCTATCTGTAAATTTCTATTATTATTGATGGAATTTTTTTTGTCTGTTTGCATGTGTATGGTGAAATTGAAATTTAACGACATTTACCGATAAAAATTTAATCTTTCTAAGCCTAGTCATCAAAGTAAGAAATTATAGGCCATATGACCTGCTCAAATCTTCTTTTCTAAACTTCACACTCTGGAGATGCTAATGTGAATTTACAACTCAGTGTGCCATATAATAGTCATCTAGTGACTCAGGACTGGGCTCTGTAGATCTGCCAGCTTTCACTGAATCGCTATGACAATAATGCCTGGAGAGCCCAACTGAATTGGAGCTAGAGCCTGATACACAAGAGCAAGACAGTCCCTGTCCAAAGCACTTTCTGTCTAAACAGACAAGACATACAAAGGTTGGGAAAGGAAACAGAGATGAAGTGACTTGCTCTCACAGTTAGGAATAAAACGCTCTCTTCTGAGTCCCAATCTAGCACCCTATCCACTACATTATGCTGCCTCTCAGTTCTGTGTGGTTATGTCTGTAGCGTTACAGTGAATGAGTATCTCTTCTTTCATACTGCATTTTCCTTCATGCTTATGTTTCCATCATTCCAATATTTAAAGAACACTGCTTTACAGAACTGTTTTGTATCAATGTCATGCTGTAAATTAGTGCTGCGTACTTCCCTTTCGACTTCATACTCACCTTATATTGATAGTTTAAGCTCAGATCCTGAGAATTTAATAACAGTAAAAAAGGGGAAAATGTAGATAACTGAGAACATGCCCCGAACGAGGAGACACTGAAAGACAGAGATGAAAAGGCACACTGCAAATGTGATTGAATGATTCTCTACATCAATATAGAGCTCCTCCCAATGCACAGAATTTGGACCAAAAGATCTAAGGAAATCTCTTCTGGACCTCTGCATGAAAAGTGGGACCTAAACCAGCTAGACCTCCAGTAGGCTTAAGAGAGAATAAATGGCTCATGTCACTGCATCCAAACTGAGCCCATTCTCATATCTGAGCATTTGCTCATCTGGCAGACAAACCCATCTCTAATTAGTTTTCAAGCTCCTATTCGTCCACATGTACATTACTGGCTGGTACTCCCAATTTCTGGTACCCTCTTAAGCCTGGTATTCGTTACCAGGGAATGTACTTGAACAAGTCCCTGTGAGTGAAACTCAAAGACATGGACACTGGAGGGAAGTTAGAGGTTGTTAGAAAAAACACTTAATACTCCTTTGCCTGAGAGTGAACAGGAATTGTTTCAGGCTGCCAGTGCAGAGTGAAAACATTCACCCATGTGACTGGCTGGCTAATACATTATGCCCTTTGGCAGCTGTTAGATTCTTCCGTAGCAGAGCTAGCTAGCCAACACAACCTTTGGCTGCAAGGGAATGTACCAGCCAAGCACTGCCTCTGTTCAGCCCCAATAAAGCATTCGCTACTAGAAGGCAGGGTTGATGAGGCTAAAACTGAGCCTGACATTAACAATGGCTGTCTCCACCATTCCTTCCTCACCCAGTCATCGACAGCGGTGTCTGGAAGAAGCCACAGCTTTATTTAGGAAAAAACAACTGTAAAAAACTTAATACATCATAGTGAAGCTTATCAGAGAGTTGAGTCACTTTGACTTTTCTTGCAGAACAATTCAATCCGGATGTCTTTCTCGCTATTGAACAATAATTTCCTTCACCCTCTGCAAGTCACATCCCAGCTATATGGAGGCTTTTTTGCCTCTTGTTTAAATGCCCCAAAAGTCCAGTTCATTATCTGAGAGTGCAGCTCCATTATCTTGTCTACACCGAGCTTTTATTTAGTAATGCGTATGTAGACTGAGGCTAGCAAATGGGACGACGCAAGCGCAGAATGGCCACAGGAGTGTTAATATCTCCTCTAGAGCCACTTAAGGCTGGGATAGGATGACACAGGAATAAAAACAACTACAGCTGCTCTGCCCTAGCTCTCTCACCCAAGGGAATCTTTCCATTGATTTTAAAGGGAGTTGGATCAGTGAAATGTGCGGTGAAGTGGTGAAGGCGTGCATCCCTCAGAGATGTATTTACAGGGTGCACATGAGCTGGGAGGCCAGGGCTCTCTGCTGAGGGTATGACAAAAGATCTAATTACTATGTAGCACATAGGAAACCATCCACTGCTGATGAAACAAGATAAACCCAAAATACCCCGAAGCTTTCAAAATAACATGTAGTTCCCACAGGTACTGGGGGTCAGAGCATTCTTCTATCAAACCTTTCCTGATTGCTATTCTTTCCCTTTGATGCTTCTAATCCTTCGGTCCCCTTCAAGGAACGCAAACATTTCTGTAATGATTTATTTTAGAATGTATATCAAGTGCATAAACCTACTATAGATGGCATGTACGGATCATTAAAGTTGGCCAGCAGCTTCCACCCAATATAAGCTGGTTGGCTTGTTCCAACAAAGATGATCTTTTTAATGCATATTTATACCCATCTTCCTTCCCTTTGAGTGGTTATAACATAAGGACACCATCAAACCATTATATAACAAAGGAAGAGCAATGCTAAAAGATGATATAGGTGAATCTGACTTTTACTTCCACAGCACAGAAAAGGGGTGTCAGTGCAAGTGAACACTTCAGTCATTCCTTGGAAACCATCTCATTCTCATTGCCAGGTCTTAATTTCTGTGGATGATACTGGACAGACCCTTCAGTTTATAAGGAACCATCATTCCTTTTATAGAGCTATTAAATATTTCATTCAAGTTTTTTTCAGTTTACAGGCAACATTATAATGCAACAGAATGCAATAAACAAAAATCAAATATACAGTTCCAAGCAAAAGTGCTTATAATTGGAGATTTCCATTAAGGGAAATATTACCATTTGGCATTAGTCAGACTGGCAACTACTTGCATTTATGGAAACACCTGTCTCTGCTATAACCTTGGCCTCGCCTTACCCTCACCATTTGTCTGTTTATTGACAAGAGCTGAGCAAAACCTTCCAAAATTTCAACAAAACTTTTGATTTTGATTAAAAAAAGAGGATGAAATTTTCGTGAACGTTTTCATAAAAATGACATTCCCTCTGCTCTCTCCCTTTTTTTAATCATCTGTTATGCACATCTATCATACATTGTCTACATTTTGGTGTGTGAGCTCTCTCTGATAGCTACTGTCTTTGTGTTATTTATTTGTACAGTACTTCAAACAAGACCCTAATTCTGGTTTGAATAGTATTAATAAAAAGACCAACATGAATTGACTTTAATCTGAAATCGAGATTTAGATCTGAATCACAATCTTTAGTTCATTTAGCTGGTTTGATTGTCAAGGTTTTCTCACAAATGTTAAACAGCAAAACAATCTGCCGCCACTGTTCTAAACATTGGATGAAATTTACCAAGTGGAAGTGGATCTCTATTAGCCATGCTGCTCCCAAAGCATAGGGTGGGGGTGTGTGTGGAGACCCCATCTGGAATACTTTGTGCAGTTCTGGTCTTCCATGTTTAAGAAAAATGAATTCAAACTGGAACAGGTGTAGACAAGGGCTTCTACAATTATCGGAGGAATGGAAAACCTACCTTGATTTTTTTCGCCTAAACAAAAGAAGGGCTGAGGAGAGATATGATTGCTTTCAGGGCTGGCCCAAGAGTTTTTGGCACCCTAGGTGAATTATGACTTTGGCAATCCCACACATTTATTATAGTGAAAAATGAGACAGTCTAGAATGAACATATTAATACATATATTTTTAAACAGAGAAAAAAAATCACTTCATCTAATTTGTGATGCCCTAGGCGACCATCTAGTTCATGTATATAGTCAGGCCGGCCCTGATTGCTTTCCATAAATACATTAGACTCTTAGAGGGATAAATACCAGGGAGGGAGAGGAGTTATTTAAGTTAAGGACCAGTGTGGACACAAAAACAAATGGATATAAACTGGCCACCAACAAGTTTAGGCTTGAAATTAGACCAAGGTTTCTAACCATCTGAAGACTGAAGTTCTGGAATAGCATCCCAAGGGAGCAGTGGGGGTAAAAAACCCAATGGGCTTCGAGACTGAGCTTGATACGTTTAGGGAGAGGATGGTGTGACGGGACGGCCTACAATGGCGTGTAGTCAATCTGTGACTGCTAGCAGCAAATACCTCCAGTGGCTGGTGATGGAACACTAGACTACGGGGCTCTGAGTTTCTATAGACCATTCTTTCCCAGGTGCCTGGATGGTGGATCTTGCCCACATGCTCAGTGTTTAACTGATCACCATATTTGGGGTTGGGAAGGAATTTTCCCCTGGGTTAGATTGGCGGAGATCTGGTCAGTGATCATCTTCCTCTCCAGCATAGGACATGGATCTCTTGCAGGCTTAAACTAGTGTAAATGGTGGATTGTCTGTAACTTGAACTCTTTAAATCATTGTTTGTCGACTTCAGTAACTCAGCCAGAGATATGGATCAATTACAGGAGTGGGTGAGTGAGATTCTGTGGCATGCAATGTGCAGGAGGTCAGACTAGATGATCATGATGACTCTTTCTGGCCTTAAAGTCTGTGGGTGCGCCTACGCTGGCACCTTAGGTCGATCTAAGGACGCTTAAGTCGACCTACAGAACTCTGCGTCCACACTGGGCGCTTGTTCAGTTGACTTAAGAGCTTCCTTAAGTCGACTTAATAACACCACCTCTGAAGGTCGACTTAAGGCTTAAGTTGACCTTATTAAGTCGACTTAAGTCGAATTAAAGCCAGTGTAGATGGGTATGTCTACACTACAGGCTCTGTTAAGTCAACTTAACAAGGTCAACTTAAGTCAACTTTAAGTGTAGACGCTCCATTTAGTCGACTTAACAAGGGCGACTTTAAGTCGACTTAAAGTCAACCTTGTTAACTCAGCTTAACAGAGTCGACTTAACTTAACAAGTGTAGACATAGCCTGTGAGTCTATGAGTGACCGTGTGTAGGGACCTCTATAACCCACAGCCTACTGAAAGCAGATCTGTGCTGGCTCCGAATTGAGGGGAGTATTGGGGATGGGCTACTGGAAGGATTCCTGGAGCAGCACTAACTCAGATCCAGGAAGTCCTGCATCTGAGGTGGAACAGCAGAACCACCTTGCCCATAGGCTGGAGATTAACTTGTGACTCTTCACTCCCTTACATCTCACAGCAGCTGCTTATTCCGAGTGTCAGGGTTTTATCAATTACATGCACTTACAACCTCTAGCATGAGAAACTTACCTACCATACAGAAAGTCGATTCATCAATAGAGAGGAGAACTAGGGCTGATAACTGCCTATCCTTTCCATCCTCCCATGAAGCAAACTGCAAAACCATGCTGGTTCCTTTATGAAACTAATCAACTTTCCATGAAGAATGGGTTCTTTAAACATAGAATTTAAATAGTTCTGGGTTACAGTAAGTGGCTTCTATTTAACAAACCACATAATATAACCATATATCCTTGCCCTACTCTCAACTGGCAGCATGCTATCTTCATCTCCACTGCTGCCCAATAGAATCAAACCGTAAACACGCTTTTTAAACTCACTCCCAGCAAAGAGGTCTACTGCACAAATCCTAGATGAAACATTATAAAAACGGGCCAGCACCACTCTCGGATTGATATTTCTTGGGTTTTTTTCTGAGGTTATGAAAGGCTTAAATTAAAACCAGCTTTATAATTTAGCTGCATGATAAAAAGAAAATCACTAAGTTCACTCTTTCATGGCATACCAGGGAGAATGAATTCAACGAAGAATGGCACATATATCCTGACAAAAACTGCTAATGCAGATTAGATTTTATTTTAGTAAATTTCAGAGTACTAACATTAAATGTCAGGCGGGTATAATAGGAATATAAAGTCACTATAAAAATACAATGTACTGTAAAGTGAGAAGATATAGGGCCAGCTCTTGGGCTGCTATAAATTGATGCAGCTCCATAGGTCAATAGAGACCAGCTAAACTTCTGGTCCTACAGTTTTTAAATTGTGCAGCTTAAAAATATTAACATTGTGGAAATCACTCATTCTCCCTTCCTGCCCCCCAAATTATACTACATCACTGGAGCGGCATAAAGGGGCTGTAATGTAATGTATCGGCAGGCTCTCCGTGTCTGTCTGAACTGTATTGTTTAAATTAGAATGAAGGGTCCAAGGACTGAGGCATTTTCTATATGTACAGTACTCATTGGTGGGTGTGTGCATTCACACACAAAATAATATTAATCCCAAAGGCAATAACCCTATAGAGAGAGTGACTAAAAGCTTTCTAGTAGGGATGTTAAATGATTAAGAAAATTGACCACAATTAATCACACGATTAAAAAAAAAAAGTCTCAATCGCCATTTTAATTGAACTTTTAGACAGTGATCGAATACCATTTCTTTAACTATTTTGGATTTTTTTTACATTTTCAAATATATTGATTTCAGTTACAGTACAGAATACAAAGTGTACAGTGTTCACTTTTTGACATCAAATATTTGCACCGTAGAAAAGATAAGCAAAAGAAATAGTATTTTTCAGTTGACTTCATACCAGGACTGTAGTGCAATCTCTATTGTGAAAGTGCAATTTATATGATGAACTTAAATGTAGGATTTTTTTTTTTTGCTACATACCTGCACTCTGTGTTTAGCTTATTTGATATGTAAATACCTTGCAAGGCCGGCTACAATAGTGCCATGCAAAAGCTTGTTCTTGTTTTCAGGTGACATTGTAAGTGAGGAATAGGCAGCATTATCTTCCATAAATGTAAACAAACTTGTTTCTCTTAGCAATTGGCTGAACAAGAAGTAGGACTGAATGAACTTGTGGACTCTAAAATTTTGCATTGTTTTCTTTTGGAGTACAGTAACAAAAAAAGTCTGCATGTATAAGTTGGACTTTTATGATAGATTGCCTTACGGTACTGGTATGAGGGGAACTGAAAAATATTATTTATTTTGTTTATCTTTTTTACAGTGCAAAAATTTGTAATAAAAATACTGTACCATAAAGTGAACTCTGTCACTTTGTATTCTGTGTTGTGATTGAAATCAATACATTTGAAAATAAAGGAAAACACCCAAAATATTTATAATAAATTTAAATTAACAGTGTCACAGGATGCACATCCGTGCACCCTAAGGCATGATCTATGTAACTTTTCTGTTCAGTTTTGCAATATAATTGTGTGATTTGATGCCAAATAAGCCATACCAGGTTCCTTTGGGAATGCACACAACAGATTCTACATAATTACCACAGTGCCATATCTCCTACAGCAACATGTGTATACAGATGTGAAGCATGTTACAGGTTCAGACTCTCAGGACTATCTTTAGCATAAAGGCTGAAGAATGACATGACAAAGGGAATGTAAATGCCCTCCCTGGCTCAGGTAGAAGTAAAGAGAATCACACAGCAGCACAGAGAGGGAGGGACTGTCAGGAGTTTGTAAAAACAAAGACAAAGACCGTTTGGGATAGAGCCTGCAGGCTTTGGCCTGGGAGATTCCATCTTGCAACTTTCTCCATCTTCAAGCAAGATCTGGGCCCTGCCTTGGAATAGGCAGAGAATGGCTGTAAAACACTGAAGAGCTGAGCACCTTGCTTGCACATAGTCTTGGACTATGCATTCAGTTTTGGTAGAGATGTTAGATTAGCATGTGATTCATACCTTTTATTTGATAGTGGTCACTCCTGACTCATTTATAGTATGATTCTGCCTTGATTGACCATTTTCTCACTTGAAATCATACTCTGATCAATAAACTAGTATTTGTTTTATCAGGGCCAGTCCAAGGGTTTTGAGTGCCCTAGGCGAACTATGATTTTGGTGTCCCCTCCCACACATGTTATAAGAGAGAACATATATATAAAATTCTCTTCCATCTAATTTGGTGCCCCTTAAAGCCTGGCACCCTAGGCAACCGCCTATATGGTTAGGCCAGCACTGTGTTTTATCTAGAGTTTTGTGGTCTTTAGAGAGTGTGGATGTGGAAGGCTGGGCACAATCCACTTCTTTGTTAAGTGGATGGATTTGAGACTATGGGGATTGGAGGTGGGTCCCAATCCCTGTAAAGCAGTGGCTCCCGGTGTAGTATCAGGGGCTGGGGGTGCTTGCTTGGAGACCGATGCCTGTATGGCTAGTGGATTTACACCCACTGCCTGGGACCAATTACATGCTGGTGGCTGGTGTGGACTGACTCAGGAGTGAGTGGTCACCTGGTAGGCAGGGTGTATTGGGGTTCACCAGACCAGATCTGGGGAGCAGCCTGTCACACAGTGTGATTAAAACTGAGATTAATTGTAATGAATTTTAATCAAGTTAATTTGTTTTGAGTTTATCACTTGAGTTAACCATGATTAATTGACAGCCCTACTTTTTATAACTACCTTTTAACAAAATTTGCCTAAATGGCAGGATTTATATAGAGAAATAAATTGTACCATTATAAAGTTATTGGGTGAATAGGACAATAAAGAAACCTCTGAAGTGTAGTTCAACAGGAAGCGAAAGAACTTATGAGATACACTGTTTAAGAGTGAAATCAATCATAACTGCACAACACAACCAAAGAATAAACTAAATAATCTAGTAAAGTTTATTTTTACTTTCAAAACCCTATAAATAAATTACATCAATACTCCAAAAATGCACAAGCAAATATTAAGGGCCCTATCCCCCTACAAAGTATCTTCTGCTGTCTAAAGTGCTGGACTAGATGTACCTTTCCCAAGGCCTGAAACACCACCGAAGGAAACGGCTTCTACTGAGAATGTCCTGCTGCCAGTCAGCCCTATGGAGTTCAATATGGGACTAAACAAGAAGAAGAAGAGCATCCTAGCCAAGCATGATTGCTGCAGGAGAGGCAATCTCAGACGAAAGTGGATTTTAGGTTTTTTAGCTCTTTGAAGAGAATTAGCACATTGAATTACACTTGGACACAAGGCATTTCCCAGAGAAGAACCCAAACAAGGTGCACAATCATAATACAAATAATTAATAACCAAGTCCTACCATTCCTTTAGAGTGGGTGAGGAAGAGAAGGAAGAGAGTCTCCTCTCCCAATTGTGCGGTCACTCATTTCTCCTTCCCTTCAGTCAATGGCCTTTCCTCCTGGTAAGCACAATATCTACCAGTATTCACAGCGTGTCGATCACTGTTTTATCTAGATGTGAAGACATGAGGATGGATTCTGAACTCAGCTGTGCACCAGTATTAAGTGGGGATAGCTCCGTTGAAGCCAGTGGAGTTAGACTGGCGTAAAACTAGTAGATGTTAGAAGTGAATCAGGCTCGTGGTCTTAGAGCCCTGCAAATGTGTGGATATCCACATTATATCCGGGGACCATTTCTTGTGGAAAAACAAAACCTCTGGATTAAAACAACAGATTGTAGAGCCCTGCAAATCTACAGATATCTGCATTATATCTGTGGACAATTTCTTGCAGATGCAGGTCGGATGCGAATACACATATTTGTTTCTGTGCGTGGCTCTACATAGTATCCTCTATAGCTAGTCACTGGCATCCTGTGCCACAATCTGCTCTTGTAAATAGTTGGCTAGGTCCCTAATTAAAATTCTTAAATGTAACAAAGATGCACATATAGGCTATGTCTACACTTGTTCAAATAAGTCGACTTTGCTAAGTCGACTTAACGAAGTCGATTTAAAGTTGACTTTGTTAAGTCGACTTAGTATGTCTACACTGTAAATTTAGGTCGACTTAAAGTCGACCTTGCCAAAGTCAATTTAGAGCATCCACACTGGATGCCTAAGTCGACTTGCAAGGGCTAGGTGGACCTGGGAGTGGTGCATGGTGGGAAGGGGAGCACCCAAGAGGTGCCCTCCTTCCCCAGGCACCCCTTCAAAAGTACATGGGGGCTGAGCAGGACAGAGAGAGGGGCAGGGTACAGGATCGGGGTGGGCAGGACTGTGTCCTGCCCTGTGGGTGGGCACACCAGGCTCTGGCTGTGCCAGGCACCCTGGCAGGGAGCTTAGTGGGGGAGCCCTGGGGATCCTTTAAGTCGACTTAGGGCTAAGCCACGTCTACACTGGTTTAAATCGACTTAATAACGTTGACTTAAAACTAGGTCTTAAGTCGACTTAAAATTTCCTTAAATTGACTTAAGCAGCAGCTTAAGTCGATTTAAGGAAACTGTAGTGTAGATGCAGAGTAAATTAAGTCAACTTAAGCCTGCTTAAATTGACTTAATTTACAAGTGTAGATGCACCCATAGGTTCCTGGAGACCACATGGGGCCTGATTTTCTCAGATAGGTACTAAGCACTCACAGCTCTGATTGACTTCAGCTGGAGTTGTGGGCACTCAGAACTTCTAAAAATCAGGTCCTTCTCTCTTCCAGCATCAGCAGAGAGCTGGATATATTATAATAATACTGAGAGGCTCCAGTTTTCCTTCAAAAAGAAAAAGCTATTCATACTACTGAGCATCGGTGATTTTCCAGTTACCTCTGTAAATCACTATCAGTACCGTGTTTTCCTGATCTTGTTTCTTCCTATTCCATTTGCAAACCTTCCAGATTAGTCCAATCTCTTGTTGATCACTCTTAGATACATTCCTTCAAGGAGTATCAGCTAAGAATACTAAGGAGGATAAACACACTTAAAAAAATGCATCCTGAAAGAAATTTCAGTTTACTCTACTAGCCAAATTGCGTATGCCTACACAGCAATGTAAACCTGGGCTTGGGCCTGGTCTGAAGTCGAAGCCCCCTGTATCCACACACTAGGGCTTGGTGACCTAGGGCCACAGGACCTGTGGGACTGGAAGGACCAAGCCTATGTTAAACTGAGACCTGGGGTCCAAACCCTACTGCTTTCCTGTCTGTATGAGGCCCTGGCTTGACTCAGGTCCCAGAAGTCTTCTGGATGTATCCCAGAGTTCAATGGGGCAACCTGGCAATCAGGGCAATGCTGTCTGTTGGTTTCTCATGGGGCACTTGGGGTCAGGACTCAGTTCTTAATTCTAACACTGAATTCACTTTACACCCTTGTGATCTGGCACTAATCCTGTCTACGTCCCAAAAGAATTGGGAAGCCTAATTAATGTTTACAAAGCCCTTTGAGAGCCATGAATGAAAGACACACCATAAAAGAGAAGCATGTTACTATTATTACTGTTAAGTACTCAGCAATCAGATTAGGATCGGGTTTATTGTGGTGTTATGTCTGGTGTTTAGATACCAGGGTGAGAGGCACCTCTGAAGTACCAGTGAGAGCTAGACAAACCTCTTCTGCAACATCAGCTACATTTGGCACCTAGATCAGCTACCAGCCCTGCCAGCTGTTAAGGGCCAGGCACGCAGCCAACGTTTTCATTGGTAAATGGGTGGAAGTAGATGCACACCCTTGCATGCTCTGACTTGTGCCTATGCAAGGAATGGGTGTGCTCATGGAAACTGGGGTGGTACATTGGGCAACCTGCCTGCAAGCCAAAATGCCCACCCACCTTGGTGCCCTGCTTTTGACAAGGCGGGCAAATTGCATTGAACAGTGAAAAGCCCCCACCCCTGGCACAACCACAGTGCTCTCTAAATCGCACTCAGAGCCTGGCCCCTAAATCCCCTGGAGGGGGAGTGGGCTGGAGGAAAAAGATCCCCCCATTAGCACTCCTGGATGGAACAGAAAGATTACACCAGGCCTGGCTGGGGTCACCGGCAGAGCCGAGGATGCAGGCAGCCACCTTTAATGTTTAACCCGGATTGTCAGCTGACCCAACCTGGACTGTGCCCGGGAGAGAGGGGCGGCTGCGGGCTGGCTGGGGAGAGCCGGGAGCCGCCTCCTGACGTGGAGAACCTGCTGGGCGAGTGCGGGCGGCGCCGCCTCCCCCGGCCGGCAGGAGACAGGCACAGGCGGGGATCGGGGAAGGAGCCCGGCGGCGGCTGGCGATGCGTGGGGCCAGTGGAGCTGCTGGTCGGGCCGGCAGAACCTGGTGCTGAGCCGGAACCTGGCGGGGCAGGCGGCGCGGGGCCGGAGCAGGTACCGAGGGCCGGGGTGGAGTGGATCGGGGGCCGCCAGGAAACAGCTGATCCGCGCCGGCTTCGGCCTGGGGCCGCCGGCGCCGCACTCAGCACCTGGCTGGGCCCGCGTGTGCACGGCCGCCGCGGGATCGGGCGGGGCAGGTCGGTGCCTAGCCTGGGGGGAGCCGGCTGTCCCGGGCAGGGGGAGATGGGCTGGGCTGGGCGCCCCAGGGATGGGCCCTTTCCAAGTCCTGGCGGGGACTAAGCGCTGTGGGGGGCCGAGGAGCTGTCCGCCCCAGTCTGGGGTTGGAGGGTCCCGGCTCCCTCCCCCGGCTGGGCTCTGTTCCATCCTCCACCCCACAGGGCCATTTGGGGCAGGGAGCAAACAGTGTGCCTGAAGCCATCATATCCCTTAATCCCCCCCTCCCCGCCCGGTCCTCTCCAGACAAAGAGCCCAGGTCCCTCCTCTCCCCCCCGCCGCCCCCAGGACGAATGGGGTCTGTGCTCCGCGGGCGCGGAGGCTGGCGGTTTCGTGGTCGCACCTTGTTTGGTTGGTGTTTTCCCTGGGTGTGGATGGCTGGCAGCAGCTTTCTAATGGTGGCGGATCATGGAGGCATAGAGCCAGCCAGTTTATTCCTGGCATCTGGGGCCCCACCGCGCATGCAGTCAGCATCTTAAACATCCTCCAGCGCGTTTTGTTCTGCCTGGGCCCCTGCCCCGGGTGGGTTTGATCGTTAGCAGCCACTGTGCGGGCTGGCAAACCCCCCTTCCCCACCTCTCCTTTTAAAAATAAAAAAACATTTGTATATTTCAGAGGGATTAGGTGTCTTTGTTCTGTTTTTTTTTCTTCCTGTCTAAATAAGTCTCCTCTCCTCCCAGAAATGTCCATAATAAGCATTAGTTTCAGTGATGTCTGCTGCTAGGGATGAGAGCTGATTGAAGATACAGCCTCTCTCTCGACTCTCGCCAAGGGTCGCAGCTTCAATTATGCCACTGACTTTCTGCATTGTGGGCCAATAGCGGCTTGTATGGCGTGTTTATTCCCATCCTCCTAGCAACAAACACCAATGTGGGCTTGCTGCGTGGCATGAGAAGCAAAATGTGGTGTCAAGTGGTGGGCTGAGTTTCTTTATCCCCTGGCATTACTGTAGAACCAGCTGTGTAACTGCACAGACCTCTCTGTCTGGCGCCTCCACAAATGCGATTGGCTACTAAGGCATGGGTCTCCTGGCTTCTTGCACTTAAAACGTGGCCCTGTGTTTGAATGGCTTTGTGGTCAGAGAGGCTGGAGGTGTGGAGGGAGTGGCAGTGTGGTGGCTTTCGCTGCCTGTTGGTCTTTAAAAGTGCCACAGGACTCTGTCTGTTCCCACCTTGGCGCTTTTATGTTCCCAGCAAGGAATACCTGAGAAGGGATGGAAAGAGCCTATGGAAGCCAGGGGTGCTCACGGATTCCAAAAAAGGACTGCAAAGGAAGCACCGTAGGACAGATTAGGGCCATTCAGTCGCGTTTTGTCTAAGCATCTTCTGCTTAGTTGTGTATGGGATGAGGATGAAGGCAGGATCTGTGCCCCAATGAGTTCATAATCCAAGTCAGACCCCATGCAGAACCTCTCTCTGGGCCTTCCAAGCCAGCACTGTCTTACAACTCGCTGTCATGCGAGGTGGACGATGGTCTTTTTACTGTTGCAGGCTAGTGTTTGTAGCCTTCCCACAGTTACAGGCTCATGTGTCCCAGCAGTTAGTTCCATACTAGCCCCAAAGCCAAATTAGTCACTTGCCTGACAAGAGGATGCATAGTCTAAATCGCTCGTTAACTAGGGGTGTCTGTCCTTCCCCATGCCCACTCAGATGGCTTCTTCCTTGTCCACTCTGGCCCAGAAAGCCCATGGAGGGAGCACAGCATTGCTGATCTCTGACCAAGCATGCTTAGAGGTAGACGGTGTGCCTGGGGTGATGGGAAGTCTTCAGCTGCGCTGTCCTGGACCAGGCCGGCCCAAGGGTTTTTGGCGCTCTAGGCAAACTATGATTTTGGCACCCTTCCCCCACATGTTATAAGACATAACATATATAAAAAATTCTCTCCCATCTAATTTGGCGCCCCTTAAAGCATGGTACCCATGGCGACTGCCTAGTTCACCTATATGGTTGGGCTGGCCCTGGTCCTGGAGCAGACTGGAGAGCAAACTGTGAAAGTCGCACTCTGTTTCCTGGTTCCTCCCACTTGCTGCAGGGGTGAGGAAGTAATGGACTACAGCTACAGAACAGCAGCAGACCCATCTCCCACCATGCACCAGCTTAGCTCCTCTGGTTGGCTCTTTGGGTGTGGAGGGAGGAGGCTCAGCTCACTCCCTGCCCTTCCCTGCCACCCTGCTCTTCTTGTCCCCCCCCCCCCCTGTGCACCGTACTTGTGATGCAGGTACCCACAAAGGCAAGTAAGAGGGCACATTGGCTATGTCTACAGTGGCAAGTTAGTTCGAATTAAGGAGGCTTAATTCAAACTAACTAAAGCCCTGGCTACACTAGGCTTTAGTTAATTCGAATTAAGGGCTTCCTTAATTCGAACTAATTTCTTAGTTTGAATTAACCGGTCATTGAAATGAATGGGGATCGCTAACGTTCCAGTGTGGCTATGCTAGTTCGAATTAAGCTAATTAGAACTAACTAAAATTAGTTTGAATTAGTTAGTTCGAACTAACTAATTCGAACTAATTTTAGTAAGTGTAGACATAGCCACCCTGCCTACTTGCTCCTGAGTTGGGATGACCAATTGTTCTGGACCATCTTGAATGTTTGAATATGGAGGTGGAGGAAACATGTGCTGTGCTCCTGGCTAGTCTGGCGGATGCAGCAATGCCAACAGAGTGCCTGGTCCTTTCTGCTTCCAATGCACCAGTGGGGTTTTACAGCCATTGGGTTCGGGTAGCCCCACGTTCTAGTCTGTTTATAAACCTCTCGCAAAGCTTGCTTAATGCTTTCCGGTGAATTTCAATGTTATCAATGGACTTGCTTCTATGATCGGCCGACCACTGACAACAAACGATGCACGTGTTGTTCTGTTTTGTTCAGGATGTGTAAAGGTTAAGTGCCAAATCCCAAAATGAGTGTGACTTCCTGGTTCCTGGTGAGCAGCACTGGCATTCGCCACCGGCTCCCTCGGGAGATGATATTTGTTGGCAGAGACGACTGTGAACTCATGCTCCAGGTAAATATATTTCTATAAAATATTTTTAGATCTGGCAAATAGCCCTAGATGATATAGTAGCTGCCTTCAGTGTAAAGTTAGGGATCTTGCAGACCTAAAAATTGTTTAAAAATTTTATTTGTATCTCGTACTTGATTTTAGGCTAAATTTGTTATGCCCATAGAGGTTTACTGCACTTGTGAAAGTGACAGTGAGCTTTCTCTGACGGCCTGGTGATTCATCTGGGAGTCAAACTAACTAACTGAAACAGATTAACAGTGCTATTCTGGTGGGAATTCTGCACCCCAAAAGTAAACATTCTGTTTCAAAAATTCTGCACACAGTATTTAAAAATTCTGCATATTTTACTTGTCAAAATAACAGCGTATAATCATGTCATTTTCATTTGTTTTGGGAATATATTTCAAAATACCCGAAAGCAAGTTTGCGTGCAACAAGAGAGACAATAAAAAAAAATTCAGGAAATGTTTTTTTTGACAAATATATTCCTTATTAGGCACATTAGCACATCTGTGTGGCCCCACAGGGCAGATGGCAATACTAATATTTCCATGTGTGTCAAGTGCACACGACTTCAAGGGTGTGTCTACAAGGCAAAGAAAAATCTATACCAGGTGACTCGGACTCGCGGGGCTCAGGCTGTAAGATTGTTTCAAGGCTGTGTGAACTTCCGACTAGAGCCCGAGTTTTGGGACGCTTCCACTCTGCAGGGTCCTAGATCCCAGGCTCCAGCCCCAGACTGGAAGTCTGCACAGTAGTGAAGCCCCCGTGAACCTGAGCCAGTCGCAGGTTTTTCTTTGCTGTGTTGACATGCTCTAAAGCGCAGTGACGTTAGGCCATGATCTGGCACAGCACTTAAATATGTGTCTAAAGGCAGCACCTGAGTATCCCGTTGACACTGATTCTTTGCCACTCTGGAGCCTTAGTGAATGCTGGGCCAAGCAGCATTCAGCATGGCACTGGACTAGAATGGAAACTTTGCAGACGATAGACTAGAAAGACACTGAGAGTGGAGGTTCCAGCATGGCAGTGGGGAGCGTAGGCTGCAGGGAGTTGGGGGAATCACCTTTCAGCCCTCCACCCTCACCCAACCCTGACACAGCACGAGACCCCACACCCTACGACACTGCGTGTCCAGGCCGTGCATATCACGAGAGCGAGCGAGAGGGACAGAGTCTCGTGTGCTCATCCAACCCTACCCCTGATCCAGGTATGGGGCAAACCCAGGACAGTCCAAGTATGGAAGGGCTTAGTGTGGGGGGACCCAGGTGTGGGGTTAGAGGGGCCTGGGTGGAGTGTGGCAGGGGAATCTGGATACACAAGGGCTTGTTGCAGGGTTCTGGGTACAGGGGGAATGGGACTCTGCAGAGGCGCCTGAGTGAAGGTGGTTGGGATTCAGCATGTCAGGGGGATGGTGTCAGTGGGGGGATGGGGCTCAGTAGGGGAGTCTGGCCACAAGGGGAGTGTGGCTTGGTGAAGGCTTGCATGTAGCTGGGTGGGGCTCTGTGGGCTGGGCGTCTGGGTGCAGGAGGCTTTGTGAGGTGGTCCAGGTGCAGGGGATGGGCTCAATGGGGTGGGGTTCAGTGTTGGAGAATCAGCTGGGGGTGGGGGTGGGGCTCTGGATGCAGGGGATTGGGGCTCAGAAGGGGGGTCTGGTTGTGTTTGAGGTGAGTCCAGATGCATGTGGGCTGGGTAGAAAGGGGGTAACTTCCCATGGAGGCACCCCTCCCTCTGTGGCTGGGGAGTGATGTGGACAAGAAGCGGGGTCAAGGGGTGTGGAGCTCCCTGCAGCAAGGGGAGGTTTTTTGGGGAGGGCAGGGCAGGTCAGACCCATCTCTGGGAACAGTCTGTGAAGTGGAAGAGATCCAATTGTCCTTCAGCCCAGATAGGAGCCATTGGCTCGGGCGTCCCCAGCAGTGCCGATCCCTGGCTCCAGGTGCCGTGTGATAGATCCATCTCGCTCGCACGTCTGGCCCTGCTCCTTGAGGTGGCAATTTACGTCTGTCATCTCTGCTCCAGATGCCCAAACCCAATGCGGTTGCTCAGGACAGCTGTTGGGGAAGGGTGTGTGAATCAATTATTCTGCGGGGGATGTTAACCCTGTGCTGGTGCAGCAGCACAGAATTCCCTTCACAGTAACAGTATTGATGCTCAGACAGACATTTCAGAAAAGAAACATAATTCTGTCCTGAAGTGCTGAGTGGCTAGGTTACTTTTTTTTTTTTTTTTTTGAGGTTTCACTGTATATACCATCCCCTGATGCTTATGACTGTTTTTGTTTTGTTTTGTTTTTTGCTAATTTAATGTTGTTAGGGCTTTTAGAGTAAAAATCCAAGCCAGGACTTGAAGGAAACTGATGTTCAGTGCAGAAACTTTAGATGGCGTGAACTAGATGGTATCCTTTTGTCCCCAGAAGTTACTGTTTTATTTGTACAGAAATATGATGTCCCCCCACCCCCGTAGAATAATCCAGTTTATTTGCAGTTTTGGCCTTGATGGTCAGATGTTTCAGCTAAGGAATGCTACATATTGTCAAATGCAAAGACACATGAATGGAAGAAGAACATGAACCAAGAGCCCTTCACCTTAGGACTTTGTGGAAATTCAGAGCCAAAATTCTTGGTTTTAGCCCTTAATATTTAGACAGAGCACTCCTTGTTGGGGTTTTTTAATTTAAAGTTACAGATGAATTGGGTTATAAAAAGGAGAGGAGTTTTATTTTAGTGTCTAAAGCAGAGGTTCCTGGGCACTGGTCCTCAGCTGACTAGTTGTAGCATTTAGTGGATATTGGCAGAAAGCTGGCCATTTGTGCAGTTGAGCTCTCATTCCTTTTTCCACCTGCTAAAAAATGTAAAAACAAGTTATAGATGCTTTTCTAATATTATTTTCCTGTGCAAAAGACAATATTATTTTTCTGGTGCATGTCTTTGTGTGGTTGTGGAGGGGAGGAGAGGTAATGAGTTCAATTTCCAATCAGAAGAGAGATGTTTAGCAATCAATCTATTAAGGTGTGCTCTGTCTATAATGACATTTGAGAAACCCCAGGTCAAAAGGAAAACTTGATGTTCTGGGGCCATTGATTTGCCTGGGTTTTCCAGGATTTGACACTCTAACATTGTATTATTTGTTGGGGTTCCCTTATGATCATGCTTCATTGTTTTATCTTCTTATATTTCTACATTTGGGGCTGGGAAGTGAGACATGCCGAGGTTAAAAACGTCGTAATATTCTTTCTTTAGGGCTGTGTCTCACTGTTCAAAAACCTGATTGTTCAAATGGCTTGAGTTTTTGAGTGACCAACCTGAGGCCTTTCAAAGGAACCTGATTCTCCCAGAGTGGGTGCTACTTGCTTAGCACTTTCTGAAAGTCAGCCTTCTCATGTTGGGCCCTCAGAACAGAGACCCAAAATCAGTGGTCACTCTTAAAACTCACGGTTGTTATTTCTTCCAGTGTTAGCTCATTGCAGAGCTAACGGACTGAATCCTACCCAGTCCATGCCTGTGCCGTTTTTCCTGCGGAACAGCTGCTCCGGGAGACTGAGTGGATTCAGCATAGGGCTGCTCCTGGACTAACAGACTCATTTCATCATCAGCAGCAGCAGGGGTCTTCTTAAATTCAAGTCTTGCTTTTTTTCTCTGGTCACAGGCAGGGGAGATGAAGTAGACCCCTGGGAAAGTTGTGAGGAAGATGTGATTGTGGTTGGGAGGCAGGTTGGGAGGAGGGTTTGTGGCTCTCCCAGACTGAATGCTGTGGATTGCTTATTAAGGCCAGTTGGTCGATGTTCATGACACACCGCAAATGTGACCTGTTCTCGGTGTGTTTCTTTACTGCCTTCAGAAATAATTTTTTTCTCTAGCTCAGCCTGTGGCCCACGGACTGTCCATGACTCACCAGAGCGTTTCATAAGGCCTGCAGTGGGGCTCAGACTGTCAGCTTTGGATGGAGACTCTCTGGCCCTCACAAGGTTGTGCTTAGGTTTATGTGGTCCACCTGTGCAATAAGGTCGGGTACTACTGCTCTAGAGGACACTTAACGTCACATTGTGAGCAACATAGTAGATTGTTTTCCTGGCTGTTCACTTCTAGACACATTCTTTAGAGCTGGCCTAGGTTCCAAATGAAATGAGTTTACAGTGCGCTATGGCAGATTGCAAAGTTTTCACATGTCACAGATCTATTTGCAAAGTTACGTATGAGCAGATGGAAGTTGGAGCCTAAAAATAGACCTCTTGCTACAATGAGTGTATGTATTAAAAAACCACTGTGCAGGCTGGCACCACAGTTTGCCGGAGAAGGGGCCTAAGAAGCAGAGGCATTGCATGTTTGCGTAGAGGTTCATTGCCAAAGCTCTTCTGTGGGATCATAGTATTCATTTATTAATTTATAACTTCTGGGTCAGTATGCTTACTGTAGGGTTACTTAGTTTGTAAGTGTGTTTTCAGGGGAGGGGCCATTAGGAATAAATTATTTCTAGTACACATACAGCATACTGGCATTGTCAGGAGAATGGAATATATAACCCAATAGGTCTCTTCCATCTCTAACACTATGATTTTTTATTAGCTGTATTGTGGTAACGCCTCAGGGCTTGATCAGAGCCTCATGTGATGCAAGAGACAGGCCCCTGTCCCACAGACTTCACTCAATCTATCCTCTATTATTCTGCTGCTTGAGTAATTATTTAGGGAGGTGGGGAGGCAGTAGATTCTTATTTGTAAATTTCTTTAGATGAGTTGCCTCTGGGCAACAACAGATTCCTAAACAATTAAATGCTCTATTATCTTGTTACAGAATTATAAAAGTATGTTGTTTGACCTGTGCTCACTGATTTGTGCAGTAGAGTGGATCCACTGTTAGCAAGCAACCATTTGAAGAAGATTGTAGCCTTAAAACTTGAAACGAAATTGGTTTGCTAGACGGGAACTTAATCTTTCCGGAAATCTTCTACACCTACGTAGAGGATTAGAAATATTTAAAATACTTCTACAGAACTGTAAGGATTTTAGTGCAAGTGGTTGTGAGACGTGTTTTAGTTCTGAACATTTGTAAGAGAGAAAAACTGCGTTTAACTTGTATTGTGAGTGGCAGCCTGGATTATTAGAAATAGCTAGAGGCCCAATTCTGCCATATGCTTGTTGAGTAGTAGTTTACACTGTAGGTTGTCCTGTTGATTCCAATGGGATTATACAAAGAATCAGGTATTGTTCAACATAAGTAGGAGTTTCAAGACCCACTTCTTAATTGCCTAGTAAAAAATGGCAAATTTGCATGATTTTTAAAAAAAAAATTAAAAAATATTTCCATTAAAATGTTTTGCTTTTGGTCAAAACACAAATGTTTTTTCTCCAGGAGGAATTTAGGGGGAAATCAGCAACTTTTCTTAAAAATATAATTGGCATTTTTAACCAGTTCTGATCTTCTGTTTAATCTTGTTGGTATTTTGGGTTTTCATGAAAATGAAGAGAATTAAATTTTCATCAGCTGAAAAATCTTTATTGGAAACCAACCATTTTTACAATAAACAAATAAATAAATAAATAAATAAATAAATAAAATGCTGGAACTGGGAGCTGGGCGGGGAGAAGAGGGGATGGGAATTGGTTGGGCAGCAGAGAGGCAGGGATTAAGAACCAGTGTGATGAGAGAGGCGGAGGAGAGGATCATATCAAATCCTGGGATGAAGGGGAATTCTGGAACTTGCTGAGCAGAGACTGTGGTATAAAGAGTCAGAAAGGGGAGAGACTGGACCTGGGACCTGAGATGGTATGGGTGATAGTTTGAGATTGGTTGAGGCACCCAAGGAGAGGTACATTAGAAGTAGGACCTGGGGGTGAGTAGACAGGGAAGAGACAAATCACATAAGCTATGAAAGGAAAACTGAGGCTAGTTGGGAAAGGAAATTGAGGCTGGTGTGGGATGCAAAGTACTCTGATAAATCAACTCCTAGATGTCTAAAACTGGGGACCCAAAATTAGTGGAAGCTTTTGACCTAAATAACTTTGTGCCTCAGCGTGTTGGCTGTGAAATGGGGATAATACTTTTGCAGGGGTTTTGGGAAGATAAATTCATTAATGTTTATGAAACACTCAGATGCTGATTCAGAGAACGCTTCCTGGGAAGAAAATCTAAGGGATAGAGTTTAGAAGACCTGGCAGTTTTTCGAAGAGATAGTTTCCTGTTGTGCCTTTAATACTATCCCCATGTAAAGAAAAGATAGGAAGAGTAGTAACAGGCCAATATGGCTCCATTGTAAGCTATTTAATGACCTGAAGATCAAAAACTAATCCTACAAAAAATGGAAATACAGACAATTTGCAGAGCATAAATACAAAAAAAATAACACATTATGGAGAGATGGAAAGCTAATGACAGATGACACCCAAAAAGCTGGGATGTTTAATGTCTGTTTTGCTTTCATCTTTGCTAAGAAGGTTAATGGTGACCAGATACTTACCACAATTAATATTAACAAGAAGGAAGGAACACAACCCAGAATAGGAAAGAACAGGGTAAAGGCTATTTGGAGCTCTCGATGCATGGCAAGGGTGCCACAGATATAAAACTGTAAAAGCTCCACTTTTTTAGGGGGACACCATCAGCTGCAAATCTGGTCTATTGCAAAGTCATAGATTAGCTTGTTTCCTGCACTGCGCCCCCCTCTGGATCCCCTGGCCAAGTGCTGAGACTTTGCAGTTATATTTTACTGGTGCCTGTGTGTGTGTGTTTGTCAGTGTGTCTTTTAAAATATTTTTCTCCTCCTGGTTGCTATGCCGAAGCCTCGATCATGCATTAAAATCTGTTAATGTCCACCCTCTTGGGTGCGGTGGAATTGAAAGCATCAACCTCTGCGGCTTGAGACTGGGCCTTATTGCTGGGCCTGTAATAAACTCATATCCATGGTGAAAATGCATAAATCTCACCAGCGAGGGGGTTCTCTCTAGCACATACCCCTATGCTTAGGCAGAATCTCATTAAAGACAAGAGAAGTCATACATTTCCATTGCAACAGCTCTGCTGCAGGGCTTACCTGATGGTCCTGGAGAAACAGCGAGGCGAACTGTACACAAAAGCTGTCAAATGCCCATCACAAACAAATTGGGGAAAAGAAATCTAGCTGGTGGTCTCTCTTGGGGAGGTGAATTTTGGGTGTTACTTGTCACAGTACTAAGGGAACAAATTTCAAGCCAGAGTCTGAGGTTTTAAGTTGATCTGGGAATAAGGCCGGCACCAGGAGGTTTCAGGTTCCTTACTGGGATGGCCACTGTTTTGCAGTGTCTTGCTCTGAGCATTTCACAGTGTGCTGGTAACAACTCTTAGGCTATATCTACACTTGTAAAGTTAAGTCAACTCTGTTAAGTCGACTTAACAATCGACATAGCCGTCCACACTGGCTTTAAATCGACTTAAGACGTTAACTTAAGGTTTAAGTTGACCTTCAGAGGTGGTGTTAGTAAGTCGACTTAAGCTGTTATTAAGCCAACTTAAGGAAGAGCTTAAGTCAACTTAATAAAAGCCCAGTGTGGACGCGGCTTTGTGAAGGTCGACTTAAGCGTCCTTATGTCGACCTAAGTTGCCAGTGTAGACGCACAGTTAGGCTATGTCTACACTTGCAAGTTAGTTCAAATTAAGGAAGCTTAATTCGAACTAACTTAAGCCTTGGCAACACTAGGCTTTCAGTAGTTCGAATTAAGGGCTTCCTTAATTTGAACTAATAAATTCGATTGCTTAGTTCGAATTAACAGTTAATTCGATCCATTAATTCAAACTAAGTCAAATGTGGCCATATTAGTTCGAACTAACGGCTTAGTTCGAACTAATCAGCAGATTAATTGACTAATTCGAACTAAGCAAGTGCTCTGCATGGCCATGGCTAGTTCGAACTAGCATTCTAGTGGGGCCATGCTAGTTCGAATTAAGTTAATTCGAACTAACTAAAATTAGTTTGAATTAATTAGTTCGAATTTGTAAGTGTGGACATAGCCGTAGTGACATAAGGGTAACCTGCTCAGCATGGGAAGCATTTGGCTGAGGGTGAATGTTTATGTGCTGAGAGTGCTGCTGTTATCTGAATGCCAGTGACATGCCCCAGACAGTCTGTTAACAAGCCGAATGCAGTAACTGCCACCATGGATTTATTTCATCTCGGAGGCTCTAAGAAAGCTGCAGACTGCGATGTTGTGGCAACTGCAACTTTTTGCACACACGGTGCTACTCGCATAAATTTAGCCTGGTGGCCCTCTGTCAAGCTGGAGGGCGGGGCGACTGGGCTGAATTTTAGTGAGTAACTCAGGGGCACCATTTAGATATGGTGGGGAGTTTATTCCCCTCCCCCATGCTTAGGCTTCATACTTGTTCTCCTTGTCAGGGGAGGCTGTTTGTGGGGCTGCCTGGGGCCAGTTGTGGAGCGGCTGGCTCCTGCTGCTGGCAGCAGCATCCAAGGGCTGGTGATGCCGAAATGAATCTCTGGCAGCCAGGCCCGGCAGAGAACTATGGCATAGAGGGACGGAAGGACAAAGGGAAGAGGAGTCTGTGTTGCTACTGGGTATGGGGGTGGGGCTCATCTGTGAATTCCTGCCCACCCTGGGCTCTGATGGCAACTCCCTCTTAGGTACCCTGACGGGTAGGAGGGCAGGGCTGGATGTGTGGCAGCAGTGGTTACAGTATAATTTGATGGGCCCTGGAACCCTCCTAATCTCTGGGCCCCCTTCCTGTATTGTCTGGGCCCCCTTCATGCATATGCGGGCCCCAGCCCAGGTAGGCATTTGCAACCACTTCTCAGTACCACATGCATTGGTTATCGCTCCATAAAAATATTTATAATTTTATATGGCATTTATGTCTATAGCAATTATTGTCCCAAACTAGCAAACACTGCATAACACAATAAATATTGTGATTAACAACCAGCAGCCAGGGCAGGGCAGAACATGCGTTCCACTGGATTTTTCTATTTTTAGGGGCCCTGGAACTCTGGCTCCTCACATTTGTGGGCCCCGGAACTGCATTCTGGTGCATTCCCCCTTACTTTAACCTCTGTGTGACAGAAAGGGAAGACCCTAAAATCCCTCCCCCTAGCACATGGTGCCTCCACTGGGGGACTTGATCCCTGCAGTGAGTGCTTGCATTGGGGCTAAGTGGCGATCT
The DNA here is from genome assembly GCA_007922175.1 of Pelusios castaneus. Taxonomy (NCBI): domain Eukaryota; kingdom Metazoa; phylum Chordata; order Testudines; family Pelomedusidae; genus Pelusios; species Pelusios castaneus. Next base: position 6,358,447 of record ML685781.1, read on the forward strand.
GAATCTCCATCTGAAAGCTGCCTCTGTCTCCGAAATGGTGCCCCGTTGTAGTGCTACTCAGATTTGGCCCAGCCCGACAAATTGACAAGACCGTAGCTTTAGCACACTGTGGCCACAACTTTTGAGCCAAAAAAATAAAATAATCACAGCTTTCTTATAGCCTTATTTATCTCCTGGGCCATGATCCTTCCCGATTTTGGCAAGGCTGAATTCCAGATCTTGTGCATACAGCTCGAGTAGAAGGGCTTTGCCTGTGGGTGCTGTGCCGGGAGTGGGGAGATATGGAATCTGGATCTATATAGAGACCTGGGCTGTGACTGCTATTAAACCTTATGGGGAAATGCAAGCAACCGCTCCATTTCTTCCCCTGCTCCCCATCCCGCCGGCAGCTTGGTGATCCTGTGGATCTCACTGAATCTGTCTGTAGCTCACTGTTTCTCTCTCTCTTCTCTTCCCTGCATAATTTCTGAGCTCTCCCTGCGGTCTGTGCATAGAAACTTGGCACATGATATCTGTTTTCTGCAATATGGGATCTCCCTCCATGGGGATTCTACTACTTTGGATTCCTGTGCAGCAGAGCCACATTTTAAAGCCGCTTATGGTTCTAATTTGGCAGGCTCAGGATTTGAGGCTATGTGACCAATGTGGTGTGAAGTTTCAAAGGGGTAGCTATGTTAGTCTACTGTAGAGAAACAACAGAGTCCTGTGGCACTTTTAAAGACTAACAGATTTATTTATGTATTGCATGAGCTTTCGTGGGAGAAAATCTCACTTTGTCAGACACTTTGGAGATGGGAAACTTACAGAATGGGAGGAAATTAAATGCAGGGAAGTGTATGATACAGGATCAGGTCAGGCTGTAACAGCAAATCAAAATAGGTGTTAGGATTCAAACACTGGGGAACAGCACATAGAGGAAGGTGAGATCAAATCACCTGTTGTAATGAGAGAAAAATCCGTAGTCCCTGTTTAACCCCAAGGCAACTGAGTCAAATTTGCATACAAGTTCGAGTTCTGCAGTTTCTCTTTGAAGCTGTGATTTGTTATTCATTTATTTCAACACAGCTATTAGTAAGTTGCAGTGCTTTTTTTCTGCCGGAACGCACCGGAACGGCGTTCCGGCACCTTTTTTTCCCCGCCGGTGCTCCCTCCCAGCTGTGCAGGCTGGGCCGGGCTGGGGAGATTTAAATCTCCCGCCCTGAGCATGCGCAGTTATAGCGTGCTTAGGGCGGGAGCGGACTGGCCGGCAGCAGCTCTGCCGGCCGTCCCTGTGGTTCCCAGCCTCCGGCCAGGTAAGGGGGCTGGAGGGAGGCCTGGAGA
>ML685781.1:6364766-6381059 GCA_007922175.1 Pelusios castaneus
AATTAATTAATTGTGTTTAATTAATTTAATTCTATTTACAATCACTTTATCTTCAATTAATGCCTATAATTTCTGTCTTGTGAGTTTTCCCCAAAAATTTATTTTGAAAAAGTTTTTCACACGGCTTGAAAATTTTGCACACAAGCCACCAAACCTAGAGGGAACATTGGCTACTAGTTGCGTACACAACAGCAGGCCAGCAGGCTAACATCGGTCAGTCAGTCCCACGCTCTGGGCCTGGCCGGAGCCCACAGCACCAACAAAAAGTGTGTGGATGCATTACTGCCTGCCACCCAGTACCCAGAAACACAGGCCAGCAGCAGACGTGATAGCTACGCATTCACGTTTTTTTCTAATTATAATACGGCCCCCCCAACAGTCTGAGGGACCGTGAACTGGCCCCCTATTTAAAAAGTGTGAGGACCCCTGCTGTAAGACCTCACAGGTTATCTTTCAGTATATTAGCGGCCTGCATAGTTAATAAAACTTAACAGTTTTTACCTTGTATTTTTATTTCTTTGATATATTCAAAAATTTACTGTTTACTGCACTATTTTCAGTGTTATTTCTTTATGACACGACGGACATCAATAGGAGTTCCGGTACCTTTTTTTTTAGAAAAAAAGCACTGGTAAGTTGTCAATGGAGTGAGCAGAGAGATTGAAGTGTTCCCCTATTGGTTTTTTAGTGTTGCAATTTCTAATGTCAGATTTGTGTGCATTTATTCTTTGGCGCAGAGACTGTCCTGTTTGTCCAATATATAAAGCAGAGGAGCAATGTGGTGCGAGTATTTTCAAGGACCGCAGACATGCCCCTTGGCTGCATGGATAATTGCAGTAAAAGAAAAGGCTGCTTCAGAGTGCTGGTGGAAGTTTTCAGATTGGCATACAAGGACTTAGATATGTGTGTTTTGGAAGTACACGTTCATCTAACATAGGCTTTAGGGGGCTTATCAAAGTGTACAGTATCTCTCTCCCTTCAGATAACTTTGTTCTTTTGAGGTAAATGATAAGTTCTCGGTATTTAAAGACTGTGATGAAGAAACAGCAACGTAACATTTATTAAGAAGTGATGACATTTCCAGAAAAGAAATATGAAAATCAATATTGTTTCGATCCATGTTCTGGGTTACTCTTCCGAAAACGTGGGAAATGCTGCTATTCGGTGATCAGGAAAAACGCACTTTATGTTTACAAGAAAAGTGATTTGAACTGAGAGCAGACTCTGCTGGAACTGGACAAACTTTGAATTTTTCTTTCTAGCCCCCTCTCCCTGGGTGTCTAACCTTCTCTTCTTTCTCTAGCTGTAGGCTTCCCTACAAACAGTGGGTCCCCCTCTGCCTACATTTGAAAGGCTGAAACCCAGTTTTTGTTGTTGTTTCTAAGTAGAACAGAAATGATACTTGTATTAGCATTGGAATGCTTAGCATCTTCGTTATCTCTTTGGTGCTCCTCGAAAATACGTACAGCTGTTAGCTAGGTTACTTGGTTTTTTTGTTTTGTAATTAGTATTGTTTTAAATATTCTTTTTTAAAAAAAGCGTCTTACTGTGGAATTTCAGATAGCAGCGTTTCCATTTTAAGTATGTCCCCTCCCCATTATGTAGAGCACATCTGTATTTTTCCAGTGGAGGATGCAATTAAACATCCTCTCACCTTCCTCAGTCCGATTGAAACCAAATGTTTAATAAACTGCTGGTTCCTAAAATTCTGTTGCTAATGGCTGTTTAAACTGAAGAGGCTGCTCTTGCTTGTTATGATTATCAACTAGGGGCCTGCGTAGCTTCCATTGAGGTCAGCGAGAAGATTCCTCCTGATTGTAATATGAGTTGGATCAGGCTCTGGTCTACAGACTTGAAGCTGATCAGTCCCTCTTGCTCATGAGTGGGATATGAAGCATTGAGCTCAAAACCAGACGCTAATCTGCGCTTTAGGTTGCTGTTACACTGAAAGTTTCCCTTAAAATTAAGGGATGTCAGAATAGGCCACTCCTCTTCCCAAATAAGAGTGACCACGTGCAGATGTGCATGGGTATAACTAAAGGAGTGAATTACAACTGGTTTTTGTTACTTCACTGCTAGTTTCCATGTAGAAAAGACCTCAGGGACGCCTGTTGCTGATTCTTACAGCATTTGGTTTTTTTGACACCAGTAAAAGTAACAACGTTCCCATTTTCTCCATGAGAGCACAGCATTTCACATCACAGTAATCCAGGTGTGTCTTCACCCGTGCTGGAGAGAAGGGAATAGTCACTTCCTTTGATCTGCTGGCAACGCTCCTACTAATGCAGCCCTATATCGCTAGCCTTCTTGACAAAAAGGGCACACTGTTGACTCATAGTGAGCTATTTGTCCCCTGTAACCCCCTGGTCCTTTGCTGCAGAATTGTTGCTTAGCCAGTGAGTCCCCAATCTGTAGCAAAGCATGGGATTCTTTCATCCTAAATGCTGGATTCTGCACTCGTCCTTGTTGAACAGAACCTCACCAGATCTCTTTTGGCTCAATCCTCCAATTTGTCTAAGTCACGCTGTGTCCTATCCCTACCCTGCAGCATTTCTACCATTCCCCCCAGTTCAGTGTCATCTGCAAACTTGCTGAGGGTGCGCTCCATCCCATCATCAGATCATTAATGAAGATGTTAAACAAAACCAGTCCAGAACTGAACCCTGACTGCTTGATACCGGCTGCCAACTAGGCGTCGAGCTGTTGATCACTGCCTGAGCCTGATAAGCTAGACAGCTTTCTTTCCACCTTATAGTCCATTCATCCAACCCAGCTTCCTAGCAAGAATACTGTGGGAGACCATCTCTAAAGCTTTGCTAAAATCAAGGTAGATTATGTCCACCGTGCTTCTGAGAAGTATCTCTTTAGAGACGGCGATCCAGATTCTTCATGCTATTTCTGTTGCCTTTGTGTCACCAGTGTGGTACAAGGAGGGTGGAATTTGGTTACAGCCTCCATGAAGGAGACTTCTCCATTCTAAAAGTCAGGAGAGTCAACTCCTAGCCAACCTACTCCCTCTTGGTGTCGGAGCTGTGATGGGGTGAAACAAATCTCTGCTCCCCATGGGCAATTCTCAGCTAGTGTATGGGCCTAGGGGACTGTACCCAGCTATCAAGTTCTAGCAGCCCCCAGCCTACCCAAATTTACACCAAGGCCATGATCAGGGAAACTTGAGGATCAGGGAAACATAATCAGACCTCTGATGTCAGCAATCCTTATGCCTCCCCTTCTACATGTACTGTCTCTTGGTGCAAGCTAGGATCAGGATCTATATATATGCACTTGGTGCAACCGGGAGTCTGTCTTGACTCTTTTTAATTTGGTATGCACATGTGCCTCAGGATTCTTTTTATTTTGTGAGGGAATCATCACACTTTTGCTGCATTAATTCCTTTCCCATAAGTGCAAGCTGGCTCTGCCACAGATTGTGCCCAGCATTGTACCCAGAGGTCTCCATTTCTGCGGCCACCACTGATGACGGTGACAGTCAAAGTTCCAGCTACCTCAGGAACCAGGAAGTCTCTGATCGTGTTAGATGCTGGAGGACCATCCAGCCAGAACACAGATGACCTCTTTCTCTTTGTCCCTAAGGTGGTATGAGACCTTTCAGTCTGAATGGCCTGTATCAAAGGGGCTCTTCCAAAATTAGGCAATAATTCAGATCAGTAGTAAAACTTTTACCTGCTGCTTAATTTTGGCCCATCGTTCTCCTCTGTCCAGTCCTGCGAGGTACTGAGCACCCAGGTCTTCCATTGACTGCAGTGGGTTTGTCTTGACTAGAATTTAACGGTGTGGTGCTGTTAGAAGAATAGTTGGTGTCCTATAACTCTAATCTAGTCAAGGCAGTGTGGACTTTTAACAAGTGCCAAGAAAACTGAGTTGCAGGATTTCCTGATAGGCATCAACATGAACAATTTAGCACCTGCTTCCCTGCCTTGCCACATGAGAATATGCTTTAAATGCTAGTGAAGGGAAACCTGCTTTAAATCCTAGTGAAGGGAAACCTGATGGGTAGTGAGCACTGGTCACCTTGAAAGGCAGGTTCCTTGCTTGTCTCCCATTATGATAGCGGTATATCCTGTATGCGCAGTTTGGCTGTCTTTTGAAGTTGTGAAACTACACAAGATATTGTATTGTCCTGGAGGGTAGGGCGGGTCGGGGCAGCTCAAGTGACAGCCGGTGGAGGTAGGTGAAGTCTGTATCAAGGCACTGATCCTGAGGCACGTGTACCTTTCTCCTGTATCCCTTGTTTTAGGCCCAAAGTTGTTGACATTTCATACACATATGGTGTCCCCTCTTTTCTGTCATTGCAGATTATTTACATCAGAGGTAAAGAATCATGAAACTGAGCGCAGGGGAAGAATGAGTTACAGTAAAGGGGTAAATCCCACAATCTCTTTGGGGCACGAATAATTTTTTTTGTACAGCACCCAGCAAGATGGGGGGGAGGGGGTCTGGTCAATGACCGGGGCTTGTAGGTGCTACTGCAATACAAATGACAGATAAGAAAGAACATATGCAGCTTCCTGTGAGTAACCCTATGTGTCCCTGTCTGTGTCTGTCCGTCTCTCATCTTGGGTCTTCGTCACACATTATGTGGGCCAGTGGCTAGGGCAAAAGCCTAAGATTTGAGAGGAGTTCAATTCCCCATTTTGCCACAGACTTCCTGTGTGACCCTGGTCAAATCACTTAGTTTCTCTGCGCCACATCTGTCCACTGGGGATAAAAGCACTGCCCTCCTTTACGGGTCTTCTGAGGATAACTACATGAAAGATTGTGAAGTGCTTTGAGATGTAGCGGTAGAAGAGCTAGATGGAGGTATTGATAATGTGTATTACGTATTGGGGGCTTGGCAGGGAGATGTGAGAATATATTGGAGCTTGGGGTGTGCTCTTGAGTGTTACTTCTCTGTGTGCAATATCAGTTGTCCAGAAGACTTTGTTGGGTAATGGAAACTCTAGTTTAACTTTAACTAGCGTGGTAACTTCCTGGTTTGACTGCAAGAATCACACCCATTGGGTAGCATGGCACTTAGAATTGTCTCAGCAGTAAGGATCATTTTTCTTTTAGAACTGACTTTATTTACATACAATGGTGACCTACATTACTTATAGATTTTTTTTTTTAAATGAGTTAGAACAATACTAGTGATGTAGCCTGAGGTAAGCCCATTTTTTTCATCTCTAAGCAATAACTCCTGCTTTCTTCAGCAGGTTATAAATGATGTAGATATCACATGATATATCCACATAACCTCTAAATAGATTACATGTTTGTTTCCAATCAACCCGTTGGGTCATTTTGGAGGACACATTTGCTTGGTTGAAACTTGGTCTGAAAAAGAGGAAAAAGCTGTGGGTTTATCTGCTGATAGGAACGTTATCAACATATTTGACATCAGCAAGGGAGAAAAAATTCCAGCAAACAGTTACAGTATTTGTCATAAAAAGAAACATTCTTTTGTTTTAATCATAAAATTCTCATGAAACTGTACTTGCCTCTGTTTGCTTAAAAGCAAATGGGTAGAGCCATTTTACAATGGGGTTGTTGAAGCCTGTATGTCTGTACCTGGAGAAGGGGACGGATTCATCTCCCCAACAGTTGCTTGATTGATAGACGTCCAGAAAAAGTATAGCTTTGCCTGCTTCGGTGGTTTGTTCATTTTTGCAGATACGCATAGCTATTACAGAGGTTTATATTGATGTGCTTTTCATTGACTGATCTAGTTTTTCCCATTAGAGTTCAGGTCAAGTTGGAAAATGGAAAAGAATTCTAAATATAGAGTAGACGTGTCAGTAACCTTGTTAATTTTTTCAAAACTATAAAGAACATGTAAAAATTGAACACAGAAACAATGTATTTTACTTATAATGTCATCTGAACTCACTGGGTTTACTCATCTGAATAAAGATATTCGAGTTTTGTTATTTCCTGAATATAGTTTTTAGATAATAACATAACCTTTGTTATTAAAAAGGAAGTAAGTACCTTTCTCCTAATTAAGAGGAAACTTAGGTGGAAATGTGTTATATTAATTGTACATATCTACCACAAATGATGGTGTCTTCTTTCCATTGTTTAAACAAAATACAAGAAATGATATATGCAATAACTGTTTTTTTTTGAACAGAATGCAATTTTGTTTCAAAATTGAATTTTGCTTCCTTCCCCCCCCCAAAAAAAAACCCCAACTTGTTTTAAAACCCCCCAAACCAGAAAATCCTAACATTTAATTATACAACTAATCCAAAAGAGTGGTCTGTTGCACGTGCTCTAAGAAAAAAGATATGAACCAAATTATTGGGGAAAAACATAACTTAAAGAAAATCTAGTTGTGTTTTCTTCTTGTAAAGTAACAAAATAAAATAAGGTTTGAATACAAAGGAATGACCCAAAATAGGAAAGTTCCAAAAGATAAGGCAGCATTTTCTTGGCTGGAGTAAATATGGAGCTATGGTAGTTGACATCAACTGAGAATCTGCCCCTGATTTTAAGTTTGGTGTGAGTGTCTAGTGCTATAATATATCAGAATCCTGACTTTAAACCTCTGTGGCTTTAAATGTGTTTTGCTTCTGAAAATACCTTGATAATAAAGGTTCGAAGAAAAAGTTGGTAGGGTTGTGCGTTTAACTTAGATGGAATGTTAAGCACTAGTCTTGCAAACATTCACCTTTGCGCTAAATTTTTAGCCCAAGAACAGTCATAATGACTTCAGTGGGATATTTAGAATAACCATGTCAGCTTTTACTATTTATCCTCTGGCAACTTAGAGAATAAATATCATGTAATCTTCCACCCACCCCCCCATTAGGTGAGCGTAATACCACCATTTTGTTTGATTAACATTACCTCTAGTGTCTGAGCAGTTTCAAATTCATTATGTCTTTGTTCCCAGTCCCGCAGCGTGGATAAGCAGCATGCTGTAATCAATTATGACAAGGAGAAAGATGAGCACAGGGTGAAGGATCTTGGGAGTTTAAATGGGGTAAGTAGTAAACTCACCAGCTGACTAAAACCTATGTATCGTGTATGTTTAAGCCCTAATCATGCAGCACTTCTAAGCATACATAAACTTTTCTTATGAATGTAGACCCATTTTGATGTGATTTACTCATGGGATTACAATGGGATTTACTCATATGAGCAAAGCTGAACACCTGCGTAAGTGTTTGCATATCTAGTCTGATAATGAATTGTTTGGATAATAAATACTCATCCACTGAACTTCTTTTTCTTTATTTTGGTGCTTTCTCTTTCTCTGTCCCCTGACACCTCCCACTCCCTCCACCATATCCTAACCTTGCTGAACTCTTTAGTTGCTAATAAAATTGTAGAACTGGTTGGAAAAGAGGAGAAATTAATCCCCCACAAAATGGGTTGAACTTTTGTCTCCGTTTTGCATCAACATTTTCTGACTGGCTCTAAAAACTGAAAACCTAATAGAGATTCTTCACTCAGTGGTTCATGCTAAGCAGGGTCACCTGGGATTAAGCCAACTCTCTTCCTATTTAATGATGCACAGTATGGTATGCCATTTAATTTCTCTGTTGAGATAAGCCATTTAAAAACTGCCTTTCTAATCGTGAGACTAGGTCCCCTCTTGCTCTGTTTCTGTTATTAAGATTGAGGTGCAGCTTGGCCTAAGGAATTTAGCAAGGTGCTGGGATCCAGGTGCTCTTGAGTCTTCAGCTGTGGTTTGCCACTGACTCACTATGTGGCTTCAGGCAAGTCCCTTAGGGCTTGCTACACACACAAGTCGTACTGAGTTAGCTAAGACCCCTTTGGATCTTGGCTCTGCAATAGACTAACACGGCTACCCCTTTGGATCTGGTCTCCCTACTGTGGATGCTGTTATTTTGGTACGACGGTGCTTTGTACTGGTAAGGAGAATAAGCTATATGAGTGTAAGGCACCGTTATACTGGTCTATGTATGCCCACACTAGGGACTGTACTACCATAACTAGTTTAGTTTGGTTAATATATATATATCTATATCTATATATATCTATATATATCTCGCCCCCTTCCCCAAATAGTTACACTGCTGCAAAATCTGCATGCAGGCCGCGCCTTGGAGTTTCTGCCAGGGTCATCATCTGCAAAAGATGCCTAGTCATTATTGGTTGTGCAGTTCGCAGAGGTGCTGTGTGAAGCATAAATAGTTGTTTGGAAAGTGAGTCGAAAAGAGAGAGCTCTCTAGACCTGCTAAATATTATTGTTTTGTTGCACCAATGCTGTAGATGGGTCACCAGCTCAGAACTGGTGAGGCAGGTAAGTTACTGTGGGAAAAGAGCAGCTGAAGGCAGGGTTGTCCCGGGGGGAGGCAGGGCGATTGCCCCGGGGCTCACGCGTGCGCCGCAGCCCCTCCTCCCACGGTCGCCCTGCTGCCTTTGGCAACCAGTGGAAGGCGGCGGGGCGGGAGGGCTATGCCCAGCCCCTGGGCTGGCCCTCCTCCCCCCCCCCCAGGGCAGAGCAGGCAGGCCCAAGGGCAGAGCCCCACACGGCCGGCTCCCTCCCCAGCAGCTGGCTCCAGCTCCAGCCCCCCACACAGGCGGGGCCCTTCTTTGGCCACTTGGCCCCGGGTCCCGCTCCCCCCAGGTGACAGCGCTGGCTGAAGGGGAGCAATAGGTGATGGCAGAGACGATGTGGGCTGCTCCGCTCTTGCTTTAAATGAACATTAATATAATTAATGACTAAAGCTAGCAAACGAGCGTTCATGAGAAGAGCTATGGTCTCTGGAGGGACCTTCGTACCCTGTAAGGGGAGACCTGAACCCGGTGCCTATTTTTGTTCTGAAACTACAAACCCAGGTGCTTTGTAGGGGTAAATCACCATCGCTTTGAAGTCCATGGAGTTCAGCTGGAGCAAAATCAGCAGAGGATCTTGCCCTATATTTGAAAATAGATTCTGCTGGATTTAATTCTTGGTCTTGTCACAAATGTTTAGCCTGGGCAATTGTGAAAGGATTAAGAGGGGGAAATATATGCCCTGCACTGAAAGCGTATTTGCTCAATTTCCTTTGTAAACCTCTTTCTTCGAAGTCACTTTTGAGAGAGTCATTTTTCTGTTGTGTTTCACAACTGGTGACTTTCCCTTTTATCCACCTAAGAAAGGGCACGCTCTGTGCTGGAGCTGTATTGCGGCTCTGAAAACCCACCAACATACAGCCGCTGCTCATTTCCTAGCTGTACAGAATTCCACCTCTGAGCGTGCGATAACTCCCGATGTTTGCCAGTGCCCATGCCCTCCTCGGAGTGCCACTGTGTGTCTACCCCCAGTAACATGCCAGCACTCGTTTGCATGGCTTTGTGATCTGTTTCTTATTTTGAACTGGGTGTATGCACAACTGTCTGATTCTGCCATGTGGATTCCTTTTGTTTCTATCTATCAAGAGACCTGCAGGCAATTTCCAGCACTGCCACACATTTCTTGTGAGACCTTGGGCACATCACTTAATCTCTTGGGGCTTCAGTTGTGTAAAATGAGAACAACTCCCTGGCATCAGGGGCCATCTTTGAGTTTGTACAGCACCAAGCACAATGTGGCCTTAGGCACCACCCTAAATATTAACAATGCTTTCTTTCACGCATGCCCTGCATCCCCCTCTGTTGATCTCTCCTGTCTATTTATGGTGAGCTCTTTGAGGCAGAGACCTGTCTCATAGTATGTGTATTTACAGAGCCTCACATGGTCTAGTGCTGATCTCCATAGGAGCATGGGGTGTTACTTTAATAGTGAAAGACAATTAAACCCCAAATGTAGAATAAGAGTAATTGTAACAATTGTCAAACGATATTTTGTTTTCACTGTTTCTTCGGTGAAGCTTGGTGTTCTCAGAGTTCTTTACATGTGTCCCATTGGGTCGCTCGCTATATATATATAAACATTGTCTTCCACCCCAACAGTGTCTATGCTTCTGTTTTGCAGACTTTTGTGAATGATGTCCGGATTCCTGACCAGAAATACATCACACTAAAACTGAATGACGTGATTCGCTTTGGCTATGATATCCTTATTGTCTGGAGGCAGTATTATGTACTGTTATTGTTTTAAGTTCTCTGTTTGTTTTGCTGTGGGTTAAATATCCCTAATTATGGCTAATGACTAAGTGTCTTGATATTGCCTCTGGATGTCTCATCATTTGAGAATTTCTTCACTGTGGGATTGATCCAAAGCATGCAAATGTCAACTCCCTTTGCTTTCACTGGGCTTTGGATCAGGCTGTATGCTGGCAATTGCTGCCTTCATCACAGTGGCCATCCCTAGGTCTCCCAACTTAATGGGACCACATTGGGGGGGCCTGAGTAATCTCCATCCAAAAATATTAAAGGATCTGGTACAGGAAATTGCAAGCCCAATAGCATGGATTTTTAATGAATCTGTAAACTTGGGGATCATACACTAGCCTATGACTGGAGAATTCCTAATCTCTTTCTTGTTTTAAAGAAAGAGGAAAAATAGTTCTAAAAACTACAAGGCTGTAAATTTGACCTTATTTTTGTTTGAGGTCGTGGAATAAATTTTGAAAGAGACAGTAGTTAAGGACATAGAGGTGAACGGTAATTGGGGTAAAATACAGCGTGATTTTACAAGAGGTAGATCATGCCAAACCAATCTGATCTCCATCTTTGAGACAATAACTGATTTCTTTTAGACAAAGGAAATGCAGTAGAACTAATCTACTTGGATTTCAATAAGGTATTTGATACAGTTCCACATTGGAAGGTATAAAATTGGAGATGATAGGGACTAATATGAGAATTGAAAGTGGATAAGGAGCTGGTTACAGGGGAGACTACAGTGAGTTGTATTGAACGATGAATGGCTGGAGGGAGGTTACCAGTGGAGTTCCTCGGGGTTTGATCTTGGGACTGATCTTATTTAACAGTTTTATTACTAACCTTGGCACAAAAAATGGTGTTGTATTAATGGAATTTGTGGATGACACAAAGTTGGGAGGTATTGCCAATACAAAGGAGAATTGGAATATCATACAAGAAGATCTGGATGACCTTGAAAACTGGAATAATAGAAATCGGATGAAATTTAATAATGCAAACTGTAAGGTCCTGCACTTAGGGAATAACAAGAATTTTTACTATAAGCTGAGGATTTATCTGTTGGAAGTAGCAGAAGAGAAGAATGGACTGAGTGTGTTGCTTGATCATAGCATGAATATGAGACACCAATGTGATTCAGCTGTGAAAAAGGCTAATGCAGTCCTAGGATGCGTCAGGCAAGGTATTTCCAGTAGAGCTAGCACCATTATGCAAACCACTAATGAGACCTCATGTGGAATACTGTGGGCAGTTCTGGTCTCCCATGTTTAGGAAAGATGAATTCAGCCTGGAACACATGCAGAGAAAAGCTACGAAGATGGTCAGAGAAATGGAAACCTACCTTAAGAGAAGAGAAACCAAGAGGTTGGCTTGTTTAGGCTAACTGAAAGAAGGGCTCAGGAGAGAGATGATTGCTCTATAAATCCATCAGAGGGATAAATACCAGGGAGGGTGAGGAGTTATTTAAGTTAAGGACCAATGTGGACACAAAAACAAATGGATATAAACTGGCCACCAACAAGTTTAGGCTTGAAATTAGACCAAGGTTTCTAACCATCTGAAGACTGAAGTTCTGGAATAGCATCCCAAGGGGAGCAGTGGGGATAAAAAACCTAATGGGCTTCGAGACTGAGCTTGATCCGTTTAGAGAGAGGATGGTGTGACGGGACGGCCTACAATGGCGTGTAGCCGATCTGTGACTGCTAGCAGCAAATACCTCCAGTGGCTGGTGATGGAACACTAGACTAGGGGGCTCTGAGTTTCTATAGATCATTCTTTCCCAGGTGCCTGGATGGTGGATCTTGCCCACATGCTCAGAGTTTAACTGATCACCATATTTGGGGTTGGGAAGGATTTTTCCCCGGGTTAGATTGGCGGAGATCTGGTTGGGGGAGGGATCATCTTCCTCTGCAGCATGGGACATGGATCACTTGCAGGCTTAATCTAGTGTAAATGGTGGATTCTCTGTAACTTGAACTCTTTAAATCATTGTTTGTGGACTTCAGGAACTCAGTCAGTGGTTATGGGTCTATTACAGGAGTGGGTGGGTGAGATTCTGTGGAGTGCAATGTGCAGGAGGTCTGACTAGATGGTCATGATGGTCCCTTCTGGCCTCAAAGTCTGTGAGTCTGATTATATTTTTAACATGGAACGTTGGACGTTGGATGTCACCAAGCACCAGTCTGAGTGCAGACATTAAATTATGGACAGCTTTTACATACAGCTCTGTGTGTGTCTCTGTACAGTGCAGATTTTTAGCCAGACTGAGGCCCATTCTGTTGTTTGCAGGAAGAACTTGTCTGCCAAAAATGCATCCTTTTTGCTTTGCCTGTAGGTGACATGTGCATGCAGATCTTAGTAGTTAAATATCTTGGTTTTGTGCCCACATAAATGGATGCTTAGATGTGTAACTACTCAGATTTGCGCCTGCAAATCATGGTGGGCACTAAATATGTGGACACATCTCTTTATTTTACAGCTATAAATGGCACCTTTATGAGGGAGGTTGGGCATGGACATGTGACTATTCCTTGCAGTGTGTAGGTGGCCAGTCTGGTCTGAAACACCCTACAATCTTTGATGTCTGCATCCTCCCCCTTCCAACATGCCTACTGGTTTGTTCCATCCATCTGTCACATCTTTTCTTTTGTGCTGTAAGCTGTAAGGTAGGGACTTGTCAATTACTAGAGGTTTGTACAGTGTGTTGCATGATGGGCCCCTACCTCATTTAGGCCTCTCTGCACCGCAGTATAAGGCACTGATCCGGCAAGATGCTCACACATGTGCCCCATCTTGAGAGTGTGAGTGGCATCAGTGGAACTGCTTATGTACTTAAAGCCAGGCATATTTTCAAGTTCCTCGCTGAATTGTGGCCTATGTGGATAATCTGGTGATATATGATTAATAATACATCACTGTCTCCTCTTGGGATCTCTGATTTGATCTGAAGAAGACTGCTGTAAACTGGAATACCGCCATGGCATTAAGCCAATGGTTAGCATGCAGGTAGATTTGAGTGCTCCAGTAACTTGGCTTGATCCTGCAGTGTTACTCGTGGATGTTCCTCTGCAAGTGACGAGGCCTCTGTATGTTTCCATTCAATGGGAAGATTGATCCTGCAGGGCTCCCTCTCCTAAATCATCATGAAGTACAACCTGCACCAAAGATGATTTCTGCCCATCCTTTGCCATGGAAATGACATTTTCAGGAGTGCTTTCTGGGCCTCTCTTGTTCAGTCTTATACTGATGGCAGCATCTTTCATATGCTCTGAGTCAGCTGAGCTCTGTTGCATAAGACCCTGCAGCAGTTTTTCCACAGAGAGTGGCACTCTCAGGCTGATGAGGTTTCCCAGCTATGTTCATGTCACTTGGTCTATTTTTAGTTTAACATTTCCCTCGGTTTTTTTCCCCCCTCTGCTCTGTGTAATCTTTAGAGGTCTACTTCTGACAACATTCTGAATTCTTCCTTTATGCACTTTCTGTGTGGCATCCTTGGAGGTAATTGTCTGGGCTGAAACACACAAATATTGTCCCTTTGAGAAGCTATTGCAACTCGCCCCCTGAGTTACTCTGGACACAAGAATCAATAGCAACCCAGACTTGCTAATGCAGAGTAGAGCTGTGCCATAGTCCTATGTGGCTGTCCAGGGCACTAAAACTACCTTCCATCCCCTTGTACCACACCATGGGACTACTCCAGTCATGACGTGGGCACTGAGGAGGAAAGGCAGGAGCTGTGCAGCTAACAGCTGGTTAAGGAGAAGCAGGGAGTGGCTGATCATGGCTCTGAATTCTTTCCCACTGCTCCTGCTCCAGCTCTGTGCCCCTGAGTGCTGTACCTAAAGGCTCAAAGTAGCTTATTGGCTTTGAGACAGATGTTGCAAAATATGCAGTGTTGTTTGAAGGTGATAGTCAGATTGGATGGTTTAGTTCTGGTAGAATGACAACTACTTTCGGTTTCTTCATCTATTTTTTTTTCCATCTAGGCTATTCTACTTTTATAAGCACATCTGTATCAGTTACAGTATCACTGTGTATTTCATTCCTTCTCCGCTTCCTTAACAAGTTCTGTACATTCTAACATGTATGTCTTGGAACAAATTCAACACAAAGTGCCGGAGGAAGCATTAAAGGTAAGAACGTATGCTACTTTTGAATGGAGATACAGGTACTTGTGAAATGAAGACAGCATTAAAGAATGAAACTCCTGCAGTGTGTTCATAGACAACATCCTACATTTTCCAATGCTCCAGTGACAGCCATATAGCTTGAAGCTCTTATACGCTTTGCTAATGTAGTGTGGAAGGAACCACAACTCAAGGGTTCCCATCAATATGCACTTGGGAGGACCTCACGCTGAGAAATGGATCTCCCAGCTAGTCAGATAAACTGTCTTATCCCAACACAAGCATAATTGAAATGATTCATAATTTCACAACTGCCAGCTAAACAAAGGGCACTAACACTTTAGTGTATAGAGATGAACTCCCAGCATGCTAAAATTTGCTTCAGCAGGAGACCAATGTCCTCCTAGAAATGGAGCAATGAGGGGTGTCTACCTTTCTCTGGGTGCTGTGTCTTATGCTAGCTCCTTAATGCTTCCTTCAATGAGCCAACGTTTGCTCAGTTCACTCTTAGGAACAGTCGCAATTTTAATAGCATCTTTTCTCTCCAAAGATCCCAGTTATTCCTCATGAGTTTCCTTACAGAGCAGTTTCACTTTCCTCTGCGAAAGGGCTCCCATAAGCAGGAGCTGCAGAATCAGTACAAAACACCAGACTCACTTCACCCCTGGAAGAAACGCAGTCACCTCGGAGGTGGAACCCCAGAATTGTTTCACAGCTCACAGCACCAATACCAGATGTCAACCTTCGATTGACAATTACAGTCTTGCATCCCAGGTTCCATATTTTAAGTCTACTGGTGTAGGAGGATAGGATTGGGTGAATCATTTACTGAACTTCCTGAAACGTGATTTTTATGGAAACACCCTTTTACGTTCTGATTAGATCATTGAACACTGCCCAGCTTTAAGGGAGACCTAATTTAATGCAAAGTAGCTCTCTGCTCCTTCTGTCCAGATACGAGACAATTAATGATGAAATACGTTCTGGTATAATTGAAATCCAGGGGTGTTGCCCCCAAAATTGGTTTGGGGCCCTGCTCCTGGGCCCAATCTGTCCCCCAGGGGGCCCGATCCATTCTCCCCAGGGGGCCCAATCCATCCCCCGGGTACCTGGCCAGGGCCTGGATCTGGCTCCTGCTGCCCCCAGCCTGCAACCTGGCCCCAGTGGGGGCCACATCAGACTGCCACTGGTGGCCAGGCCCTGGGTACCTGGTCCTGGCCAGGGCTGCATCAGGCCGCCGCTGATGGCCAGGCCCCAGATCCTCGCTAGACTCGGGGCACATGCCCAGCACCAGTGACGGCACTGCTCAAATCTTAAGATAAGAGGGATGGAAGTATGGTTTTGGAAGAATTCATCATGCCATTGTGAGACTGAAGGGTTGGGAGGGGGGTCAGTATTTGAATCTGAATGGAAGGGGCATTCATTCAAATTGTTCTTAATTCATTTTTTTAATGTATCTTTTAATGAGATGTTTTGTGAACTCATTTGTCACTTAATATCTTCTAAATGAGGTATTTGAAAGCTTCTCAGCTGGTATTTGTGTTACTCCACAGCCTTTGGTTAGGCAAGTCGTCTTGTTATCTGCCACAACCACAGTATCTATTGAATGATCACAGGGCGAGACAATTGACTCTCTCCATTGCCCATTGTATAGCACCACAAAGCCTTGTACACGTTTTTGCTTATGTGTCTGCAGCACGAAAAATATACTAGCCAACTTCAGATGAGTTTCAAGGGTACGGTGATGAAAAGGGTGGAGCAGCTGGCGGAACATGGTTGTTATCCTGAATCCCCACAAGCAAAACTGGAGAGAGGAGAGAGGAAAGCAATTACAGGTACTTGCTCAGAAACCGGTCAGTCAAGGTGCAAAACAGTCACTTACAATGCATTTTGATTTCTTTCCTTCTTCAGGAGAGAGCTAAAGTATTTTAGAAGCAATTACACGTGGCCTTATTCTAGGCTTCTAGTTTAAGCAGGTTTGTTTCAGACAATGCGCCTTGCTTTCTCTGAGTCTTCAGAAGAAATTGACCCACCTGCCATTACAAGAGATCTGTGCTATTGCAGTGGTACTTTGGAGTGGTTCAGTTAGCAGGGGGGGGGGGGGGGG
>ML685781.1:6381159-6405467 GCA_007922175.1 Pelusios castaneus
CTGGCTAATTCTTGACACCTGTCTGATTTATTTTTAATTTCTTTCTTGTGAACTGGCACAAGAATGGTGCCAGTGACTCAGTCTGGGAAATGCCAGGCTTCCGTGGATGGGTGCCAACAGGCAGGGGACGGCGGCAGCATTGAATTCACGGCAAAAATCCTTCATGGTCTTTAAGAAACTGCATTTCCTAATGTGACGGGGGATTGAATTCTGGTGCATTTTGAGATGGATAGATTGCTTTGAGCAAAACAGGGACCATTGGGAACCTTTTCAGTTTGGCTGTGCCCCTTCCAATACCTTCTCCCCCGCTCCCTTTGGCTGTCACCCTGCCCACCCCAATTCTGTACTCTTCCTCCCCTGTCTAACCCTGACCAGGATGCCTCCTGTTTTTTTTCCCTTTCCCACCCCTTTGAGGAACTATGGGGCTAATAGACATAGTAGCCTCTCTTCACGTACTTCAGATGCCTCAGGATCATCGCTTACCTTTGGAGCCTCAGAGGTGTGAGATGAGCTGAATGCACTCTGGTGGCCTGCCATGCCTTCTAGAAGTCCCAAAGTGTCAGGAAAGTTGAAGTAAGCAATAACCTGTGGCCTCACTTAGAGGCTGGCAGTCCTACCGAGTGGTCCTGTAGGCCATCAAAGGAAGGAGAGGTAGATGGCAAGAGGGAAGGGGCTGGGGGTGTGTTCTGTGGTTAAGGGAGGGAAGTCAGGTTGCAAGAGTGGGATGAGAGGGGTATGTGTATTTGATACAAAATCTTTGTAGAAACGCCTGACTATTTAGATACTCGAGTGAATGTGTCAAGGTTTCCCATCACTAGTCCTAGCCGGACTGAATGTGGTGACCTTAATCTCCAACATATTGTGCGTTGCCCTTGTGAAAATCCCAATAAGCTGGGAGGGTGTATTAACGCAGTATGGCCTTTCTCTTCTGTATTTTCCTCTCTTCTTCTCTCCTGCTGCATGTGAAAGCACACATATGTTCCTGCTCCTGACTCTCATTCCCTGCACTGCGGAAACCTTTTCCTTGTTGTTTTTCATATGTCCATGTGTCACTCTTGCTCTTCATGAATACAGTAGATGTGGCACATTCCTCTTCGCTTCCTTGCGAGTCATTCACAGTGCTCAGTTAGAGGGACGGGCTTGGCTGTGATTAGCCGTGACGCAGAGGAGGGTGAAAGGAGGTGAACTTTTATCTCAGCCTTGAGGAAAACTGTCCAGCCATAGCACACAGCATGAGCCAAATTCTTGAAACAAGGTGAAAATATCCAGTTTTTAAGCTCCAAATGTAATTACTTTACATTTGTTGCCTACTGACTGACATCTTGGCAGCATTCAGAGATTATCCAGGCGCTTTCCTTTTGTTTTTTTTATCACTTGTCACCTTGCAAAATATGCAGGGCTTATTTTTTTTTTTTTTTAATTTTTCCCCAGATTGAACCCATGTAACTTAGGCAGTTGATATATCTGCAAATATAGTGTTTAATGAAACACCCCAAGCTGGATAACATTTTTTTCCCCAGTGTGTAACTCTTGCTAACTCATATTCAGTTTTCACTTGCAGGTACAAAACTTAGTTGAACGCATACAGGTTCAGGTGGCCTAGAATGGGCGAATTTTGAAGATCTGTGTTGCCTGCTCCCACTCCTGTAACTGACGACTCAGTGTCCAATCTGGCAAGAGATGGAGTGTCATCTGCAAAATGCTCAGCTGCTGCTTGTCCCATTGAAAGAAATGGGAATTGAGGGTGCTGAATATTTTGAAAGAGGCACTCAGCACTTATCAGGATGGGGCCCAATGGGCCTTATCCAAAGCCCATTGAAGTCAATGGGAAGAGCTCATTACTTCTTGGATAATCCTTTGGAAGATGAACTAGCTGAGATCATACTTGGTGTGCTTCAGAGTTATGATTCATCTACGTTGTCTTCAGCTACACACACAGCTTTACTCTGTATGGGGTTTTTTTTTTTGAGGATTGATAATGGTTTCAAATCATTATAATGTTCATTCAATTAATAGCATTACAGCAAGTGGGTCTACTTTGGCTGTGGGAAAGAGGCTTTGGATAAAGAACCGTTTTGCTAAGCCCGTAGATATTATTTGCATCTAGCAAGGTCTGTGGTGACATTGGCCTTTTAAAACCCAATGTTACAGTTAAGTGGGAGGAAAGGGAGCAAAGAGGCAGGGGTTTTATAGGAGGGGAAATTTACAAAAAGGTGAGGGCTGGTTAGGAATGGGAGGATGATATTGAAAACAACAAATTGGAAAGAATTGTGCTTTCCCATAATACCTGACAAATCTTTATACTATTAAAAAAAGAGTCCTTGTAGCTTTTCTAAGTGTGTTTCCTTTAAGGTGCAACATATAATCAACCATTGGAGCGTGCTTCTACAGGAGGTTATTGCGGAAAGTAGCTTAAATTAATTGAGGATTAGAAATTCTTGTGAATAAGAAAAGCATCCACAGTTGGACTAGCTAGTGTTAAAAATAAGCGGTATTAGTTCTCATGCTTTATGGGATAAGCTGATCACTGGCTGGATTAAGGAGACATAACTCCCTACATATATAGTGTTGCACAATTGCCTTGCATTAGGCAGGTTTTAAGATTGTCTCTGAAACACTTGCCACTGGCTGGTATCTGGGGTGGCGTACTGAACTAGATGAACCATAAGTTCCAGCTCGTGGTCTCTGTGCATAATTATAGACTGGTCAGAAAAGCGGGGACGTGTATATACGCATCTTAGACTGCACAAGCACTGCATCAGTGTGCAGCTGTTTGAATGTGTTGTTATTGTCACTTAAAAACAACACTCTTGTGGGGGGGGAGGGGTTTAAAGGCCTTTCGTGCCCTGAGTTTTTTTAATTTCTTTCAAATTCTGTTTAATAGTCTGCATGGAAGGGACCATTGGTTAACTGTTCTGCTGTGTGCTGGTGGGAGCAAAGGGTCTTGTGCTGGATTGGGACTCAGGAGAGCTGGATTCAATTTCTTCCTCTGCCACAGACTTCCTTGGACTAGTCATTAGAGCTCCCTGGGCCTCCATTTCCCATCTGTAAAATGGGAATAATACATCCTTTGTATCTGTCTTCTCTGTCTAGATTGGGAGTTCTTCAAGACAGTGGTTGTCTTTGCTCTGTGTTTGAGCAGCCTCCAACACAATAGGGCTCCGATATCTACTAGGGCTGTAAGCTCTACCAGAATGAAAATAATGATATTGATACAAGTTAAAATCTACTGAGGAACAGTAAATACATTTGCAGCTGATTTGCCTGAGTGCTTGCTTCTAACAGTTCTGTGGATTAAATTATGACATACTGAAAATGAAATGGGCAACTTTCAAGTCTTGGGGCCAAATCCATCAGCGAAGCAAGCCGGCGCAGCTCACATTTGTGTCACTGGGAGCTGTTGCTGCTCGATTAGTGGTGAATTTAGCTCTTTGGCTACTTTCACCATGAGGTCATGGTAATAGCTGCATTAGTAGAATAGGCGAAACAGCCATCATAGATATGCAGTTATCTGCATCTGCTCTGATCCTGTTTGGAGGAACCTACAGCACACTAAAGACGGATTAAATAATTGATACAAAGAAGGTTAGCGTGTCCATTCCAATGCAAAAATCTCCAATATCAATGTACATTCACACCAATTACATCAGACCAGGGTATAGGTTTACTCCATTTAAAAAAACCTTAAGATAAAAACTGACAAGGGCTTTCCTTAGTAATTTTCCCAAGCTAAATTGTAATTTACTATTAGAAAAATATGATAGTGGTTTTAGGAATTACTTGACTTAAAATGTTAAAGCTAGATTTTCCGCCCCCCACTCAAGGCCTACTCCTTAATAAACCTGCTGTACTACATCTTCTGAAGAGGGAAGCTGTGCTATTAATTATGAATAAAAAAAGGCTCGATTGAGGCACTGTGGATTTCTGATGCTTTTGTTGTGAATCATTTATAGCAAGCTTCAAAAACTGTTTACACTTTCATCAGCAAAGGAATTGATCGTTATTGTCTCTTTTGTGATTTTAAACTTTATCTGGGCTCCGGGGTAAGTAGCAGCCTTCAGCACCAAGCCAGGAGGCTGCCAGGAATCTGATCAGTTCTATTATCAAAGGAAATGAAACCCCGTCATGATCAAAGCTGCATGTGTAAAGTGAAAGCTTGCTCCCAGGAAGCTGGGAGAGTGGCTGCGTTAATGCATAGTTTCCTCTTTTCCTCGATTAACAGGACTGCTGTCCTGACCCACTTTGCCTTACTTGAAATTGCTTCCTTTAGGAAAAGAAAAAAAGACTGCACACACCCCCATTACAGGTGTAAATTGCTGCATGGAACACACATATGTTAGTAGCGTTCTCTGTATTAACCTGTCACCAATAATTCTATATTTATCTAGCTGTGAATGCCCATGACAGAACTTGGGTCAGCATCTAAAGAATTTTCCAGAGGGGTAGCCGTGTTAGTCTGTGTACAGCAAAAAACAACGAGAGTCCTGTGGCACTAACTGATTTTATTCGGCATAAGCTTTAGTAGGTTATAACCCACTTCGTCAGTTGCATCTGACAAAGTGGGTTATAGCCCACGAAAACTTATGCCGAAGAAAATCTGTTAGTCTATAAGGTGCCACAGGACTCTCGTTGTTTTTTTCATCTAAAGAATGGTTTTCAGGCTGTCTGCTGGAATTTATGAGCCAAGAAATATATTTGAATGAACTGGCATCTGGACAGATTGGCGTGAATTTGGGTGGGGATAATAATGAGCTATCAATCAGACTGACTATAATACGACTAAAATGACAGAATAGTTATTTTTCAGTTATGCTCCTTGTGACACTAGTAGTTTGGGCAGTTCCCATGTTTCTGTGCATTCTTAATAGCCCTGCAGTTATGCTGTAGGAAAAAAAGCCAAAAAGCTGAAGATTTAAGGCAACTTATATCTAAGACAGGAGTGGACAAAATTGGCTCACAGCTAGGTGCCAGCAATTTTACTTTTGGTTGCTAGAGGGTGCTCCTCCATTACATGTCTACAGTGGATCTAGGTGATGGGCTACTAAAACTGGTCTCCATGGTGACCAGAAACATACATTTGTCAAGGCCTGATCTAAGATGGTTGGTGTACATTAATAGGGTGGGCAAAACCTCGTAATCCCTTTGAGCTAGAGCTGAAAAGTTAGCAAACTCCGGTTACTTGATACAATTGTTTATTTAAAAGAGGGTTAGATTTAGAAGTTAAAATGTGATGGAAAATTAATTATTCCTAAAATATTTTAGCAAGACAAAAAAAGAAAGAAAAATAGTCATCCTCTTTCTAGCTGTGTCCTTTGCATTCTTCCTAAAAGTTGAGTTGAATGAAATTGTCATTTATTCCCTTATCCTTGGGATGATCAGAGCTAGCAGAGTGCCACTTTTTTTTTTTTAACCTGCTTCTCCTGCAAATATTTAATCTTAACCTGGTATTTTTAACAAACTATCTAGACTCTGGTTCTGCCATCAGAGCCAGAATGGCAGACTCTGAGCTGTATTTGGTGCCCTGGAGGAAGAGGAGAGTTTTAGTTAGCTTTCAGTACTGGTGGTGCAAGTTAGTGCAGGCTTTAGTTTGCTCTAATGAGTGCTTGCTGAAATGGTCACCACAAGAAGTGCACTCTGACCTTGTCTCTTCCAACCTTGATAGGCTCCCTACACTGCGGTGTTGTGATATCTCTATCACCCTTAGATCCCCTACACAAGAGGAATACTTAGCTGCCCTTCTAGGGCTTGTGGAGAAGCATAAAGCAGCTGGAAAGGGTAGCTGAGGATTTGGCTAGTCAATTTTTGTACTTTTTTTGGTTCTTCTCCCCTCTATTTTCATTCTGTTCTCATAAGAATGGCCATATTGGATCAGACCAATAATCCATGTAGCCCAGAATCCTGTCTGCCAACAATGATCAATGCCAGGTGCTTCAGAGGGAAGGAACAGAACAGGCAGTCATCGAGTGAGCCATCCCTAGTCATCCACTCCCAGCTTCTGCCAGTCAAGGGTTAGTTTTGGCTTTCACGGCATCTCCTGGCAACAGTTCCACAGCTTGAGTGCATGTATGTGAAGAAATACTTCCTTTTCTTTGTTTAAAACTTGCTGCCTATTAATTTCACTGGATGACCACTGAATCCCGTGTTATCTGGAGTAAATAACACTTTTGATGCACTTTCTTCATACCAGTTGTGATTTATATAGACCAGCGGTTCTCAGCCACTGTGTCGGGACACATTAATGTGTCGCCACACAGCAATAAGTGTGTTGCGGAAAGCCAGGGAGATGGCTGGATTTGGCCTGGGGGAGGTGGGCTGGTGTGTCCTCTAGGGTTGCGATATGCCATCAAGTGATTGCGACCCACAAAAGGTTGAGAACCACTGTTATGGAGCTCTATCATATCCCCCCTTAGTTGGCTCTATTCCAAGCTGAAAAGTCACAGACTTTTTAATCTTTCCTCATATGGAAGCTATTCCGTGCCCTTAATCATTTTTGTTACCCTACCCTTTCCCAATTATTGTATATTGAGGTAGGGTGACCAGAACTGCACACAGTTTTTAAGGTATGGGCATACAATGGCTTTATATAGTGGTGTTATGACATTTTCTGTCTAATTGTCTATTCTTGTCCTAATGGTTCCTAACATTGACTCTGCTGTTACACATGGAGCAGATGTTTTCAGAGAACTATCCATAATGACTCTAAGAGCCCTTTCTTGACTGGTAACAGCTAATTTAGATCTCATGATATATAATTGGGATTTTATTTTCCCCATGACATGAGCATTACTTTGCATTTATCAATATTGAATTCCATCTGCCTTTTTTGTTACCCAGTAACCCAGTTTTGAGAGATCATCTTATAACTCCTTGCAGTCTATTTTGGACTTGACTTTCTTGAATAATTTTGTATCATCATCAATTTTGCCACCTCACTGTTTACCTCTTTTCCAGGTCATTTATGTTGAACAGTACTTGAGGACATCACTATTTACCTCTCTCCATTCTGAAATTATAACCCTTTATTCATACCCTTTTTTCCTGTCTTTTAAGTAGTTACTTACCCAGGAGAGAGCCCTCCCTCTTATTCCATGACTGCTTAGTTTGTTTGAGTCTTTGGTGAGAGACCTGGTCTAAGACTTTCTGAAATTCCAAGTACATTATATCCACTGGATCACTCTTGTTCACATGTTTGTTGACCCTCTCAAAGAATTCTAATAGGTTGGTGAGACATGATTTCTCTTTACAAAAGTTGTATTGAGTCTTCACCGACAAATGGTGTTCATTCAAGTGTCTGATAAATCTCTTCTTTACTAGTTTGTCTGGTACTGAAGTTAGGCTTACTGGCCTATAATTGCCAGGATTGCCTCTGGAGCCTTTTAAAAAAATTGATGTCACATTAGCTATCCTCTAGTCATCTGGGACATAGACTGATTTAAGTGAGAGGCTATATGCCACACACTTAGTAGTGTAGTTCGTAGTACTTCTTCTTCAACAAAAATCTTTGACTGAAGTAAACTTTCCATTCTAGATGCAGGGTCTTCCTTCCTGACTAAAGAAGCTTTAGTTTGTTATGTGCTGATGCTACCTTTTGTTCTTCTTTCAAAGTTACATGGAGGAAGATCTGTGCAGGCCTAATTTAAAGGCTGACCTGGACCTGAAACTGAGCTGAATAAAGCCAACATGAGCCCAGCCCAGGAGTGTTGAGTTCAGACCCTACCCGACACTTACCCCAGAATCTGTGTCCATGCCACCACTTTGCCCTTGGTCTGGTGGGTCTTGGTCACTAGCTACTTCCCACCTGTGGTGTCCAGGCAGCGATAACTGCCTTGTTCTTGCTGGCCACTGTCACCTTATTGGGCTGTATGTTCACATTCGAGTGAGTGTACAGATGACTCAAAGTGCTGTTGCTCCACAGTCCATGCACAGCACGGCAAGCTGGTGACAGCTGGCAGGAGCCAGGGCATACTGCTGTGTCCACACGATAGGCAGGAGATGGGATGACCAGAGTCTCAGAGGGTTGAATTGTTTTCAGACCCAACTCCAACACTTCTCGGGGGGCCTGTGGCAGGGTGGCAAACCCCCTCCTCTGCCTTGGCTACCCCTACTAAGGGGCTGAGCACCAACCAGGCACTCTGATTAGAGGGCTAATGCAGGGCAGCTGGCCACATGGATTTGCTTCAGGCAGTTCCCTGAAATAATGAGGGAGGGGGCAACACTTGTGTGGCAGCCCAGGGAAGGATAAAGATTGCTTCAGGGGCCTGAGGAAGGGGGAGGCATGGCTCAGGCAGAGGGAGTTTGGGACACTCTGCTAGCAGAAGCCTGAGAGAAGGTGAACAACTCTGGGCCTCCTGGGGCCCCAACCAAGCCCAGCAGAGGTGGGCTGGAGTTGGGCCAGTTTGTATGTTGCTGTGTATTGTGGGGAAGAGGGTAAAACACTGTAAATAAATGAGCAATGGTGGTTAAAAGCATTAAGACTCTGGGCTGGTTTCTGGAAGAGGGGAAGAAAGCGGATAGAAAAGAGGCAGGAGCGAGTGATCTGATGACAGGGCCCACTAGTTTGCAAGGCTTGGACAGGGAGTCTCCCCGTGAGGAGAGGTGGTCTCTCACAAGACAGTGAGGGAGGATTCATATTGAGGCTCAGTTTATCCCAGCACTTGGAACCATGATATGTGCCTGGAGTGTTAGGACTGCCCGAGAGTGTGCCCAACACCACTGTAGATTCTGGGCATTGCCGCACCTTGAGTGTCATTTCACAGTGTGGCCACTCTCTCACTCATGCTGGCTTAATGCATGAGAAGAAACTAGAATGCAGCTCACTTCACTCTGCAGTGAAGAATCACCCAAGAGATTGCCAGCTCAATCCTATTATCCAGGATTGGGATTATGGCTGGGATTTGGCCTCTCCTGCAGACCTCCTCTGATTTCCATCTCCCTTCACCTTTACTACTTTGAGCTCAGTCCTGCAGCGTGTCATAGACAAAGCACCCCATGATTTTCTCCTGGAGTTTTGTGTCCAGTAGACCTGCAGGATTGGCTCCTATTAGTTTAAAGTAAAAATCTTCCATTAAGACATCAGTATCTGTTATGAAAGCCTGGAAGAATTTAAATGTCACCTGTCACATTTGATTGGCTTCCTGCATTTTGTTCAGCTGGGACAATGAATTGTGATGGAGTCACCGTTTGATTTCTGGGCAATAACATCATGCTACCATCTGGTTTTGCAGCACAGCAGGGAATATTTAAAATCCCAAAGAAAACAGACAATGTTCATTGCAAAAGCAACGAGAGTCCTGTGGCACTTTAAAGATGAACAAATTTCTTCAGGCATAAGCTTTCGTGGGCTTCAAACTACTTCGTCAGATGCTTTGTTCATTACAGTTTCTCTTCACTTCTTTTTTTCCCCTTCTTTCTTTCTCCCAGCTCCTGCCCCCCCCCTCACCCCAACAAAAAACAACTACTTGGGGTTAAACTTTAAAGTGGGAGGAGACAGTGACAGTTGGAGCCAACAATATTTTGTAATGAAGTGCTGGAAAATTCCTTGAGGATAAGAAAGTCCATTGAGACTCCCTTCAATCCGTTTGCACCTTCCTGTTAGCAGACTTTACTCTGTTGCCTTTATGAATCTGGTAGCCAACATGTGGTGATATTTGCTATCATTATAACTTCTTGCTTTCGTTTCCCAGAGACAAACATGTATCGCACACCCCTTTACGGTCAACCTTCATGGTGGGGAGAAGATGATGCAAATAACAAACTAGAAAGGCCGGAGGACAGAAGGCAAGAAGAACATTATCCAGGTAACAGAGATGGTTTTTTTGGGGGGAAATGGATGATTTTTATTTCTTGCTGCATAACACCCTGCTTCAGAATTCTAAGGACTAAAAAATTCCTTGCACAGTTCAGATTTACATTCAGTTAGAATATTTTTGTTTAAAACAAAACAGGAATAAGGGGAAATAAAATAATGCATGTTTACGTGGCAGTGTGTGATATGATAAATAACCCAAGTTGTCTTTGTATACATTTTGAAATCCAAAGAACACCACATCAACAGGCCAGCATTATTTCTATTAACACCATGGAGGACACTAATACATTATGAAGTCAAACTCTGAGCTAGCTTCCTAGCCACAGGTAATCCTATAGAAATGACTTGTCTGTATAAACTAGGGGCTGATGTGGCCATTCAGGATCAGGGCCTAAGAAATTACAATGAAGAATATACTTGGCTGTAGTTATTAACTGTGGAAAATCCCACAGGGAACCTAGGGGCCATCCCAAACCTCACCACCTTCAGCTCCGTGTTGTTAAGGGGCACTTTGTTGTCCTGCCTTCTCTGATGTAAACACAGCGCAACCTAAAGCTTCAGGGGAAACTACCCAACCACCAACCAAAAAACATTCCACTGCACCCACAATTCTTCCTCTAGAAAGAGGTTGCAAGAGAAGAAAGCCCACATAACAGATGTTAGTCATGTTTCCTAAAGAGGTTCTCAGATGCTATAGAGATGAGGGTCGTATATGAACAAAAGAACTATACAGTTACTCTATGTATTAGTTTAGGCTTTTAATCTAACATTGGTATAGTGTCTGTAAAATGTTTTCTTCCATATTTTTGTATCTGTAGAAAGAACAAAGGAGATATCCCAACATGAAGGGGAGATCAATGGTAACGTTACTGCTTACAGAGATTCCCCGGAACAGTCTGTGTATGCATTCAGAAGAGAACCTAGTTACTTTGAAATCCCAACTAAAGAATTCCAACAGCCGGCAAAATCTCCTGAAACCCAGGTCCATGAAATCCCAACGAAGGACGTTGATGCAGCGGTGCCACCTGTTGTGCAAAGCCATGCCTCTTTTACCATTGAATTTGATGACTGTACCCCTGGCAAAATAAAGATAAAAGATCATGTAACTAAATTTTCACTCAGACAGAGAAGACCCTTTAGTAAGGATGCTGGTCATGCAGAGATGATGTCAGCAGAGAGCAAGGTGGCCGATTGGCTGGTTCAGAATGACCCAAGTTTGATGAGAAGGCAGTCTCCAGGAGATGACGTGTACAGTACGAAGAGTGACCTGCCGGTTCATGTGAGGACACTAAAAGGTGAGTTGCTTTTTTCCACACTGGCTGTTCCATGAGGTTTCCTTCCACATACAGCACAAGTAGAAAAAATAATTTTGCCCTTCAGAGGAAGATTGAACCCATTTGCTTCAGCCCCAGAGTTCACGGGGTAAGAAGCACTTCTCTGTGAAATACATACTTATAATCGCTATCAACACTTCTAAGCTTAGTGCAAGTGATGGGCGGCCCTCCTGTTGGACCAGTGGTCCCCAACCAGTAGATCGTGATCTACTTCTAAAGGGCAGTTGCAGTTGAAACCTACGATGTTTGGATGGGTTTTTCTTCATGCTGTTAAGGCTTGTTGGAAACAGGTTTAACAGTTAATCCCTTCTCTTGGTCTCTTGTGGTGGCAGGAGTAACATTAGCTTGCATAGTTGGCAGATGTAGCTAATTTCCTTTTCTTTTGGTATACAGTGGATAGGGACAGTCCTGTGACCATAGAAATGCATGGAATGGAGGCTAAAGCTTCAGGGCTGGAACCTGATATGTGAGGACTGAGGTTATTGAAATCGTATGCCATGGCTGTGGGGAAGGTTTCTTTTCCTTAACCAAGACTTACATGAAATCCCCCACTGTTTTAACTGTTCAAGGTGAATCCAGGTCACCTGCCTTTGCGAGGAGTCTGTCTGTCATTGTGAGGCATTTTCTGTCATCTCTTGCAGACAAGGAGAGGGAGATTTTCAAAGGCCTGAAATAACTCAGTGCCCCAATGCTGTTGGCAGCCTCTGGAAATTGGGCCTCTAATACCCGTTCATGTCTTTGCTCCAAGATCTATTAGGCCTTAGCTAGTTTGTCAACCTCTATCAGTTCATTGTCAAATTGGGAAAAGACAATGACTCCTGAGTTTCCACCAGTCTGTTGGAGGCCCTGAAGGTTTTGGAGAAATATAGTTGTAATCCTCTTGTATGATAAAGTTAAGGAGGGAGGCCGCCAGGTGCTACAGTGGCTGAGGTTAATGGCCCTGTACACGATGGCAAAATGCTAGCTTCCCTATAGGGAGAAGTTGCTAGGCCTATGTCCAAGAAAGAGTCTCCTGATGTTGACAGTCTCATTTACTACTGGCATAATCTGCCATGTTGTATAGTGTTTGAGAAGGTTGTATAGCAAAGGAGCTCTGGTGTCTTCAGTGAGACTCTGGGTTTTGTTGACTTGCCTGTGAACCTCAACTGTGGTGTATGGGGATGCCCTGGAATAGTGCTCTTTCTTTTCAGAGAAATCCCAGGGGTTGGCGGCAGGCATATGCTCATCTGCCCCTAGGATTTTCCCATATGATGTTCTGTATAGGTCTCAGTATGTGGTTCTATGCTCAAGGTGTTGATGCGGTTTGGGAAGTCTGAGATCATGTGAGGTTTCAATATGCAGATGATGCACATTAAATGTCTCCTTTTCATCAAATACGTGGCCCTAGGTAGTATCTCTGTCCATCTCTGTCATGACATCTGAAATAAGTTGGGGAGCTTTTTCTCACAGCCTCAAGATTTTAATATTTGAAGCAGGGTGTTCTTGAGAATTTGCTGTTCCCCTCAGTTCAACGGAAACCAAGTTTGCTGACCTTCAGGGAACAATACAGCATCTCTTTACTTGCTCATGAGGAAGGAGTTAGTGAGATCTTTGAAGGGTTGCATCTGGGATTGGGAGTTAACTTGAGATGGTCTTTACCTGTGTGTGTGGGCCACTTGGATTTGCAAAACAGGTGCAGTTTTCCTTTCAGTTGCATGGTGTTAAATTACTATCTTTTCTTACCGCACAAGATTATGGTCTTCTAGAGCACAGAGGTCTTTTCCCAGTTCTCCTGGTGACTTTCTGTAAGTCCTTAGAGAATTCACCCACATCCTGGATGCCTTGGATCCCCTGTTTGTAAAATGGAGTGGGGGAATTTTAAATCTTGTGCAGTAAAAGGTGCTTGAATGCAAAACAATGCAACTACTATGAAAATAGAGCGTATTAAGCAATAACCTTCCATAAAATAACCAAGGGTGAAAAAATGACATGGAAATCATCTACATAACTTTAGGAAATTTTAGGGCTTTAATCCTTCAAGTAAAACTGAAAATCCTGCAAGTCCAGTTTACTGTTAGCTGCCATTTACTTACCCTTCCTGAAGGGGAGAGAAAGCAAAAGTTCAGTGGATCTTTAGATATGAATTCCGTCAGCCTGCTGCTCTTTGATCATCTTGGGTTGAGTCCATGGAATGCAATCTAGAGAGTTTTTGTTTTGTTTTTTGTCTCCCCTGCTCTACAGGGTAGTTTTTGTTCTGCAACAAATGATGCATAACAAGATAATCTTTGAGACTAATGAAATTTCACAGAATGGTAAAATAACGACATGTATTTATTTTGATTTTTAAAAAATAAAAAAGATGCACATAAAAAGCTTGAGATGCCCTGAAATGTAACTACAAATGTTATTGAAACTAGTGTTAAAATGATCGAAAGCGGGGTGTAAAGAAAGAGTTTCTGCATATCTGGGTGTAATGCGGAGATTATCCAAAAGTACAAAGTTTTTTATTACAGTAACAACAATACCAAATTGGCAACAGTCTCTCAGTGAGCTCCCTCCTCCTCCATCAGTCCAGGAAGCAAACCCTCAGCTCTCTAAAAACTGGATCAGATAGGAATCTTTTGCAGTGTGCCCTTTACTGCTCCTTTCCAAAGAGAAAAATCCAGTATTGAGGGTGCCAGGATGTGGTTAGTAGGGTTACAGTGAAATGTTAGAGTCGGAATCAATTGCATGAAATCATTTGCAGGTAATAGACATGAAGATGGGACGCAGAGTGACTCCGAAGACCCAGTTGCACCTAAAGCAGAAGAGGAGACCCCTTGCAGTGACCATGCAGCTGAGCAAGCCAGACTTCAGCGCCAGATCCGGCGTGACCCCCAGGAAATGCTGCATAACCAGCAGGCCTTCGTCATCGAGTTCTTCGACGATGACACGCCTCGGAAAAAGAGGTCACAGTCCTTCACGCACAGCGCACACTCCTCCCAGAGCGACACGGATCCTGTGCTGAAAACCAAGGTGGAAAAGCGCAAAGTTGCCATGCCGGCTGAGAAGCTTGGTAGCGCAATGCCACCTCCTCATCCGGCTGCCCAGGCAGGCAAGCCAGCCAGCAGCTCCTCAGGGACACAGAGATCCAGCTCCTTTAAGAGAGAGAAGACAGAGGATCGGATCAACCCCTCGTCATCTTCCACTTCAAAGGCGTCTTCAAAGAACTATGGCAGCGTTGGGAGGAAGTCTAAAATGGCTCAGGATTTTGCCGCCGAGTATCTAAGGGAGACTTCTCAAGCTGGAAAGCCAAGTGCTGAGAAGCCAGCACCTCTGCAGATGCCAGTGGCTCCACAGGTGGTAATATCATCAGCACCGGACCCTGGAACTGCTCCGCCGACCGACCCGAAGTTGGCCAAAGCTAGGAAGCACGATGAGGAGGATACCTTAAGTGAAACGGGCACGTACACCATTGAGACGGAGTCACAAGATAAAGAAGTAGAGGAAGCTCGAAAAATGATAGATCAGGTAAAATCTCTTATGAACGTGAGCGTTGTTGGCCAACAAACCAGGAATTGGCCCAGGGACTTCTAGGGTATGTCTGCCCTGCAGATGCCAGTCCATCATTGCCAGTCTCAGAGCCTTGCTCTACAGACCCAGGCTCATAGGGCTTGTCCTAGGGTGCTAAAACATTCCCCTCAGCCCCCTCCCAACCCTGCCTAGGTATCGGAGTCTGAGCCTGAACAGCTACATGCCCATCTTAGCACTGTAACATAAATCTTATCTGTAGACCTGGGTTCTGATGATTGCTGCTCGCAGGGCTTGAGCTGGGAGCTTTAAGGGATTCCTGTCTTCTGTGGATCCAGCACAGAGGGGATCCTGTCAGACACTCGCCAGCGGGTTACACAGGCAAAGTAAATGGGGGTGGGGGGAGTGTAAATATCTTTCTGAAAAGGGGGGGGACGGGGACCTTCTAGCAACTCACTTCTTTGTGCCCAAATAGGGTTACATACAAAGGTGCAAGAATGGGCTTGCAAATGTATCAGCAAAGAATAACACTGCACTGAAAATAACAAAGGAGCCAGTCTTGCAAAGATTTGAACACACGAGGGACCTGACACACCAAGACAGCTCAAATGCGTAGATCTTTGCAAGTGCAGGGTCTAACTATCCATCGTATTCTTTATGCTGCCTTCTTCTGCCTGGCTGTTACAAATAACTGGGACATGTATGCTCCGCCTGGCAGCACTAAGGAAGCCAAAATGGAGGATAGATTTTCTTTGTCTTGGGAGCCCCAGTGACATCCTCAGCTCTTAGTTGTGGGTGGTTTTGTTTTGTTAAAAGAGATTTGTCTGGACAGATGACAGCTAATTGTTGTAGGAAAGGGAGTGCCCGGGTGGGGATGGAGGTGGTTGTGGAAATGATTGTATCTGTTTTAATTTTAAAAATATAAAATGAATGATAACTTACAAAACCAACCACCTGAATGAAACCCAACCAGTTATTTTGTAAAGCTTGGACCATTTCCAGGTTTAACAACAGAAGAAGCAGGTAGAGCTTAAAGTAAAACAGGCAAGTGAAAAATAACAGAAATGTATGCAAAGGGTAAATAATTAGTTTGAAAAACAAATCCTGTAATTGAGTCAGGTTCCAAATCTGTGCACTAGCTCAGTGGTTTTCAAACTTAGGGTCGGGACCCAGTACTTAGCTGGCCCTATGTTCCCACGTGATCTTATCTCTGCTACTTCACATTCATCCTCCCCCTCACCTGCTTCCAATAGTTTATTACACCCACTTAGTCCACCTTTCTTAAGGGCTTGTCTGCATGAGGAAGCTATTTTGAACTAAGTGAGGATGTAAATTTAAAGCACAGTCGCTATTCTGCACCAGTGCCCGTGGGGGACACTCTTATTGAACACTGAGTGTCTTTGGGGGGGATTAGCTTAATCCACTTCCAAAGAGTGATTGGTGTGTCCACGTGGAGAGCTAGTATGTAATAGCTTTTCTTCTATATCTCTTCTGGGCTATTTCCCTGTGTAAACAAACCCTTAAACCAGATTGCAAGCGCTGAGGGGTACAGACTGTGTCAGTGTTTGAACATGCAGCACAATGAAGACTTGATCCTGATAAGTAAACAATGAACTGTAAGAGAAAAGTATAAAAGATACACAACTGAATATATTTTTGCACTAAGGAGAAGGATGTTCTCACAGTTACAGTATTACAGTTTAGGAGTCAGGTGACTTCAGTTCTATCTGCCACAGACTTCCAGAGACCTTGGCCATGTCAGTCAAATGTTCTGTGCTGCAGGTTTCCCCCTTTGCAAACAAGAGATAATGAAAATTTCATCCTTGTGTGTGTGTGTGTTTTGTGGCTTAATTGTAAAATGCTCTGAGATAAATTATAGTAGAGAGAGATGGAGCGAACCCGTTAGGTCATTAAGTCCATCTCCCTGAAAGTGCAGCGCTGTTCTCACCAGCATGTTATCTAGTGCTCTGTCCAGTCTGTTTTTAAAAGTCCCTAGGGATGGATCTTCCACTGTTTGACTTGAGAGACTTTTCCACAGCTTAATTCACTTTACCAGCTAGATTTTTTCTGATAGTCATACTAAATTTTACTTGGATGAGAAAGGTCTGTCAGTGCAAATTATTAAATAGAGTGTAATCTGAATATGTATCTATATATAACCTGTTATTCAAAGAGTTTTTTGAAGAGTGGTGAGTAGAATAATTTACACTGGGTATGAGAATTGGGTTGTATC
The DNA here is from genome assembly GCA_007922175.1 of Pelusios castaneus. Taxonomy (NCBI): domain Eukaryota; kingdom Metazoa; phylum Chordata; order Testudines; family Pelomedusidae; genus Pelusios; species Pelusios castaneus. The sequence goes on from ML685781.1 coordinate 6,398,024, forward strand.
TGACCATTTGGGACCACAGTTTCAGTGTGACTAATCTGTTGTGGTTTTCTTGGTTGTTATTTTAATCTTGCTCCCCCTGCCATACACATGCAGGTTTTTGGTGTTTTTGAATCTCCGGAGTTTTCCAGAATATCTTCAGCCTTCAGACCTATTATAAAAGGTGAAAAAGAAGATTTGAGCTCTCACCAGCATCTAATCAGTGAAAATGGCACGAGTCAGAAGACACTTCTGCTCCAGGCATTCCCTTCAAAACCCACTACTGGGTCCCAGGCTGAGATGCAGGTACAGGGAATGGGGATGATTGTGTGTGCTTTACTCTCTAGGTGGGAATGCAATGTATTGATTTCGTTTCCCCTTTGGGAGACTAGTCTGTGTGTGCAACAGGCTCTCAGCAGAGGGTTTGTGACAAAGCTTTGGTTAAAAAAAAATGGATAACATACCATTTGTCTCTTTACAGATGCCTCCAGCATTGCAAGGTGGTCAGAAATGGGTCTCTAGGTGGGCAAGTCTTGCTGACAGCTATAGTGACTCAGGGCTTTGTGATGGTCAGCAGCAGGGATTAGTACCTGAGGGCAATATGGGTAAGTATTGTACGGATGTCAACTTCAGAATGCCGGAGGGCTTATTTATAAGTGACATGAAACGCCAGAGGAAGAGGGACATATTCTTAGGCTTTTTTGTTGTTGTTTTCTGATGGCTATAAAGAAAACTTGAGATGGTCTTATATTTTCTTATTTTCTGTTGTAATTAAAATATTTGGAAAGAAATCTTTGTTTAGGATTAGCAGCCTCATCCCTTCAGTTAAGGTATGGAAAGCACCCAGTCACATTTGAGTCGTCCAAGAAGTTCTCCAACAAGAGACGTGAAGACTACACGTGACATTCCTGATGTTTCTAAAGTCGGCATAGGGAACAATAAACACATAGGGGACAGGACTGGAAATTACCATCTTTCAGGAATTCTTGTACTTCATTAAGAGGCAAAAAAGTCCGAAACCCAATTTTTCCTTCGCAAGTCATTTATGAATGCAAGTTTTTACCAGCCCTCTAGCTGTATTTTTGTTGCACTTCTCTCACTTCTCAAGCTTTGCTGAGCATATCAAACTATCCTTGGGTTTGGTAAAGCTAGTTTGCAGTATTTGAAGTGATTATAGGGAGCCTGAGGTATAGGATGAGGTCCAAGAGGAGAAAACATAAAATGAAGTCATAGAATCTTGCCAGAGAGAGGAGCTAAAAAACTGAACGGGCCTAAGAATTAATGTTGAGAATGGGAGTGGAAGTGAGAAGGAAATGTTAATAATCCAGAAGATAGCCAGGCCTCTTCTCTCTATATAAGAAGCCATTTGTCCTCATCCCAACAGCTGCTAGGAAAGGATGCAGAAATTAATTGTTTTGTTCCAGAGTTTTATTTCCATAATGTGACATGTTGTCCTTGAAAACTCCTGGACAATTGGGTGTTTTATCTTACAATACCAATCAAGTTACAAGACTTTTATCATTTAAAATGAAAATTATGAAAGATATGAAACCCTGAGCTGTGATGTGGGGTGAAATAACACTCTTTTAGTAAAGTGTGTCCTTTAAAAACCTGTTGAGTATTAGCAGCCAATAATTCCTAAGCCTTTTTAAAGAATAGGATTTCTCTATAGAGACTTTGATATGGAATACAGTCTGCTAAGGCCTATAACTGAAAAGTAGCCTTTCTTTAGTGAAATAAGCTATATCAGCTAGCACAGTGGTTCTCTAACTGTGGGTCGGGACCCCAAAGTGGGTCACGTTATAATGGGCTCACCAGGGCTGGCATAGACTTGCTGGGGTCCAGGACTGCAGCCGAAGTCCGAGTCCCACCGTTTGGGGCTGAGGCCAAAGCCTGAGGGCAGTCAGGCTTGTGTTCAGCTTTCTCTGGACCCCCCACCCCTCTGAGATCACGTAGTAATTTTTGTTGTCTGAAGGGAGTTGCGGCGCAATGAAGTTTGAGAACCGCTGATTCTAGCACATTTCTTAAAATGTTGCATCTCTGATGTGGCTGTGTGGTTGAGAGCTTTCCCCTGTTCCCTTGGGCAGGAAGAAGACATAGTTTCAGGGTCTACTGTATATTTGGATGGTCTTTTAGATTTATATAACTGTGACAAGAGAGATACAGCACTGAGATGTTTTGAATGTCCAAATTATTAAATCAGATTTAGGACTTGATTCTTCAAGGTGATGAGCATTCTGGCCTTGATCCAGCCTGGAACTTAAATAAATGCTTAGCTGTAAGGCCATGTATGGACCTATGGATGTCCATGCTTAAAATTAAGCATGTACTGAAGTGCCTTTCAGGATCTATACCTTTGCAGACTCAAGCCCCTGGTGAATAAATAAATGCAGTATTCTAGAACAGCAGATGAACAGTGTTTAATGGGTCTTTTAATCTTTCTTAGAAAGTGGCACAGCTCCTAAACTGGGGGAACCAGAGACCACTGTGCCCTCAAGAACAAGAAGGCTTCTTCCCCAGCTCCCACCGGGTGATAAATCTGACAGTCCAACACCCACAGTTTTAATTTGTCAAGACTCTTATCCTGAAGTATCCAAGAAAAATGCTGTAAAGGAACCCCGAAGGGAAGTCTATGCTGATCACAGCAACCGACTTTTCCTCCAAGAGGACTTGGATCCCGATAGCCTGAGTGATGCCAGCAAGTCCGACGATGGCTTTGGCTTAGAAAAAGGCAAAAAATGCAAAGAAAACAGTAAATTGTCTGAGCAAGAATGGAGAAGAAGGGAAGACTTGAAACCTGAGATCCGAGAGCCCGGAGCACCAGGGCTTTTAAGTATCACAGCCATAAGTGAGCCAGTATCTACTTCTTTCTACATTGGTGATGAAACTTGTGAAAGAGGGGTTCCCTCAAAGCTTTCTCATCCTCAGGCAGACAAAGAATGCAAAGATCAAGAGTTTCCTTTCAAATCAGCCAGTGCAGCCACTTCTGGAAAGCCAGAGATCAAAGATGTTAACAATACTTACGTTAGTGCATCAGGAAAAATGGTTATTTCCCTTCATCAGAGTTTTCCACAAGAGCAAGAAAACATAGACGCAAAAGAACCATCCTCCTTCATTAGGCAGGAGAGTTTTACCAAAGATAAATCAAGCAGCATTGTTCCTCAGAATAAACTCCCACATTTTTCGAGTCACCCTTTGCTTAAAAATTTAGGTGCTGCACGGTCAAGCCGTATGGACTATAATCAAGACACTCATCTTATTCTTAAGGACACTGAAACTGCTTTGGCAGCACTGGAAGCTAAAATACTTTCTCAGAACCACCAGCTGGACCCTTCAGAAACTATTCCCGGGCAGGTAGAAGACTCCTTATCTGGGGACTCCGATGTGGACACGGCAAGTACAGTCAGCTTGGTTAGTGGGAAAAATGTCCCAAACAGCACACCAAAAAACAAAGCTACGAGCAGCTTGCAGAAAGAGAAATCCTCATCCACTTCCTCTATCCAGGACCAGTGCGGTCAGCCCAGTGCTCGCGAAAGGCTATCAGAAAAACGCAGGATGCTTCCAGCTGAGGCAGGAACCAGAGGAGAAATCAACAAACGTTTCCAAATCAAACGTAGTGCTGGGGCTCGCGGGTCCCTGGATTTTACGGATGATGAAAAAAGCTCTAGTCTTCCTTGCTTCCCAGTGATTGACATGGCCTCCTCTGATCATGAGCATTCTGTGTCAAAGCCCATGCCCAGAAGAAAAACTTTTACTCAGAGTGCAAAAGAGGAGCATGGCAAAGTGACTGCAAATGTGCAAAAGATCCAGCAAGTTCTCACTAGGTCCAACAGTTTGTCGACTCCACGGCCCACAAGAGCCTCGAAACTCCGTCGTGCCCGGTTGGGAGATGCATCGGATAACGAATGTGCTGACGCTGAGAAAACAGCCTCCAGCCTTGAAGCCGCAACTTCTAAACAAGCCACGGAGTCTAAAAAGCTTTCCAGGCTTGACATTCTCGCCATGCCACGGAAACGGGCAGGTTCATTTACTGTGCCAAGCGACTCTGAAACAACACAGTCGAGAACTGGGGTTTCAGGCCGCAGTGTGGATTCATATTATGCAAATCGGAAGCCACCTATGTCAGAGGCTAGAACGGCAGCCAGGAAAACTGCAGCAGCTGCCACTACAAAGCAGCCTTTCAGTAGAATGAGATCGAGCAGTGTCAGATATTCGTCCACTTCCAGTAAGTACTTATTTTAGGTTTCTCCTTAGTTCTGCTCTTTTGTGATAGCCAGACACCCTATGTGGGCTTCTGATGTAGTTCTTCTAGGAATAAAACGCATTGCAGTGGGCATGCGATGAGGAGGAAGAGAGGAAAGGGAAGGAAACAAGGAAGAAGAACAAAGGGAGGAGTGTGCATGAAAAACTGTGTTGGAGCAATTCATGAACACATGTCAGGGTATAGAAATAGCACATACCCAATTGAGATTTTGTTTGGTCAACCAGAAGGATTTCATAAGGGACTAGTGTTTTTTGGGTACTTCAATGACTGTGTGTAGAGCCAGAGACCCTGTAACAGGAGCTGACTTTCAGGGTTGGTGTACAGCACTTTTTGGGAATGAGAGGCTTTTTGGGGGCATCTCAAGTTGAGCACCCAGATCACTATGGTTGAGGTCAGAGTGGTAAATAGGAAGGCATCAGAGAAGGCAAAACAAGGAATAAGCAAGTGAGCAAATAATTTGGAGGCCATTCTGCTCCTTACTGCAAATTCAAAGCATTGCATGGTTGGAAAAGTGGCTTTGAATTTTGATAGCCCAAGGGTTAGATTGCCTCTGCTCCCTTTTTATTTCTTGGCATACAGCCTCCAAAATGTGCCACAGGTACAGTAGCCTCACACCTACCTCGTTTCTTGTTGAGGAATCTGATGCAGATTATTTTGCTGTCTAGTAGTGCAGAGCCATTGGCTATTTGTGAATGGTGTTCCGAACATTAACAGTTATCATGTGTAAAGTGTTCCTGCAAGAATAGATGGAGACAGTGCATATAACAGGTACGGTGCAGTAATCAGAGATGGTGCATTCGGTCAGATGCCCTGGGTCCTTGTCTTTCAGGGCAAATTCGCCGCCGCCAGTTCGAACTTCCTGATTGACTGGTTGGGTCTATGAAGACCTGCTCAGCTGATCAAGAAGTCGATCCTGTAACGCCACCCCGGCAACTGGGTAATGCTAATTTCCAGGGAGGCCTCTCCCTCTGAACCAGTGTAGCGTATGTGCAGGGAGTAGAGAAGCCGGACATACATACACAAGTTATTTTAGGTAACTTGCATATCTATGTTCGACTGCTGCCGAAAAGGGCAGGCAGCGTGGACTGGCCCGTAGGCTTTCGGGTGGGGTGAGGGGGAATGAAGAGGGTGAGGAATTCTGTGGCTTGCTGAGTGCCGCAGGGGCTGTTCGGACCATGACTAGTTTTAGACCAGGGGTGTCAAACGTGCGGCCTGCTGGCTGAACGCGGCCTGTGAACCTCTTCCATCCAGCCCTTGACTGCACTCTGCGGGACCACATGCTCTCCTTAACAGAGAGGGTGAGTGTGTGGTCTCACATACCCGGCACTCTGTAATGCCGCGAGAGTGTCAGATCTCTCAATATCATGCAGCTCTCGGTATGCAAGACTGCGCTTCGTGAGACCGTACTCTCTCCCTAACAAAGAGAGAGAGAGAGAGAGGTATCGTGGAGCACAGTTTCGCACACACGGCACTCCGCAATGTGGGTATGTACGGCCCACTTGAAATACATTTAAGTCACATCTGACTCGCGATAGCAAATGAGTGTCTCACTTACATCAAAGGCCCATAGAATGCTTGATAAGTGCCTCTTTTCTATACTTCTATAAAATTTGTGGCCTTCAGCTTCCTATTACATGCTAAAAATGTTATTCATGGCTGTTATTTTAATTTTGACTTTTATCTAGCCTCCTTTTTGTTTTGTTTTTCATGTATATATGCAAAGAAATCAGCATAGTTTATGAACAATCTAAGGGATTGTATACAGTATTTCCCCTGCATTTTCTGAGACAGTGTTCCTGTTCACATTTTCTTTCGTTAGAACATTGACAAATTCAAACACTGCGTCTACACTTACAAGTTAGGTCGACTTAAGGAGGCTTAAGTCTACCTGAACTACTCCATGTCCACACTGGGCTTTCCTTAAGTCAACTTAAGCATTTCCTTAAGTCGACTTAAGGAAAAGTTAAGTCAACTTAACACCTCATTTTAGGTCGACTTAATGCTTAAGTCAACCTTACTAGGTCGACTTAAGCCAGTGTGGATGGGGATTAGCGCCTAAATCGACCATATTAAGTCAACTTAAAGTGTTAAGTTGACTTTAAAAGGTCGAAAAGGGGCTATGTCTACACTAGAAAAGTTGTCGACTTTTGTTAAGTTGTCTTAATAAGGTCGACTTAAAGTCGACCTTATTCAGTTGACTTAATAAAGTTGACTTAACTTTTCTAGTGTAGACATAGCCAAAGTGCTGAACTAGGTGACCTCTCAGGGTCCCTTTCAGCTTGAGTTTTCATTTTAAGGGCTTTCCAAATAGTTGCAGCACCTGCATTGTACCACAGACTTAAAATGTTAAAACAAATTCGTGCCCCGTTTTTGTTCTAAATGAATTGGTTTTGGGCTTCCACTGCTTTGTAGCAACACACTAACAGTGTTTCTTATGTAGAATTACAGCAGAGAATTCTAATTCTTTCTTTTAAATCAATTTCTACTAAATTACTAACCTTTTAATTCCTTGATAGGATTCTGGACCTTGCACAAGTTCTACATAGACTGCGGTACTTTTAATATGATTTGTAGTACTGTAGACGGTGTTTGATACATGTTTCTGTATTAATGAACTAACAGTTAATACTCATTTATAAGAGCAATAAAAAGAAGAATAAGCTTAAATGTTTCATTGTGGCATCAAGGTGTTTTTTAACATAATACAATAACAATTTGAAAGTGATGTGCTTTGATACTGGAATCAGAGATTCTGGGTGATGTGAGCACTGGGCGAGAGCAGGGAGATGAATCTAGCTGCCTTACTCAAGGACTTCTCAAAACAGTTAGCTAACACTGATTATCTCCATCCATGTTAGTGAAAACATAGTTCTGCAGTAGAGAAACAGAATGAATACATAGCTCTGGGACATGAGATGCCAGGATGTAATCAGGTTCTCTTAACCAATTATTAAAACAAACAAGGAGTTCTGTGGCACTTCTAACTTCATTTATCGCCTGAGCTTTTGTGGGAGAAAATCCCACTTCATCAGACACGTTGAAGATGGGGAATTTACAGAATGGGAGGAAAATAAATGCAGGGAAGTGTAAGACATAGGATCAGGTCAGGCTGTAGAAGTGCCACAGGACTCCTTGTTTGTTTTGCTGAACTAGACTCAGGGCATGTACACACGATCAGTTTATCGCGCATTAAAGCTCATTACC